>OY728135.1:501637527-502262527 GCA_963277665.1 Viscum album | reverse complement strand
CGTGGAGCACCTGTTTCTTTTCAGGATAGACCCACGAGGGCAGCCAGCTAGGGTTCTGAGCATTGTGCAAGATGGCCGCCCACCGAGTGATGAGGCCTCGGTGCAAGGCCCCATTACAGCAGAGGCACTGGCGGTACCTCTACCCACCGAGCCACTGATGCTACCCGCCCCAGCGGCGGAGAGTGCACGCTGCCTGAGCACGTTACATGAGATTCAGAGACAGAGGCCACCCAGGTTCCGCATAGAGACAGATCCTAAAGTAGCCGAGGACTGGCTGGATGATATCATCAGAGGATTAAGATTGGTAGGGACACCAGATGAGCTCATGGTGATCCTTGTCGTGAGCCTCCTGCATGCAGCAGCAGGTAGATGGTTGAGCATAATACTCCAGGTGAAGGACGAGGCATCTCTACTTCGGACGGACTTCGAGAGCCTCTTCTGCTCAGAGTTTTTTCTAGCCTCCCTCCGTGCGGTGCGCATCCAGGAGTTACTACAGCTGCGGTAGGGAAATATGTTAGTAGCCCAGTACTCGGTGAGATTTACCGACCTCTCGTGCTACTCCACGGACATGGTACGAGACCCATTCTTCCAGGATCGGACCTTTGAGCAGGGGATGAGGCATGAGATCAGATCTTCGATGATTCCACTCAGCATCCCGACCCAGGTGGGTGTGCTGGAGAGAGCCCTGCTACTAGAGAGCGTTCTCATCGAGCATATATCAGTAGTGAGACCCACCACATGACGACATGGAGCGGAGTCTTCTTCAGCCGGCAGTCGACAGATGACGCATGGGTCCAAATGGACCAGGCCTTCAAGTGGGCATCCTCAAGACACGAGTTCGGCTGTGTGGGGCACACGACGCAGATCCAGCCTTCTGAGGAGCAGATAGTGCTATGCATGCGGTGGGTAGGGCCACATGGATCGTGACCGCCCGACCTGCTATGCAGACAAGCAGCAGACAGTGGAGGGACCTCCTAGGCGGAGGCAGAGGTTCGACCGTGGTGGTCCGGAGGGAGCATGTGGAAGAGGTAGAGGAGCTGGCCGAGTAGTGGGTGGTGGACGATGCTTCGAGGCTCTACTACCACCACCCCTAGGAGGTCCACCCTGACTATAGGCAGCTGGCGGGTAGAGGCAGGCACAGTTCCAAGCAGCTAAGGCTTACGACCACGGCACACCCGAGATGATTTGAGGTACTATCTGTGTCTACTCCACCATTGCTGCAGTTCTCATAGACACATGAGAGAGTCGTTATTTTATTTCCACTGCCCTTGTTCGGAGCTCGAAGATTCCAATAGAGCCATTGGCTTGATCCTTGCGGCTAGAGACTCCTACGAGAGCAGACACGATGATTACGCACTGGTGCTGGCAGTGTAAGCTTACTCTTGGAGGTGAGAGCTTCGGCTGTGATCTTTTGTAGCGGCGTCGAGGACTTACGAAGTCATCTTGGGTATGGACTGGTTATCTACAGTCCATGCTCAGATTGACTGTATTAGGCACAAGGTGTGATGTGTCCGAACAGATGGGACCGGTTTCACCATCACCGGTGAGAAGGGAACCTGCACATCATAGGATGGACTCACGTAGAGGAGAGGGAAGCCAATCATCAATCAGTTGGCTAGTCTCATCCTCGAAGAAGTTGATGTGTGGATTCCGAGTTTTCCAATAGTGGTGGATTAGTATGCAGACGTTTTTCCTGATTATGTTCCAGGACTACCTCCTCACGGGGAGGAGATTTCTATATAGACTTGTACCCTGGGAAATCACTGATATCCACTCCAGCATATCGGAGGGCTCCCACCGAGCATCGTGAGCTACGGGTACAACTGGAGGACTTACATGGAAAAGGTTTCATCCGACCCAGTGTTGAACCTTGGGATTCTACGATTCTGTTCGCCAAGAAGGCGGCTGGGTGCTTGTGACTCTGTTTCAATTACTGTCACCTGAACTAGGTGACTCTGAGGATCAAGTATCCACTTCCGAGGATTGATGACCTCATCAATCAGCTCAAGGGAGCATGTTGGTTCTAGAAGATAGTCCTCAGGCCAGGCTATCATTAGCTCCGAGTTCGGAATGATGATGTGCAGAAGACGGCCTTCAAGTGTCGGTACGGCCACTATGAGTTCTTGGTCATGCCCTTTTGTTGGACTAACGCTCTAGTAGTGTTCATGAGTATCATGAATAGGATCTTCCAGCCCTACCTTGATCGGTTTGACGTAGTCCTTGTTAACGACATACTGATTTACTCGACTACTGAGGAGGAGCACGCCTACCACTTACGGGTTGTGCTATATACACTCTGAGAGAACCAGCTTTATGGTATGATCTCAAAGTTCCAGTTCTGGCTTCGAGAGGCTCACTTATTGGGGCATGTCATCTTAGAGGCGGGAGTTTCAGTGGATCCCACAAAGGTCGAGGCAGTACTTGCTTGGTTGCCACCCAGGAGTGTGACGGAGGTGCGGAGTTTCCTAGGTATGGCCGGGTACTACCAGAGATTTGTTCCAGACTTCTCCAGAGTTGTAGCTCCGCTTTCATCATTAATGAAGATGGGGAAACCCTTCATGTGTTCAGACAGATGTCAGCAGAGCTTCCAGGAGCTAAGGAAGAGATTGACCAGTGCACCCATCTTGGGGCTTCCAGAGGTAGGCGTAGGGTACGTAGTATATTGCGACGCACCAGGGACCAAACTCGGGTGTGTCCTGATTTAGGAGAAAGAGTTGATCACGTACAGTTCACGACAGTTGAGGCCAGACGAGCAGAAATACGCTGCCCATGACCTGGAGTTAGCCGAAGTGGTCTTCACCTTGAAGATGAGGCGATACTATCTCATGGGCCTGATCTTCACAGTCTGTACTGGACACCAGAGTCTCTGGTACATCTTCTCGTAGATGGACCTGAACCTGAGACCGCGGTGATGGATCGAGTTCCTCCAGGACTATGAATTTAAGAGTGTGTATACTCCTAGGAAGGGGAACGTTGTGGCCGATGCTCTCAGCAGGAGATCGGGCATTCATCTACATGGAGAGGCTACATAGTAGTTAGCCTCTTTGTAGATATCCTTCATGGATCGGGATGGGGCAGCCTTTCTACAATCGCTCACAGTCACTCCTCCACTACTTCATAGGGTCAGAGAGGAATAGCATGGGGATGTTGTCTGTGAGACGCGACGTGCACAGATATCCATAGGACAAGAACCTCATGGATTTTCTGTATGTGGAGAGCACGTCCTCCTTTTAAGAGCACTTACAATGGTACCAGATGCATTATGAGAGGATGTGTTGAGGGAGTTTCACACTTCCCCTCTAGCGGAACATCATGGAGTGGCAAAGATGTACCAGGATCTCAGACGACAACACTGGTGGCTGGGTATGAAGAAGGTTGTGGCAGAGTTCGTTTCACGATACCTTATCGGCCAACAGGTGAAGGCGGAGCACCCGGTACCATCAGGCTTGGTACAACCCTTGGAGGTCCCGGAGTGGAAGTGGGATAGGATATTCATGGATTTCTTGACAGGGATTCCACGTACATCCAGAGGAAACGAATCTATCTGGGTGATCATAGAACAACTTACTTTGTCGGCCCATATCATATCGATAAGAGAGCATGGCTCAGTAGAGATGTTGGGATGCCTCTACATCCAGGAGATCATAAGGCTTTATGGTGTGCCATCAAATATCGTCTCCGATCGAGATGCTTGCATTACTTCCCGGATTTGGAAGGGGTTTCCGGAGGCATTTTGGACGCAGCTACGCCTGAGCACCACCTTTCACCCACAAAAGGATGGTCAGACGGAGAGAAACATTCAGACTCTCGAGGATATGTCTGTGCATGTGTCCTTGACATAGGTCTCAGCTGGGAGGATCACCTACCCTTGGTAGTGTTTTCATACAACAACATCTACCACTACACCATCGGGACGACACCACTGGAGGCATTTTACGACCGACCTTGCAGATGAACTCTGTGCTAGAAAGATCCTGGGGAGTCAACACTTGTAGGACAAGAGATAGTCCAGGCCATGACAGAGAAGGTGCATGTCATCCAGGAGCGGATGAGGACTACACAGAGCCGACAGAAGTCCTATACTGATAAGAGGCGGAGACCACTAGAGTTCGAGGATGTCGACAACATTTTCTTATGCGTCTCACCTCGATTTGGATTATGTAGATTTGGTCATGGAGGGAAGACATCTCCGCGCTTCATCGTACCTTTCTAGGTCCTCAGTAGGGTAGGTGAAGTGGCCTACCGCCTGGCCCTTCCACCTCGGTTACACAGGGTGCATGACGTCTTCCATGTATCTCACTTGAGGAGATATGTGCACGGTCCGATGCATATCATTGACAATGGGGAGCTGGACATCATTGAAGAGGTGACTATTGAGGAGGTCTCGATGGATGTCGAGGATCGACGGGAGTGGGTCCCATGGGGACGGTCGATGCCTCTAGTGCACATTAGGTGGCAGCACGGGAACCTCCAGGAGAGCACATGGGAGTGGGATTCTCAGATGCGTGCTTAGTACCCTCATTTTGTTTTACCATGTTTATGTTGTAGCTTTATGGGGACATAATGCTTTGAGGTGGGAGTAATGTAAAGACCCAAAAATTTCATGGAATTTTTTTAAAAACAATACATTGGAATTTAACAAGTCTGTGGCTTCTGGAAGAGATTGATTCCAAGCCCTGGTGTTCTCGGAATAAATTTTTTATGTTTAGCTCGGGTACGTTCAGTGAACGAATGAGAGGATTTTTCTATCTTTTGAACCAGTGATCGGAATTAAAATCCGAGGGAAACGATGAATTCAAATCACTGGGATTCGCTTAAGCGAAACCTAAATTCAACCGACAAGGGTCGGACGAAAAAGATAAGTTTTTAGACATTAAAAAAAAAGAATTTTATAAAATAAAATAACTAAAAGTTATTTTATTCGTTTTCTTTCACCGTTGAGCTACAGTTGGCGGAATCGCAGTGTTACGATGATTATTAAATGAGGGCCATTTAATGACTCATCCCTTGGGTTGCGGAACAACAATGCCCATTTGTTTAATAGGTTCATTAATTAAGATTCATTAATGAACCATAATAATGAACAAAACATGAGGACTAATTCTTTTATCAATCAACCCGTTGGAAAAGGAATTGGGAACCCGTGGTAGGAAGCTCTGACAAAACGCCGATGATGCAGACCTCCGACGAAGAACGACGGAGAACGCTGGTTCCTCGTAGATTGACGACGTGACACCAAACCTCTTCCCCGCGGCTAAGGAGGAGACACCGCTTCCTCCTCAGAATGCCCTGACGACGCCTATGATCCTCTTCTCTACGATGTTGTGTACCGCGATGCTGACAATCGTCTTCCTGGTTGAGGTAGGGGTTTTGGTTTATATTTCAATAGGTGAATTACACCCTCAGCATGACGTATAATTGTTGGGAGTTGATTGAACCACTAATGCGGTGGGTGCGGACCAAAGAACAAGTCCAAACCCACCGCTATTCTGTTCTTGAAGCGCGGAATGTTGTGAGACAATGAAACAGGACCGCAACAGCGTTTGAAAGTCGTTTCAGTGGAGAACGGGTCCTGAGACGACCGCGCGTGCATACAGGATCATTAACGGACAACATGAATGACTCTGGGGGCCCGCGGACATCTCCGGCAGCTGCAGGCAGTGGCCGGCACCGGCTGCCCGCCCGGAGGCGGCGGTGCCCCGTTGTGCCACCCGTAGGATCCGTCACGACCGCAGGAGGCCGGATCCCGCGGCCGCGTGGGATCTGGAGGAGGAAGTGGTGCCCGCCGCATCCGTGGAGCACATATGGAGGGGTGATTGCATCCCCCCTTCTTGTCCCGCTGGCTAAGCTAGCATACCCCCTAGTTCGGGCCGACCCAGGGGGGGTTTGGCCAGGTCGGGTCGGGCCCAGACCCCCCATTTCAGACCGCTTTCAGTCTTTCGCCCACATCATGGGATACAAACCTCCGATCGATGCACCGTCAGTTGAGTTGGGATCCTTGGATTGATACGGTCGTTTCAGTATTTTACACTCAAGGTTTAAAAGAACTTTGGGTATGGACAGGTTGGTTCTAACAGGAAACCAAACAGGCCCTCGGTGCGGAAACGCTTATAACATGAGCTCCGGACGTCCGGTTGACGTGTCGTCAACTTTGTTGAACTCGTCATAGTGAGACGTTACTTTTGGCTTACTCCGCTTGAGTTTTCGACATAGCTGGAGTACGGTCGGGATGGTTTTAGCTTAACAACCAACCGGGCCCCTAGGATGGAAAAGCCAATAACTCTCTAACCGAGTGTCCGATTGACGCACTGTCTATCACGTTGTGTTTCTTTTGATGAGACAGAAATTTGTGATACATCAACTCTGGACTTTGTGAAATTTGATATATCGAACCCCTTGGCTCGTGGAGAGGACCCTTCCTGATTCGAGAGTGCTGTGTGCAGAAACACTGGAGCTAGCTGCGACTGCATCAACTTTTCTACTGGAATCCTCCGTGGGTTCGATAGCGACGCCGACAATACTGGAATACTCTGTGAGTTCGATGATGATGACTAATGTTCTTGTATCCTATGCGGGTCTGGCAGTATTGACCTCTGTACTTGTATCTTGTGTGGGTCTGGCAGAGTAGCTCGTCTTTTATCCTTTGTGGGTCCGACAGCTTAGTTGGTCTTGTATCTTATGTGGGTCTGACAGCATAGATGAATAAGTGGCTAAATATGATCATCTCTATCACCTTAAAAAGTGTATACTTGTGTGAGATGAGTCTTGATTTTCAATCTTTATCATTGATGTGGTTTACTTGTCTTCTTGTGTGGATTTGGTTGCGCTTTCCTTTGTGGATTGAGTTGTGCTTTCCTGTGTGGACCTAGTTGTGCTTTCCTGTGTGGACCGGGTTGTACTTTCCTTTGTGGAATGGGTTGGGCTTGGGCTCGAAAGCTGGATCCAAACTACAACCGATGACTTAGGTATATGTATGGGCATATACATAAGTAGTGTTGTTGATACTACGTTATTGTATCTTTCCTTTGTGGTTTATCCTTTTTGGAATCTGAGAGACCGTCGGGGGTCTCAGGGTCACTACTGGGTATCGTATACTCACCCCTACACGGGGTATACCCACAATACATTATGTTGGATGCAGATGATAGACAAAACTGATCGAGGTGGAGGCTTGTGGAGGTGGACGGTACCCAGAGGTGGACCACTTGGCGGGGTGTACATGGAGCGGACGGCCGGACCCGAGGAGCCGAGGAGACTATCTGTACCCACCATTCAGGTGGGATTTCAGGAGGACGACTCGGTGCTACTATTTTTACTTACTGCTGTTGTACTTTTTTTCATTTGGGTTTGTATACTGGCCCATTTACTTTTCAGCAGTTACTTGTACCCAGTTTTACATAGTTCTTACTTCACTTGCATACTCTGTTGTGTTTTGTTTATTTTATAGAAAGGCAATGCCTTCGCCTTTTTCATCGGGATTTACGCCTTTGGTGCTAGTCTCCATCCCCTGGCCTATGGAAGGCGGGCTTGGGGTAGTCACGACACGTGCCCCGATGACGGGTCATGACAAATTTAAAATACCTACCTGTTGGGTTGAGTGTGGTGAGATTAATTTTTAGGATAAAAAATGATCGATTAAATTGTAGAAAAGGTCGGGATTATTCAATATCACATTAGGTATGTCTATATTGAAAAAGGGGAAGTGTTTAAAACCATTTGAGACACATAGAGTTTGAGCATAGGTATAATGTGGTCATCTATATATCTGCATGTAAACAGGTAATGGAATTTAGAAAAATGGGAAAGATATGTCCTAGGTACATTGTCTCCATTATGATTCCCAAGCACATCATACTTGTGACATATTAGTTATTACTACCACCAATGCTACCCCAAGTACATGCCATGTTCCAAATATCCCTCTAGAGGGTGTACATATCTAATATGTAACATTTAATGAATTAATACGTGGTATATCTGAGAAAATGATATCTTTTTTGATGAGAAACTAGTGAATATCATTGATTGTTGAGAAGATGTTCAATGTAATAAGTATACTCACCTAGTAAAAGAATTATAAAAAATACTATGTTCGAGGAGGCAACATGAGAACCAAATTCATAAAATATAAGAACAACAATGTGTAATCATCTATGTTTTCTAATAAATACTTTAGGATGAATATTTTTAATAAGGAATGAATTTAATACGCCAAAATATTATTAATGTAATTTTTCTTCTAATTATATAATTGTTTTTTATTTAGTAATTTATTATTATATAAATCACATGTACCACATGATAAAATAATAAGATTATTATATTATTTGGAACACAAAATTGAGAGAGTAAATATTTATATAACAGTTGGATGTATTATAATGGGATAGAAAATATAAAATAAGTTAACTGAATTATATAATTTTGGATTTTATTGATCCCCTATAATAGTAACAAAGAAGAACAATAAAGTAGAAAGGAAACAAAACATTAGTAATATAATATTAATTTTCAAAATGAAAATATATGTAATGAAGAGATAAAATAGAATGATTTGTTAAAGAATCAAATATGAGTAATTTATATAAATTAGGCTTTCATATAACAAATACAAATCATATCATTGGAAAAATAATCTTACAATAGGAATAGTAATATATCTATTGGAATAACAATGTTACCCTATGAATAGTTATCTAACTATTGGGAATATTAACCTAACTATTAGGAATAGTAACATGACCATTAGAATAGTATACCCACTAATGAAAGAGTTAAATATTATATATATATCTTTTAAAATGAATATATGACATATTCTATCATTTTACAAGTTAATAATAGTTTTAAAAATGTTTAATATGGAATTTAGTTTTTGTAAAAAATATTAATATCAACTTTTTAGAAACAATATAAAATATTTTATGAAATAATATTTTCATAAAATATGGTTATAAATTAATATTAATTTGAATTATAATAATAATAAAATTTTATTATGCTGTAAATAGTTATTAGTAGGGTCAAAATAATAATAATAATAATATAATTGGTATTTTATAATATAAGGAATATATTAAAAAAAATTAAATCTATCATATTTTTAAAAATATTTTCATAAAATTAATATAATTTTTGGACTCTACATATCAATAAACTGTTAAGGTGAATTTTTTGTGAAAATTGAAATATGAAAAAAGGATATATTTGACATTAGAAGTGATGTAAATTATTAATTGCATATGAGGTTATGTAAGAAACCATTAGTTCAAACTCACATGCACCATTTAAAACATATAGTCATGTGATGCATAAATTTTGGTAGTATTAATACTAAATAATAATCTAATTAATATAATTTTAAAAACACCCCTCTCTCACCTTAATAATAAAACCCCTAACAACCCCTTCTCCTCAATAAATCTAATATCCTTCCCATTTTAGATATTTCCAGAATTCTTTTCACATATCACCTCCATTCATAAAAAATAACTGTTTTCATCAAAAGAAAAATCCAATTTGATTTTTGTGGAACCCTAATAGGAGATATCCAAAGGAGAAGGTATTACATTCAATAAATCATTTTAATTTTTTTCCTCCTAATCCACATTAAATTCCAACCAATTTGACATAGTGAATTTGGTATCACATATATATTTAATTTTTATTGGTTAGATGGAATATATATCATCATACCACTTTTATTATATTATATTTCTAAAAATGAAATGGTTATTCAAAATATGGACGGTTCAACACCTTCATAAACAACACAATTTGTCTCCATTCACCACCTCATGGATGATAATATAAGAAATATTAGGTTTAAATTTGATGGTAATATGAATATAATAAATTAATTATTGTTTTGGAATTTATAAATATTAATTAAATCAAATAAAATTAATCTAGTGTCTGATAGTCTATAGAACTGACAAAATTAAATAGTCATATGATGATAACATCGATAGAAAATGAATAATCCCAACGTTAGAAAAACTATATATATTTTAGTCTATTTCAATTTATTTATGTAAAATAATACCAAAAAACATGTCTTCTATAGTTTCATCAAATTTTTATATGAACCTAAATAATTATCCACAATTTATTAAAATATTGAAACTATGAAATGAAAATCTATAGGAAAGTAGAAACTGTAATGATATCTCAATTAAATGACTCTAAACTAACATAAAATAATGATAATATGTCAAAAAATTTAAAATATATCTATCAATAGTATATTAAAAAACTATAATTTTATTTCTTAGTGGATTAAGTGAAATTGAACAATGATTCCTGACATAAGGTAAATGATCTCTATGAAAAACCACGACTCACTTAGATAATTATTTATATATCATTCCATATTATTCTATCAATATTATTTTTATTTACTTATTCTATCATATATATATATATATATATCCAACACAGATATTCATAGCTTAATTCAACATTCATTGATTGGTATATACAAGATAGAAGGACCCATTCCAAATTTCATTTAATAAAAAGGCATGATTATAGGGAGTATATTTTCTCTTTTACCTCATTTAAAGTACCACTCAATGATTTTTTTAACATTACATGGTTTCTAAGAATATTAATTTCATTCTAGAAACCCATTTTATCATAGTTTTTTTATATAAATTCTTATGCACTTACCTTATTTAATGATTCATTTACGTATTTCCAAAAACACATGTTAAATGGAATATATTTCCAAAGTTATTTCTCCCCTACTTTTTATGTCTATATTTCATGTATAATTAATTTTCATGTCCTACGCATAATTAATTATTTTCAAACACCAATGAATGATTTAATCACTTCATTCATGTAATTAATTATGACAGGATAAATGGAAATGTTATATGGAATGATTATGTAGCCAAAATCATTTTGTTGGTAGTTCTTATTTTTATGCATTATGATTGATTTCCTTTTGTGGAACATCATGTACATGGTAATAATAGTGGTCCTAGATAGCACTCCAATGCAATGGGTACAGTATAAATAACATGAGAATAGAGATATGTGATATGTGAGTAATCCTAATCCATGATGGACTCTCTCTACCATGTTATGTAGCTATGGTAGAGATCCTTGATGTATTCACATGTATGAGTTTATATTTTTACCACATTACTAAAAATACATGATCCCATGATTCCATATTCTTTATGGAATTATTATAAAAGACTATTTATGATCCTTTCATATTATGATATCATGTTATACCCAATGACTCAGATATTGGGTCCCTTTACCAAGCTTATTCCCTTACTGGGATTTAGAGATCACCTCTTTTGTTTATTCATTTCCGAGGTAGACCTTTGTAATTTAATATTAAAAATGAAAATTTTAAGCTCATTATGGAGAATAAATTAAGGATTTTCATATTCTCATGGGGATTCAGTATGAACCTAGTCTTCTAAATACACAAGACATTTGAATCAGTGGGTTTTTTGTTGATCTTTATGTGAAAAGTTACATAATGATATTTCTATTGGGTCATGAAAAATTTGCAAAGGGAATTGAAATTATGCCATGAAATTGGTAATATAAACTTATCCAAAAGAACATTTGAAGTAAATATGTTTAACGGATCGAATTAATCAAAGGAAATAAATCCTAATGTTGATGAAGTAAACCTTTCATGGATCTACACATCTCATGGAGTTCTGCTTCTTGAAGACACCCGCGAGTAGAACCATTCACTAGATGAAAATGATGGTTCCAAATCAGTTAATAGGATCATTTATCATACGTGGGAATATAAATATGCCTTGAACAATACATCTCTTATAGACTCAAATGACCCTTGGGAATGAAAAATGCATATTCTTCCCAAAAACAAAACAAAGTCGTTCGTTGGATAAAGGTGGTGATTTTCGTCTATGGTGACCATAATACCATGACCTCCATTGAATATGTTATCCACGGGCTAGGTAACAGACCTGGGATTCCAAAAAAGGTCGATTGTAGAATCACTAAAAAGGAAAGGCTACACCAGCATCCAGTTCCCTAGTTATCAATATATAGAGTTCAAGGAGAACCAAAGAAAAGATTCAAATTTTTGAGGATTGATGATCTGTGGTCAAAATTAAAAAACATCACCAATGCTAGGATCATTTGAATATTTCCTGTATGTAAAAACCACACCACATCGCATGATGGAGGGTATATTAAAATTGATAATCCATAGAATGGGGATCCATCATAAGAATACTCATGGAGAGGCACATAACAAATGAATCCTTCACAACTCTAAACCCCACATAGACATATGCTATGCAGATGAAGCCATTCCATGAGTAGAAATTCACTACATTGGATGAATTTGGCCCCACATACCAATATACAATGCAGATTGAACCTGGTCCCATATTTCCAAACACTACACAGACACCACATAGGTCTGAATACCGCAATGGCACTCTAAAAACCTCCTTGTCCATGTAGCTACATGCTACATGTAAAGAACCATTATCCGTTATGAGAAAAGGCCACATGAAGGGTGTTACCCTACGATGTTACACTCACAAGCCCTGATCATTCCCTACTATCACCTCAACGGCCCAAATGTTGATTCCTCTATCCACCAATATAATGACATGAAGCTAAGGCCTTTTCCAAAGCATCCAGATCCATATGATAAAACAATTGGGTGGACCAATGGTTACACAACCATGGTATGTGGAGACATGTTAGATATCCCAAAATTAAGGAGATCCTCTATAGTGACCATAATTTTACATTAGCATGTCAATGTAGTGTCTAAAGATGGGGTACTCACATGTACCTCCCTGTTTTGGGATAAAATAGAAGGGGACCACAATTTCATTTCCTTTTGACAAGGAATGGGTTCAATATCCAAGGAACCCAATTCAGGGATCTCCCACTTCGGTATTACCCTAGCATTTATTGTAAGAGGTTACTCTTGTACTCATCTCGGACCTCACTTGAGAGATATATAGATAGGTTAACATATATTATTATCCTATATATGAAAATAAAAGTAGTGTTGGGAACATATGAAGCCCTTTATCTCCCCCCTCAGGCTCTAGTACTATATATCAGTAGATGAAGAGGGATGTGCGATCATGAAATACAATGACTTCTCTTGTTTCTCACAATGAGAGTAACTCACATGAGATTAGAGATTGGTGGAAATCATGACCTCCACATGGTTAAAAATAATAGGCCTTCTCTGTATTTGTAATCCCCGACATCAAACCAATGAATGAGCCTTGTCCATATATGTAATCCCCAAACATTATCCCTTAATCAGTCTCCTCTAAGGTTTAAGTCCTACCACCAACAAACCCATGAGGGATTTGACTCCCAACTAACTGGAAAACATAGGAAGCCTACATGAGGTCCAAACCAAACTTCAAAATCACTCAAATGTTTTTTGGGATACATCCCATGTATGGTCACATCCACAAAGGAGACCACATCTATTCTGGGTATCTCCGAAATCATCAGACTAAGACCCACCCCACCCTTGATCAAGAAACTGTTCTCATCTGTGTCCTTTCCACATGACATTAAATTTCCCTATTGGGTCCTTGTAACATGTCCTTAAAATGTGATGCGTCTAGAAAAGAGACACAGAACTACATGGTTATGAATTCCTATCACAAGAATAAGTTCGAAGGCTATATTATGGATTTCATCCCAACATCAATATAGCTCTTTTCCCTCTAGATAATGATAAACTTATGTTATCCATCCAATATGGGTTGAAACTAGCATTGTCTTATATATGAACCGAATAATCCATGATTTATCTTTGAAAGTGTTACATTGATGGAAAAAATCGAATACATGAACAAATTTCCAACAATATAAATCCTCAGAATCATATATATGATTCAAAAATCCCGAATAATCAGGAATAACTTATTCCACAGTCATATACACAGACAAATTTAAGGGGATGAACCATGTATTCATGAAAATATAAACATATATTAATTTTATAAGATATTCATGCTATAAAATCCCCCCCAAAGTGAGATAATATTGAGTTCCCATCCTCTCAAAAAAACTCATTGTAGAAAAATTTAGATGTTATAACTCACACTATTGATTTCACACCAATTATGATTTGAAATTGAATCAACATGCTACACCACCCATCAAGGCACACCAATAACGTTATCGGGTCAAAATAGAAATAGTGAACCTGACATGAATCCTTAACCAATTTGGAGGTATTACCCCACCAAATATCATTTCAAATAAAAAAAGAATGTCATCCATGAATGATAAGCCACTATACATATGATCTATAGATGATACTTTGAATAGGGTTTTTTGTCTATAATTTTCACATATATTTAAAGTCTTCAAATCTACCATCAATCTAATGGAATCTCGAATGTTCTCAAAGACACACATGTCGATCAATTCACTGTTTGAGTATTCCACAATGTAGAGAAATATGTCACCCAATATGTATATGAAATAATGGGTTTCAATTGGGATAATCTTAGAGTACCACCATAATGGTACTCTTTCCACATTAGAGGTTTCATGACATGAATTCACTCCAATTAGTGAAAGATCACCATCCACCTCTTTAGTAGATGTTGAGTTTCCCAAACTGGGAAACCCCACTTTCTGTCTCAAATAAATTCTATAGCCTGTCCCAATAATACAACAATGAATACATCCTTATCCTTGGTATTAGGATGATGTATACATCAATTAATTCGTCCACATTGCACAGGAGCCTCGCCCAAGGGCCCCTACCATTAGACGTCACTAGCAACACCACCCAGATCAGTACAATCACATCAAGGAGAAGACTACTCTGTGGGTTCCTACTATGGGTAAATAGATATGGGTTCCTCAGGATTCCCACTAAGTGAAATAAAAATATAAAAAATAATTGGTCATAACCATGATTCATGAGGAGGAGATCCTCTATACAAATAGATAAGCATGTTATGAACAAAACTATATTCCTGCTTCCTCTTATGATGTTTTCAATGAAAATAGAACAAAAAAAGGAAAAAATTCATATTCCAACTAGTTATCATCAAACCCATCATTGATGTTAGATGGAAAATGATATGGAGATTCAAATCCATACCGACGAGGTTGAATGCCGTCATCCAAATTGAACGGCTACCGGTTATAAGAGGAAAATAATTCATAGAGATGCATTCCATTTCCTTCTTACAAATGGGATGAAAAATCATGGGAGGTCATAAAAACAAATATTTAATATGAATTCCACCATCCAAATACAGTGGAAATAAAATACATGATGATTTAAATTACTTCTTACCAACATGAAGCCCAATATTGATACATTGTGGAATACAAATACATATAGAGTAAAATTCATAAAGATGGATATGATGCCTATTATAAAAATACAATGAAAAATAATGATGAAAATCCACGCTCACATATATGATTCCCACCAATCAAATATGGTGGAAACCAGAGAAAACAGTTATCTTAACCCATCCATGAATTAGGGGTAGACTCAATCCTCTACCCTGAGATAAGAAAGCCCCCAATTTCAAATGTAAGAACACGGAGGACTAGAATAGGAAAATATTCCCACTATAACATCAGAATGGGAAAACATTAACATTCCATCCAATGTTTTCTCTCAACACATCTTATAAATGATGGGGGATCATATAGAAATTCTAAACCATATCATCAAAAACTGTCAATACATAATCACATCTGTGGAAATAATATGGATTAAAGCCCACAAACCTATCTCTCCAAGTGGGATGAATCATCTAAAAAATATAATGGTCAACCTACTGAATACAAGAATCCCTAATCTAGTCCATGAGGTTCATAGGCCATATTTAGTGATGAATGGACAACTGGATCAGAAACAAATACTCGTTCCAATTGAGGGACTATAAGATCCCGACATTTTTTGGAGTCAATTTCGGGCACTTTTTTAGGTAATTTAGATGTTTTCAAAGTAACTATATATTGGAGTAGAAGCTTTGGGTGTTTTTGGGGGAAAATTTAAGTAAAACTAAAGGGCAGTGGGTTGTGCATGGTTTTTGAACAGTTTGACAAACCGTGCGACCAAACTGTGCCAACCAAGTAGAACTGGAAATAGAGGTACGCATGGGATACCCACAGTTTGACCAACCATGTGACCAAACTGTCTGGACCATGCAAATCTGGACAGTGAGGTCTGCATGGTTTGTGCATGGTTTGACAAACTGTGGTCCACTGTCTAGGAAACCATGCATGTAGTTTTTTATTTCCGAAAATAGTCATTTTTAAAACCACAAGAACCCCGATACATCCTTATTTCACGTCCTTGGAATGAGATTGGAAATTACTAGGTGTTCCAAAGCCCCTTGGAGAGATTCCAAGGAGATCCAAAAACTTTTCCTCGATATTGAAGGCTCGGATTGAAGATCTTCCTTCTTTCCAGTAAGTGGATTTCATCCTGTTGTTTATTTCGTTCATTCCTCTATCTTTCCTCGATCTTTTCATCGGATTTTTCCTTCATTTACATGGATCTAAAACTATGAGTAAAGATATAGATCTAAGATTGTTGATTTATATCTATTTTCGAATGATCTTGATGCCTTTGATATTTTTTTATGGATTTAGATCTAGAACATGATCGACGACGTTGTGCTGTATAGATTTTGGGGATTTTAGTTGGGCTAACATCCATCAATAAATCGAGGTGGGTGGTTTAAAATCCAATCTTGAAGTCTCATATTGTTATGCATATTCATTTGTATAAATTTTATTTCATAAATAATTAATTGGTGGTTTTGTTATGCAGTTCTTTGCGTATTTGTGATCTAGTTGAATATGGGAGAGGGTTATGATGAAAGGATAAGGGTGATTAAACATTTGATTAATGATGTACATGTGAATTGGATATTTGATTTGAAAAAGGGTTGTGGGACACAGACTGATGCTCATAATACCCACATGGGTTCTATACATGGTGTTCTAGATCCAATGACATGCATGAAATTAATATTTTATGGGACAAGGAATGACGCTCCAAATACCCATGGGGTTGTGAGACAGGGACTGATGCTCCAAATACTCACATGTGTGCTAGACATAACGTTCTACACTCTTTCATTTATTTTGTACTATGGTTTCATTTGGATATACATAAATTTAATATTGTGAAATAATAAATATGAATTGAATAGGGTAAACGGATTAGGATTCTACACGGACCGAAGTAAGCATTGTGTCTAGGATGTTCTCGGGAACCTGGGTGTTTAACATATTAATGAAATGTTAATTGAATAAATATAATTTTTTTTCCTATTTCCATGATTTATTATTAATGAAACTGCATACACTTATTATGACTCGATTTGTTTCTGACACTATTGGTGGTGATCTTCTGAGTCGTACTCACACCCTACTCGGGTTGACTGATCGGTACCCGAATAGACTTTGTTGTTGCAAGATAGGACCAGGGCAAGATCCCTGGTTAGAGTGAAATTTGGGGTTGGAGCATGGAAGAGGGAACCAAACATGGGTTGGGACCCATTTGGAGTCGTTGTGTCTTTACTTTTATTTTCATTGTAGATACATGGAACTTGTATTGTCATAGCATGTTTTAATTTTCTTTTGAGTATTGTATTTCTAGTTTTAATTACGCTAGTGACATTGTACTATTATATTTATATGTGTTTATGCTATTTCTTGGTTACATCCACTGGTATTTTATTCTGATAAAAGATGGTATAGTCTTTCCAAGACTGACTTACTAGACCCTCACTGCTAGTCGGCACCCTCCTGCATACGCGGAGGCGCGCATGAGAGCTTGTGACCAACCGGCTCGGAGAACCGTTCAGTGGCTCCTGGGTCGGGATGTTACAAAGTGGTATCAAAGGGAGGTTTTCCTTTTTTTTAAACTTTTGTCTTACTTTTTGGTAAAGGTATACATGGGATTAGAAAAATTCGGGGATTTATAATGAGCTCATGCATGGGAGTTGAAAACCCATGTACGGGGGAAAACTCATGTACTCTAGGTGGGATTGCGGTTGTTGTTGTTTGTCATTATAGTTGAATATTATTTCACCTTGGGTGATGCACATGTTGTCTGAAATGATTATTATTTCTGGAAATTGTTGAGTATTGATTCGTGGCCTAGAATGGCATGAGTTTTTCATCTACATGCATCATTGTAGACACTCATGATTATTGTGAATGCATTATTTTAGACATGCATGGGAAAAAGGATTATGGCTAGATTGTTGAACCTAAAATTTTTCTTTCCTTACATGTAAAATTGAAATGAAAATGGTGTCTTATTTTGAAATTGAATAAAATAATTATGAAGTGATATGAATAAATTGGTTGTGTGTAACTGTCATAATTTTGTGAATTGTTTCCAAAGTTTATTGTCTGTATTTGTAGAATTATTCCTCCACGATGAATGTTGAGAGGACGAGTGAGGGGTATAGTTAGAAATGGTCCTCCTGTGGTTGAACCTAATGCACCAATAGTAACAAATGAAGAAACTGGGGAAAAGATTCAAGAGAACCTCACCCGTTTCATGCAAATGATGGAATGAGACCAAGGGCGGGTTGTGAAAACTATGTCTGGTCTTATGAGGGAGTTTTAGTTGCAACACTCGCCATCTTTTATAGGAGAGGCTAGTCTGGAGAAAGCTGATCTCTAGATTGAATCTACCCAGACTATAATTAACCACCTGAAGACACCTATTGAGATGACTGTCAATTTATCAACTTACATGTTTCATGGTCAATAGAAAAATTGTTGGAACATCCATACTAGAGATGGACTACTTGAAGCTATGGACTAGAAGGAATTTTAGGAGAAGTTCTTTGAGAACTTCTATCTAGAGATGCTAAGACATGAGAAAGTTGTTGAGTTCATGAGGCTAAATCAAGGGAATATATATGTAATAGACTATGCTGGGATCTATATAGACTAAAAGTTTTTTACTCCAGCATTGCCAGCAGATGAGTCCACTTCAGAAATAATATTTCAGGATGTACTTAAATGTGATATTAAGTCTCAAGTGAATATTTTCAGCCTGAAGATGTTTCTCGAAGTGGTAAATTAGTCTCTCATCTCTGAGGGGAACCTAAAGGAGGTTTCTAGTGGCAGACAAATGGTTTTTACTGGACTATCAGGTGGTGTGACTTTTGAGAGCAGGAAGCGATGTTATGAGAATGTCTACTTGGGAGGTGGGAGATATAGTAACCAAGAAGAGGGGTCAGTTACGCAGTACCTTACTCGTGTGTTTTGCGACCAGTGTGGAAGTCCGAGACACTATCATAATAAAGGTCCTCGAACCCCTATTGAATGCAGACCCTGTGGTAGGATGAGACATCTCTAGATATTCTACATGAACCCAATGGAGTCAGGTGGTGATGGATTAGCTAAACAGAGTCAGAGTGTGGGAAGGGGATCTTCTGCAACTCATTAGTCCCAAAGTTGGAGTTCTACTGGGCGAAGGGGTAAAGGTAAAGAATGTGATACTCTTTGGGAGAAACACCCATATCAGCAGAGTAGTACAAGTCAGGAATGTCAGATGGAATCACAGGGAAGTGGACCAGCACAGTTGCATGAATTACAACCTACACTTGTGGATAGCGAATCTGGACCATCGATATTGAGAGGTACTATTCTTGTGGATTCTACTTTAGATAATGGATTATTTGATACATGTTCACCTCATTCCATTATATCTAAACAAAATTTTAATGGTTTGAGATTGGTACTACATTTTTTGAGTGGAGCTCTGATGATAGTCACACCTTTGGGGGTACAGTCTAGAGATATAAGTATGGGAAATGGATGTTTTCTTGATATCAGAGAGTACCGTTTCCTATGGGATCTATATATCCTTGATATGATAGGATTTGACCTAATCCTGGGTATGGACTAGTTAGTAACATACCAAGCCCACAATGATTGTTATCGTGGGTGGGTGACATTTATGTCGCCTACAGGTGACTATTACATTCACTGTGGGGAGTGGGATATCCAGCCAGGCCGAGCAGGGTCAATTACTCAACAATTGGGAGAGCTCATATCCCATTTTATTAGTCTTTTATAGGATGGAGAAGGTGTTATGAATGAATTCCTACTCCCATTGGTTGATTTGATTCATGATGTATTCCCAGAAGAGTTCTCAGGACTGCCACCAAAGAGAGATATTGAATTTACTATTGAGATCATGCGAGGAGCTGAGCCAGTATCTATTCAACCATATAGAATAAAACCAACAAAGCTTCATGAACTCAATGCTCAGTTGGAAGACTTGAAGGATAAAGGATTTATCCATCCTAGTACGTCGCCATGGTGATCGCCTATTCTTTTTTCAATGAAGGCTGATAGGAGTTTACGTTTGTGTGTCGACTACTAGAGGTTGAACATGATGACTGTGATGAACCGATATCCACTACCGCATATTGATGATCTGTTTGACCAGTTGAAGGGAGCCTGTGTTTTCTCAAAAATCGACAAATGATCTGGGTGTCACTGGTTGAGAGGTCAGAATTATTCTATACCGACGACTTCTTTCAGGAGTAGGTATTCGCTTTATGAGTTTGTTATAATTCAATTTTCATTAACAAATGTACCAATAATGTTTATGGATATGATGAAAAAGATCATTCATCTGTACCTTGATCAGTTTGTGGTGGTATTTGTGGATGAAAACATGGTGTACTCCAAGACTCATGAAGACCATTCCCAACATCTTGACATCATCTTGAGTACACTGAGAGAGCATCAGATATACACCAAGCTATCTTTGTGTCAATTTTGGATTGATCAGGTACGCTTCTTGGGAAACATCATCTTGAAGAATGGTGCTTTAGTGGATCCAGAGAAGGTGAAATGAGTGATTTCTTGGGAGAAACCCAAGAATATTTTTAACATTTGAATCCTTCTGGGGTTAGCTAGATATTAAATGAGATTCATCCAAGACTTTTCCCATTTGGGAACACCACATTTTGGCGTGACAAAAAATGGAGTAAAGTCTGAATGGTCAGAGGCTTGCGAGACTTCATTTCAGGATTTAATGAAGAATTTTATGTTCTCACCAATTTTGGATCTACCTGTGTCAGGTGAAGAGTACACAGTGTATTGTGAAGCTTTTGGGATAAGACTCAGATCTGCGTTGATGTAATGAGATAACATTGTGGCGTACGGGTATTGACAGCTGAAGCTGCATGAAAAAAATTATCCATCTCACAACCTTGAGTTAGCAGCGATGGGTTATGCTTTGAAGTGTTAGTGACATTACATTTTGGTTTTATCATTTACAGTTTATACTAATCACAAGATCTTGAAGTACATAATTTCTCAATGTGATTTGAATCTTCGACAGCGGTGATGGGTTGAGTATATGTAGTCTTTTGATTTTGAGATGGTATATAAACCTGGAAAATGAAATGATGTGGCTGATGCATTGTGTAGGAATAATTAGACTCAGATTGTTCATGAATCTAGTGAAGAGTGGAGGATGTTGTCGTTGCTAGCTAAAATGCACGTTGTGGTTCAAGAGATACATGAGGAAATGGCACTCGTGTCAGTTGCAGTGGATTCTACACTTTTGATACGGATCAGGGACAAGCAATATGATGACACTGGATGCTTATCCTTGAAGAAACACATTGGTCGTGGGGAGACACCTTCATACTAGAAGATAGATGAGGATGATATCGTTTATATAAAGAATCAGGTTGTTCTTCCTATGATCATTCAAGAGGAGCTCATGCAGGAATTTCATGCCTCATGATGGGAAATGCACCCTGCTGTGACCAAAATGTATCCGGATATGTGATGTCAATTTGGGTGGCTAGGCATGAAGATAATTATAGAAAGGTTTGTGACACGATGCTTCACCTATCATCAGGAGAAGGTGAGTCATTATTGACTTGGTGGATTAATACGACTTTTTTCCATTACAGAATGGATGTGGGATGACATGACCATGGACTTCGTGATAGGCATTCCAAAAACACTTAGGAAAAATGATGTTGTTTGGGTCATTGTGGATTGACTGAAAAAGGTGGAACATTTCATCCCTATAAGGGAATATTTTATAGTTGAGCAGTTTGGAGAGATGTATTTACAGAAGATAGTTCGATTGCACATGGTGTCACAAACTATAGTTTCGGATCACAATTCACGGTTTACTTCAGCCTTCTTAATGGGCTTTCAACAGGGACATGGTATATAGGGTTTATTGAGTATGGATTTCCATCCACAAATGGATGGACAGTCAGATCATATTATACAAGTGCATGAGGATATATTGAAGGCGTGTGTACTTGACTTCAATGGTTCATGGGAGAAGCACATAGAATTAGTGGAGTTTTCCTATAAAAACAGTTGTCATGAAACTATACAGATTTCACCATATGAGGCTCTTTATGGTAGGCCATGTAGATCACTGCTATATTGGATGGAAGTGGGTGAGTCAAAGATATTGGGACTAATTCATGCATAGAAGATGACTGAACTGGTTTAGTTGATTCAGAAATGAAAGACTATAGCTCAATGTCATCAGATGTCTTATGCTGATAAATGGAGAAAACCTCTAGAGTTTATAGTTGGTGATCACGTTTTCCTTCATTTATAACCTTGTTTGGGTCATCGTAGGATACGAAGTCATGGAAAGTTTTCTCCTGGGTTTGTTGGAACTTTTGAAATCGTAAATAGGGTCGGGCTAGTAGAATAACAATTGGCTCTTCCACAGAAATATAGTGTTATGCATGACATTTTCCATGTATCACAACTACGACCGTATCACCCTTACCCTTCTCATGTGATCGATTTGTATTATGTTGAGCATGAGGTAGATGCATCCTTTGATAAGAATCTGATACGTGTGTTGGATCACAGTGAGAAGGTGTTGAGGGGAAAGACTGTACCGACAGTTCGTGTTTTATGGCAGCATGGACGTGTGCAGGATGGGACATGGGAAAGTGTGGAAGATATGCAGACTCAGTGGTCCAATCTATTTACCTCAGAATCTCATAGAAGTTCGGGAGTATAGCTTGAGAATGAGCCATTATAATGTGGCGAGAATGTAAGATTCCAACCATTTATAGAGTCAATATCGAGCATGCTTTCATGTACTTTTTTGGTTTTTTACGTACCTCTGTATTGGAGTAGTGACTTGGGGTGCGTTTGGGGAATCATTTAAGTAAAACTAAATGGTAGTGGGTTGTGCATGGTTTGAAAATGTTTTGAAAAACCGTGCAACCAAACCGTGCCTACCAAGTAGAACTGCAAAGAGAGGTATGTACGGTTTTCTCACTATTTAACATACAGTGCAGACCATGCAAACCTGGACAGTGTGGTCCGCACGGCTTGCACATGGTTTGAAAAACCGTGTTCTACTTTCCAGGAAACCGTGTGCGTGGTTTTTTCCTTTCCGAAAGTCCTATTTTAAACCGCCTGAACCCTGGGACTTCGTTTTTCTTCCAACCTTGGTACGGGTTGGAAATTTCTAGTTGTTCCAAAGCCTATTAGAGAGACTGAAAGGTGATCTAAAAACTTTTCCTTGAGATTAAAGGCTCAGATTGAAGATCTGCTCTCCTTCCAGTAAGTGGATTTCATCTTGATGTTTCATTTGCTCTCGCTTCTATCTTTACTCTATCATTTAATTGGATATTTCCATCATTTCCATGGATCTAAACCTATAAGTTAAGATAAAGATCTAGGATTGTGGATCTAGATCTAGTTTTCCCAGATATTTATGCCATTGATTTTTTTTGTTTTAAGGATTTAGATCCAGAAATTGATCAATGACATTGTACTGATCGGATTTTAGGGATTTTCGATGGGTTAACATCCATTAACAAATCGAGGTAGGTGGTTTAAAATCCAATCCCACAGTCTCATCTTGTTATACATACACAGTTGTATAAATTTTGTGTCATAAATACTTAATTGTTGGTTTGGTTATGCAGTTATTTGTGAATTGTGGATCTAGTTGAATATGGGTGAGAGTTATGATGGAAGGATAAAGATGATTAGACATTTGATTAATGTTTTATATGTGAATTGGATATTTGATTTGAAAATGTGTTCTGGGACACAAACTGACGTTCCTAATACCCACAGGGGTTCTAGACATGGTGTTCTACACAAATGATGTAACACCCCGAGATTTTATGAGAAATATTATTTTTAATTTCTTTGATGTCTTGTGTTGTATGTTACACCAATATTTTATTTCTCTATACACAACATTGTATTATCTTTTAGTATACACACCACTATTATTGGCATGCATTACGCGCAAGAGCAACCGTCCTGGATAGCTTGCGTTGTATGCAATACCGAGTTTCATTAGAAAAAGTCATGTTATTAAAATATTATATAAACTACCCGTTATGAATAGTAATACCCAGTTTTTGAAATTTTATAAATTTTATCTTTAAAAATGGACTTTATTTTTGGATTCAGAATATCAAAATTATCTTAGGGAGATATTTTGGTATTTTTCTGAAAACATTAAATTTTTAATAAAGATTGAAAATGACTGAGATATAGTTTAAAACCAAATTTTTAATTAAATAATTATTTATTTTATTTAAATTTATTTTAGGTCAAAATAGATACATAATACCTATATAAGTTCAATGTAATTCATTAAATTCATTTTATAACAATTTTAGATATATAAAAATTTTATTGAATTTTTTACCCTCTTTCACCCACCTCCTAAGAGAATTTGAAAATTTTCATAAAACATAATTTTACAACATCTGTGATTTTAATTTCAAAAATATGAGAGAGATTGTTAGTATCAAGGAGTAAAATTATGTTCAATAAGATAAAAATAATTTTTGGTGAATAGTGTCTTTTTTACTTTTATTTACCACGGTTAAAAGTAAATAGGGAAATTTAGGGTAGAAATGATATTATTATTACCCTAACACATGTCCTAATTCTATTGGATAAGTATAATTCGACCAAAACGACCTTAGGAATAAAATATGAACCTCTTTGGTCTACCTGGATTTGATGAGGACATTTATTATTATTTAATTCAATCAAGAGTTAAAAGAGGTAAAATCAATGTTTAATAAGTAAAACATTTTTAATATATGGTTATACATAAGATAAATTCGACTATAAATATTCATTAGAAAGATAAAAATATTTCATACATAATGTTATTTGATTTATAATTTTTATATATTAAATATGTTAATTTTTTTATGACACAATGATGATGCAGTAATTAACTTATTAATGAAATATTAACATAATTGATATTATAAATACCCAAATAAATGTAATTTGAGACTTTTTATGAATTAAACTAATTTTATAGGTTAATATAACATATTAGGGTTGGTTAGATGAAATATTTACGAAGTAATAAATCTATTATGAATTTAGAGGAAACAAAATACGAAATAGTGTCAAAATTGACATAAAAGTGTTTTTTAAACAAATTGTATATTATTAAATGATATAATGGTCCTAAAAATATAAGGTTTGGAAAAAAGACTTATATAATACTATAAAGTATATTAATGAACCAATTTGGGTTCTATTGGTAGTTTATATTATTTTTATTATCAATATAGTGTAAGAATACATGAAGACACAGTAAAAGTTAAATTATTTAACATAGAGTGAAATATTATTGATAAGGTTAAAATGGTATACTAAGCATGTCTTAAACCTATTGGATGAGATTATATCGACCCATAACCACCATAGCTTTGAAATAAGTAACTTTGTATCCATTATAAACCGAATATGAATTTATAATAATATAATATTTCATTCTTTTCCTAAGGTGCCCCTCCCCCCTCTTATAAATGAGCACTCCACCCTCTCTCAAATTAACTCCTCCCAAGAAATTTGGAACTGCCAAACCCTGACAGAATATCCTCACAAATATCATCCCTTCATTCTAGAGTCCTTCCTTTTGTCGGAAATCCAACCTATGGAGCCCTTCTGATCAAATAAAAAAGAACCCAAAGAAGAGTTAATGATTTCACAACTTTCTTTCAAGTTCTCTTATTCTTCCACTTATTCCTTCTTTGTTATTTCAATTATAAAATAATAAATCTAGTATCGTCTATATACTGTATGGTTATTATAAAACTTTTACAGCCATATTTGTTATTTTATCCATCCTATGAAGGAAAAATTCACCACATGCGTGTACGTACGGCTTACAGTCTCCACGTCGTGGTGATGTTTGTTATTCAATCATTTCATCCTTTTGATGAGTATAATAATGAGTATAAATGATATAAGTAATAAATATAACATAATTATGATTAGGTATATATGATATACCATCGAATTATATAAGATTTAAATATCAAAATAATGATATCATCGCTCGTGCATACGTACAGACTACTATCTCCACGAACGCGATAAGATTCATTTTCTATGATTAACAATTCAAGTATGATTAAAAAGAATATATAATAAATAATCTTGAAATATATTACATAATAAAGATACTGGATTTATTTACATATATTTTTCATTTACTTAATTCCATTCAATTCAATATGGAAACAAAAACAGCCTTCATGCGTACATACGGCCCACCATCCCCATGGACAATGTATTTCATTCCCTTTATCGATCTATCATATATATTTATATGATGAATATATATTATATATAAATAATGTTTAACATTCTGAAATTCAGTAAAAAAGGATATAATTAATAATATCATGAACAACATGATGAACCACGTATGATAAATGAAACGATTTTACCCAAAACGCTGCTTCAACAAGAAATTTACAAAAGAACGGGTAATATAATGTCATAAGTTAACAATATATGATATCGTAACAATGAATATGATTTTTTAATAAGTCAACGAAATTATTTAAATAATTATAAAAGTGGTTCGGATACATTAGAATCATATCGGACCTAAGGTAAGGTATAATTATTCCAATCTCGTTCTTATCCGAGATTCTTTATTCATAATTATTTTTTGGGGTTATGTTTATCATCCATGTCCACGAATTCTAAAAAATTATTTGATAAAATTTTTACTATTATATCATGTATGTTTTAATTAATTTTTACCTTTTTTGGTATTTTACCACATTTTATGGAAGGAATCTTTTCATTGTTTACCATATAAGGTACTTTTTGATTTTTTTGTAAAAAGTACAAGAACAATGTTTTTAAACTTATTCAGAGTGAATGGATTTTTATTGTTTAATAATGCCTAATTTTCATGAAGCTTAATCTCGAATATTTCATTATTATTTACAAATAAAATCATTTTCTTTTAAAATTGAATGGCATTTTGAGAAAAGGAAATTATTTTGAAGAAGAAAGGATATTTTCCTAAGGAATTCAATACAAGTGTTTTTTCAAAACTATTTTCCATCTAAGAAGACATTATTTAGTATGATTATTCTAACACCCGAGATTTTTATGAGAAATATTTTGTTTTTATGTTATATAAATAATCAAAGGAATATTTCTGAACACACAACACTAGCTTGTATTTCTTTACACGCAATCACGACCTACCTCTATAGCTTGTGTAGTACGCAATATCGAGTTTCACTAAACAACGATATGCCATTAAAATATTATTAAAACTAGTCTTTATGAATAGTAATACCCACTTTTTGAAAATTTTATCAATTTTATCTTTCATAATGGACTTCATTTTTGGATTTGGAATATCGATGTTAGCCTAGGGTGATTTTTTGGTATTTTTCTAAAAACATTCAATTTTTGATGAATAGTGAAAACACTGGGTTACTATTTCAAAACTGACTTTTTATAATTATTTATTTTGTTTAGATTTATTTTAGGTCAAAGTTGATAAATAATACATATATATGTTCAAATTAATTCATTGGAGTCATTTTATAATAATTTTAGATATATAAAAATTTTATTTAACTTTTCACCGTCTTTTACCCACCTCCTAGGAGCATTTGTAATTACAATGAAACATAATTTTACTGCTTATTTGAGTGGAATTTCGAAAATACAAGAGAAATGGTTAATATCAAGTAGTAAAATTTGGTTCAATAAGATAAAAATAATTTTTGGTGAATAGTATCTTTTTACTTTTATTTATCATGGTTAAAAGTAAATAGGGTAATTAAGGGTAAAAATGATATTATTATTACCCTAACATATGTACTAATTCTATTGGATAAGTTTATTTCGACCAAAAAAAACCTTAGGAATAAAATATGACCATTTAGGTCCACTTGGATTAGATTAGGACATTTCATATTTTTTTATTTAAAGAAGAGTGAAAATAGTTAAAATCAATGTTTAATAACTAAAACATTTTTAATATAGGGTTATAAATAAGATAAGTTCGACTATAAATATTAATTATAAAGATAAAATGATTTCAAACATAATTTTATTTTATTTATAAATTTTAGACTTTAAATAATTTAATTTATTTATGACACAATGATGATGCAGTAATTATCTTATTAAGGAAATATTAACATAATTGATATTATAAATACCCAAATAAATGTAATTTGATACTTTTCATGAATTAAACTAATTTTATAGGTTAATATGTCATATCAGTATTGATATAATGAACTGTTTTAGAACTAATCATGCTGTTATTATTTTCAAAAAAATCAATTAACAAATAGTGTCAAAATAGAAATAAACTAGTTTTTAAAACAAATATTATATTTTTATATTTAATTTTTTTTCCAAAAAATCTAAGGTTCGGCCAAATGACTTAGATAAGGATATATATGTTAATAATGAACCATTTGTGGTTCGTTTGGCTTGTTATTGTAATTTGATTAACCATAGAGTGTAAGAAAACAAGAAGACACGGTAAAAGATAAATTATTTAACTTAGAGTTAAATATAAATGATAAGGTTAAAATAGTAACCTAAACATGGATAAAATATATTGGTTGAGAGGATTTAGACCCATAACCCCATTATCTTTTAAATAAATCAATTTGGATCAATTAGAAATAGAATATTCCTTTATCATAAAATAATATTTTTTGTTTTTTCTAAAGTGCCCCTCTCCTCCCTTATAAAAGGGCACCTCCTCCCTCTCCTCTTTACACAACTTTTAGCCTTCATGCTCGGCAAAAACCTGCCCATTTCCCATATAAACATCCCTAGAAACATCCTAGAGGTTCTGGTCTTCTTCAAATACCATATTTAGTGACATGAGAGGAGTTTAAGAAGAGGCGCATCAAAGAAGAGGTAATGTCTATTACCAATTATTTCAACATTATTTCCTCTAATACTTATTATTCTATAGTTGTTTAATTATGAAGTAATAACATCAGTATAGATAATATAATGATATGTTATTATAAATAAGAAACAAACCTATTTCAACTTCTATCCATCCTACAGAAAATGAAATCACCGCACGTGCTTACGTACAAAATACCATCTCCACGCTGTGGTGTAATCTGTTTTCCACAACCACCTTACATGGATGGGGATAATGGTGTAAAGAAAAACTATATATTATTATTATAAATTGATATTTATTCTTAAATATTATACATACACTTCAATAAAATTCCAAGATCATGGGAATTATATCATTGCTCGTGTGTATGTACGGCCTACCGTCTCCACGATGTGATGCGACTCGTTCTACATGATATTCAATGAATAATGATTATATAAATGAATTTAATGAATAAATATGATATATGTTACACTAATAACATTCTGTAAATGAGTTATCTATAACCTCAAAAGAAGAATAAGGATTTAGTCTACAAAACACGCATAAGAACAAAAAGAAATAAACACTCGAATAACTAGTCGCCATGAAATATTACTAATACGAAACTAATAATATGACCATATATAATATCATAACAATGAGTAAGATTATGAAATAAGTCAATAACATTATTTAAATCATTATACAGAAGGTTCAGACACATACAAAGCAAATCAGACCTATTGTAATGTAAAATATCGCAATCTCATTTTTATCCGAGATTGTTTATATTTCAGAATTTATTGGGGAATATTTATCATTCACATCCATGTTTCCCGAATCTATAATATTATTTCTATCCTACTACAATTTTTTAAACACTATTTTACCCTTCAGTGAGTTTTTAGTAAAAGATATGAAAGGAATATTTTGTCATTTTTTTAGTACGAGGTACTTTTTTTGACTTTTTCGGCCAAAGTACAAGAATAATATTTTTATTTAACTTATACGACAAGAATGGATTTTTAGAAAATTATTTCCATGAAGCTTCATTTACAGATTTTGATGTTTATTTTTAATCAACTTCTTTAAGTTTAAAATTGTATGACATGTTATGAAAGGAAAAATGTTTTTGAAGTAGAAAGGATATTATCCTCAAGAATGAAGTAAAAGAGTTTTATAAAAATTATTTTCCATCTAAGATAATATAGGATTATGTTTCTATCCCTATTTTTACATTGATTTGAATATGTTATGATGGAATTATTTTTATGAGGTCTTTTTATCTTATATGGATTATGTTTTAATGGCATGATGTTTAAGAATCCCATTTTTATTACATGGGTTATGCTATGATGTATGATTTATGATCATGTGGCACACATAAAGATGGTATCATTATGAGATTGGTGGGAAATATATCTCCCTCAATTGCATTGGGTAAATATTTATATCTCATGAGATAAAAATGGCTCGAATGGTAGGTTAATCTAGTTTAGTGATACAGGACTGAAATGTGGAGTTAACTCAGTTCAGAATTGGACTTTGTCCACTAAGATAGTCTTGGCAATGAATCATGACTACTAAGAAATGACTCTCAATGATTTTGTGTGTATAACACAATGTTTAATGTTCTATGATATTATTATTGGGATTACATTTCACTACTATGATTTATCCCATGATATGAAATTATGATCTCTTTTGCAGGCTATGATTTCCAAAATATTATGTTCTTATGAATATGATGTGATTCATATTTCTTTTTCTTACCCTTAATAATAATTTGATCTCACCCTTTTGTATGTTTTATTTTCCCCAGGCCAGGAAGAAGGTTATTTAGTAAGAAATGCAAAAAAGGGATTCTAGATATGATGAAATAAATGGGAGACACTATAGATGCTTTATGAACAAGTTGTTTTTGATTCCCAGTTTCTAATGAAACTATATATATACGGTCCTTTCATGATTTTGTTATATGTTTTAATATGTGTTCTTGAATTCAAAAGTAATAACAATGTAAGTAAAGTATGGGTCGTTATAGTTGGTATAAGAGGAAAGGTATATTCAACCATTGGAAACTAGTATGTGAAAGCCTTAGTAAGAACCCTAAGGATATATCTAAGCCTAGAACACAATCTTAGTGTTTTATAAATGGGCATGAAAAACCTATGATAAGACCTTATGTGTGAAATTTTATACTCGATTATGTGGTTTTCCAATTATTTTTAGTGTTGCTCACACTATTCCTCTTGGTTTTAGTCAAAGGCTTGAACCTGAAGGAACCGTGTTAATGCTGAATGTGACGGGCAATGATATGATTGTATCCCTCAGTAGCGAAACGTTATGGGAGATGGAATGAAAAATCTTGTAGCCATGCTCACAGAACATTCTCAAGCTATGAATCATGTGGGACTTCCAAACGAGCAAAGAAAGGAACAACATTCTGTTGAATCCTTCATGAGGTAGCGTCCACCCTCATTCATCGAGTCTAATGATCCATTAGTGTATGAATAGTAGATCAGTACCACTAAAAAGATATTTTTAGTCCTTCAATGTTATGAACATAAAAAAGTCATTTTAGTAGTATATCGTTTGGAAGGTTAACCTGATCAATGGTGGATTCTTATCAAGAATATGATGAAAATGGTTGAAATTGAATCCATGGAATCAGATGAGTTCAAGAACTTATTTTTCAATATTTACTTCCTTCGTATTCCTAGAAAAAATATTGAGAAAGAGTTTCTTGAACTGAAGCAAAAGGATGATGAATTTTTTGGTACCTACGAAGCAAATTTTACAAGACGTGCAAGGAATGCTTCTGAGATTATTATCCAACTTGAGAGTAAGATCGATCGATTCTTTAGTGGCTTAAAACCAAGTCTTCTAAGGGCGTTATCCATAAGGGACTTCAATATCTATGAGGAAATAATTTGATGTGCTCTCTAGGTTGAGATGGAGATTTGAGTAACACATCAGTCATATGCATTTGATAAGAAGAGGAAAATGGAATTCAAAGGGAAATATAAAGGCCACACTAAAAAGAAGATGAGTTTTCCCTTATGATCAGAGTGTGGAAAGAAACGTGGAGGGAGTTGTCTTAAAAGAATAAGTAAATGTTTCATATGCGGAAATGATGTTCATCGGGCATTTGAATGATGCAATGATGGGAAGAAGTTTCCTAGTGATGCGAACAAAAAAAGGCTTCATAGAGTGAACCTCCTACACGTAAATTCTACACGTGCAAGGAAATGGGGAATTATTCCAATAAATTCCCTAATACAAGGGTTGTTGATTATGATCAACGTCAACAAACTCTTATGGCTAAAGACAAAGGAATGCCACATGCAATTTCTATCATCGATGTGGATTATGATAAAGAAGTGGTTAAAGGTACACTTACCATCCACTCTAAAGTAGAAAATGTTTTATTTGATTCTGGATCCACCCACTCATTTATTTCTAAAGAATTTTCTAATGGTATCACCATATTACCTCAACTGTTAGATATTGAGTTAGCTGTGACAACTCATAATGGAACAATAGTCACATCAAATTTTTACAATTATTCTCCTATTGATGTTTGTGCGAAAGTGCTTCCTACAAATCTTGTGATCCTTCATATAGTGGAGATTGATGTGATTCATGGCATGGGTTGGATTTATTTATATCTAGCTCATATCAATTTCCAAAGAAGGTAATTCACATTTCACATTCCAGATCAATCTATGATCGTCTATCGATGCAAGGATAAACATAACCTTCTAGTGGAAATTTCATCCATCCTATGGGTCTTGATTCCACTAAATGAAGGTTATTTATCTCAAATGGTTGGAAAGAAACTCAGGATTAATAATATGCAGATTATACGGGAGTTTTATTATGCCTTTCTAGAGGAATTTCCAGGTCTTTCACCAAATTGTGAAGTTGAGTTTTCAATAGAACTCATACCAGGTGCTATACCTATTTCAAAGGCACCTTATAGAATGGACCCAATTGAGTTACAGGAATTGAAGAAGAAACTCCAAGGGAATCCTGATAATGGATTCATATGCCCTAGTGCATCACCTTGGGGTAGACCTGTTCTGTTTGTTAAGAAGAAAGACGTATCAATGAGACTCTGCATTGATTATAGAGAACATAACAAGATCAATATCACTAACAAATATCCTCTCCCATGAATGGATTACTGATTTGACCAACAATGCAGAGCTCAATACTTTTCCATGATTGATCTTCGTTCAGGGTATCATCAAATAAGGGTCAAAAGGGAGGATATACCAAAGACAGCTTTCCGTACAAGGTATGGACACTGTGAATATATTATGATGCCATTTGGTCTTATAAATGCCCCTTCTATCTTCATGGATCTAATGAATAGAGTCTTTATAGACTATCTTGATCAGTTTGTGGTAGTATTTATAGACGATATTATTGTCTTTTCAAAGATCAAGGAATAACATGAATATCACTTGAGAATTGTATTTAAGACCCTGATAAAGGAGAAGCTTCAGGACAAATTTACAAATTGTGAATTTTGGATTCAAAAAGATGAATTTTTGGATCACATAATCTCAAAAGAGGTAATATCTATGGATCCAGCAAAAACAGATGTTATAGAAAGATGGTCGAGACCAACAACAGTAACTGGGATCCGAAATTTTCTTGGTTTGGCTGGATATTATCGATGTTTTGTGAAATATTTTTCACGATTATCTAATACACTCAATAGGTTGAGTCGAAAAAGAGGTAAGTTCGTTTGGATGGAGGAGTGTGAAGAGAATTTCAAGGAGTTAAAAAGAAAGTTATCTAGTGCACCTGTGCTCACACTACCTTGTAGTGGAGAATGGTTTGTGATCTACTGTAATGAATCCAAGAAGGGACTGGGGTGTATTCTCATGTATGATGATATGGTGATAGATTATGCCTCACGATAGTTGAAAAATCGTGAGAAAAAGTTCCCAACTCATGATTTGGAGTTATCTGTGGTAATCATTGCATTAAAAATATGGAGGCATTGTCTTTATGGTGAAAGGTGTGATATATATACTAATCATAAAAGTTTAAAGTATATTTTCACACAAAAGGAGCTGAATATGCGCCACAGAAGATGGATGGAGTTAATTAAGGACTATGAATGATCAATTCATTATCACCCTATGATAGAAAACAAGGTGGCAGATGGATTAAGTCGACAAGACCATGCTTTCTTATCCGTGATAATGATCACAAAATATCCAATATTTATGGATTTACAAAGTATGGATCTTGGAATTAAAATGGAAGGGGAAAAATATTATCTCTCTCAAATGAATTTTCAACCATCTATACATGTGAAGACTAAAGAGGCACAAAAAGAAGATGTGGAGTTACAAATGAAGCTGAGAAATGTTCCTGAATTCAACCTTGATTGTGATGGGATAATAAGGTTCCGGGATCAGGATTGTGTTCCAACCATCCCAGAATTAAAGAAGGACCTGTTGGATAAGGCTCATAGTTCTTTATTCTCTATTAATCCTGGAAGCACGAAGACGTATAGGGACCTGAAAGAGTACTTCTGGTTGGATGGCATGAAAAGAGATGTAGCTGAATATGTCTCTCGATGCATGGTTTTTCAGTATGTTAAAGCTGAGAGACATAAGATTAAGGGGATATTACAACCATTAACTATACCCGAATGGAAATGGGAAAACATCACTATGGAAATTATCACCGGACTTCCTAAAACATCCAAAGGAAATAATTCTATCTAGGTCATAGTTGATCGTCTTATGAAGTCAACACACTTCATTACTATTAGAGAGGATTTCTCCCTTGATCATATTGACATGATATATGTAAAGGAAGTGGTATGATTGCATGGAGTACCACTTTCCATTATATCTGATCGGTATCCAAGGATTACATCAATGTTTTGGAAAAGTCTTCAGCACACTCTAGATAGAGAGTTGAGTTTCATCACTACTTATCAATCTCAGACAGACGGTCAGTTTGGGAGAACAATTCAAACTCTAGAATATATGTTGAGAGATTTCTCTATGGATTTCAAAGGAGGATGCGATCAACACCTACCTTTGGTGGAAGTTTATTATAATAATATCTTTCACTCCAGTATTCAGATGGCTCATTATAAAGATATCTATGGAATGAAATTCCGAACTCCAACTTGCTGGGATGAAGTTGGTGAAAGAAAGATATTAGGACCTGATCTTGTTTATGAGATGGAAAAAGTTATGATCTATTCAAAAACACATAAGAGCAGCTCAATGTCGACCAAAATTTTATGCTGACAATAGAAGAAAATAACTAGAGTTTGAAGTGGGTGGTAAAGTGTTCTTATGAATATCTCCTTGGAAGAGAGTAATGAGATTTGGAAAGAAGGTAATGCTGGGCCCAAGGTATATCGGTCCTTTTGAAATACTGGATCCTGTTGGGAAGGTAGCTTATCGATTGTCACATCCACCGATTCTCTATCCAGTTCACGATGTGTTCCATGTATCTCTCCATAGAAAGTACATAACCAATCCTTCACATGTAATCAACTTAGAAGTTGTAGCCCTGGAGTAAGATCTTTCTTATGAATAACATCCGATAGAGATTCTGGATCATAGCGAAATATTCCTACGGAACAAGACCACTTACTTGGTAAAAGTTTTATGGAGGAACCACCAATTAGATGAAGCTACATGTGAGCTTTAGGATATGATGAGGGAGAGGTATCCACATCTGTTTGTTGCAAAGTGACAAATTTCGAGGGTGAAATTCATTTTAAGGGGGGTAGAATGTAACTACTGAGATTTTCATGATATATTTTTTTTTATGTTATATACACCATCAAAGGAATCTTTCACTACACACAACACTAGTTTGGATTTCTCTACTCGCAATCGTGACCTTCCTCGATAGCTTGTCGTATGCAATACCGAGTTTCACGAAACAAAAATATGCTATTAAAATATTATTAAAACTAGCCGTTATGAATAGTAATACCCACTTTTTAAAATTTTATAAATTTTATCATTCAAAATCGACATCATTTTTGGATTCGGAATATCGAAATTAGACTAGGGTGAAATTTTGGTGTTTTTCTGAAAACAATCATTTTTTTATGAATAGTGAAAACACTGGGTTACTATTTAAAAACATAATTTTTATAATTATTAATTTTATTTAAATTTATTTTATGTCAAAATTGATAAATAATACCTATATAAGTTCAATGTAATTCATTGGAGTAATTTTATATTAATTTTAGATATATAGAAATTTTATTGACCTTTTCACCATATTTTACTCACCTCCTAGGAGCATTTGTAACTATACATAAAACATAATTTTACCGGTTCTGTGAGTGGAATTTCGAATATCCAAGAGACTAGTTAATATCAAGGAGTAAAATTTGGTTCAATAAGAAAAAAAATAGTTTTTAGTGATTAGTATCTTTTTACTTTTATTTACCACGGTTAAAACTAAATAGGGTAATTAAGGGTAAAAATAATATTATTATTACCCTAACACATGTCCTAATTCTATTTTATATGTTTAATTCGACCAAAAAAACTTTAGGAAAATGAATATGACCATTTATTTCCACTTGGATTAGATTAGGACATTTAATATTATTGAATTTAAAGAAGAGTGAAAATAGTTAAAATCGAAGGTTAATAAATAAAACATTTTTACTATAGGGTTATCAATAAGATAAATTAAGCTCTAAATATTTATTAGAAAGATAAATATATATACTACATAATTGTATTTTATTTATAATTTTTAGACTTTAAATAATTTAATTTATTTATGACACAATGATGATGCACTAATTATCTTATAAAGGAAATATTAACATAATTGATATTATAAATACCCAAATAAATGTAATTTGAGACTTTTTATGAATTACACTACTTTTATAGAAGAATATGACATATTAGTATTTATTTAATTAACTTATTTAGAACTAATCTTGCTGTTATTATTTTCAAAAAATCAATTACCAAATAGTGTCCAATTTGACATAAAATTGTTTTTAAAACTAATATTATATTATTAATTAATATTATATTCCAAAAAATTTAAGGTTCCACCAAATGACTTATATGAGGTTATAAATATTAATAATGAACCACTTGGGGTTCGTTTGTCTTGTTATAGTATGTTTATTAACCATATAGTGTACGAAAACAAGAAGACACGGTAAAAGATAAATTATTTAACTTGAAGTTAAATCTAAATGATAAGGTTAAAATAGTAACCTAAACATGACTAAAATCTATTGGCTGAGAGGATTTCGACCCCTACCTACCTTAGCATTGAAATAAATCAATTTGGAGCTATTAAAAACTGAATATGACTTTATTATAAAATAATATTTTAAGTTTTTCCTAAAGTGCCCCTCTCCTCCCTTATAAAAGGGAACCTCCTCCCTCTCCTCTTTACACTACATTGATCCTTCAATATCGGCCAAACCCTTCCAATTTCCCTTCTCAACTTCCCTATAAATATACTAGAGGTTCTGGTCTTCTTAAATGACCATCTTTAGTACCCTATGAGGAGGTTAAGAAGAGGCGCTTCAAAGAAGAGGCAATGTCCATTAGAGATTCTTTCAACTATATTTATTCTTTGACTTATTGTTTTATAGATGCTTCATTATTAAGTAATTACATCAGTATCACTCATATACTGATATTTTATTATAAATATTAAACAACCCTATTTCACCTTCTATCCATCCTATAGAAAATGAAATCACCGCACATGCGTACGTACGGAATACCGTCTCCACACGGGGGTGTAATCTATTTTCCACCACCACCATACTTGGATGGGTATGATAGTGTAAAGAATAAATATATATGATTATATTAAAGTGATATTGATTTTTAAATTGTATAAATACACTTCAATACAATTCCACGGTCATGGGAAGGATATCATCGCTCGTGCGTATGTACGGCCTACCGTCTCCACGATGTGATGTGACTCTTTCTACATGATCTTCAATGAATAATGATAATATAAATAAATTTAATGAATAAATATGATATATATAACAATAATACCATTGTGTAAATGAGGTATCTATAACCTAAAAAGAAGAATAAGAATTTATTTGACAAAACATGCATAGGAATAAAAAGCAATAAACACCCGAATAAGAAGTAGCAATGAAATATTCCTAATACAGAGCTAAGAATATGACCATATGTGATATCATAACAATGATTACGATTCTGGAATAAGTTAATAACATTATTTAAATCATTATAAAGGAGGTTCAGAAAAGAACGAATCAAATCTGACCTATGGTAAGGGAAAATCTCACAATCTCATTTTTATCCGAGATTGTTTATACTTCAGAATTTATTAGGGAATATTTATCATCCACATCCATGTTCCCTAAATATGTAATATTATTTATATCCTCATAAAATTTTTTAAATACAATTTTACCCTTCAGTGTGTTTTTAGTAAAAGATATGAATAGAATCTTTTGTCGTTTTTTTAGTACGACGTATTTTTTTTGACTTTTCTGGACAATGTACGAGAAGAATGTTTTTCTTTAACTTATCATTCATGAATGGATTTTTAGAACATTATTTCCATGAAGCCTCATGTACAAGTTTTCAAGTTTATTTTTAATCAACTTTATTTAGTTTAAAATTGTACCATATGTTAAGAAAGGAAATTTTTTTTGAAGTAGAAAGGATATTTTCCTCAAGAATGAAGTTCAAGTGTTTTATCAAAATTATTTTCCATCTATAATAATATAGGGTTACGTTTCTATCCAAATTTTTAAATTGATTTTATTATGTTATTATGGAATTATTTTTATGATGTCCTTTTATCTTATATAAAATATTTTATGATGGCATGATATTTTATAATCTCATTTTCATTACATGGGTTATGCTATGATGTATGATTTATGATCATGTGGAACACATAAGAATGGTATCATTATAAAATGGGTGGGAACTATATCTCCCCCCAATATATTTGTTAAAGACTTATATCTCATGAGATATACATGGATGGAATGGTAGGTTAATATGGTTCCGTGATACAGGACTGAAACGAGGAGTGAACTCGGGTTAGAAATGTACTTTGTCCCATAAGATAGTATTTGCAATGAATCTTGACTACTAAGAAATGATTCTCTATGATTATGTGTGTAAGACACAATGTTTAATGTTTTATGCTATGATTATTAGGATTACATTTCACTAATATTATTTATCCCATGTTAGGAATTTATGATCTCTTTTGCAGGTAACGATTTCCAAAATGTTATGTTCTTATGAATATGATGTGATTGATATTTCTTTTGTTTACCCTTAATGAGCATTTGAGCTCACCCTTTTGTATGTTTTCCTTTCCCCAGGTCAGGAAGATGGGTATTTAGTAGGATATTCCAAAAAGGTATTCTAGATATGATGAAATAAATGGGACACAATGTATATGCTTTATGAACCAGTTGTTTATGTTTCCCAGTTTCTAAAAACCCTATACCTATATGGTCCTTTCCTGGTTTTTTAATATGTTGTAATAAGTGTGCTTCAATTCTGAGGTAATAACAATGTATGTAAAGTATGGGTCGTTATAGTTGGTATCAGAGGAAAGGTGTTGTCAACAATTGGAAGCTAGGATGTGAAAGCCTTAGTTAGAACCCTAAGGATATATCTAAGAATAGAACAAAATATTAGTGTTTTAGAAATGGCCATGAAAAACGTATGATAAGACCTTAAGGGTGAAATTTTATTCTTGATTATGTGTTATTTCTATTATAATTAATGTTTCACACAATATTCTTCATGGTATTAGTCAATGGTTGGAACCCAAAGGAACCGTGTTAATGAATAATGCGACGGGCAATGCAATGATTGCCCCCTGAGTAACCAAACGTTATGGGAGCTGGAATGAAAAAGCTTGTAGCCATGCTCACGCAACATTATCAAGCTACGAATCATACAGGACTTCCAAACTAGAAATAAAATGAGAAACATTATGCTGAATCCTTCATGTGGCAGCATCCACCCTCATTCAGAGGGTCTACTGATCCATTAGTGGCTGAACAGTGGATCAATACCACTGAAAAGATATTTTCAGTTCCTCAATGTTCTAAAAATGATAAAGTCATCTTAGCAGTATATCATTTGGAAGGTGAAGCTGATCAATGGTGGAATCTTATCAATAATACGAGGCAAGGAGATGAAATCGAATCCGTGGAATGGGATGAGTTCATGAACTTATTTTTCAGTAAGTACTTATCTCGTATTATTCAAAAAAATATGGAGAGGTATTTTCTTTAACTGAAGCAAAAGGATAATGAATCTGTTCGTACCTACAAAGAAAATATTACAAGACTTTCAAGGTATGCTTCTGGGATTATTATCCAACCTGAGAGTAAGATCGATCGATTCTTTAATGGCTTAAAACCATGCCTTTGAAAGGCGTTATCCATATGGGACTTCAATAGCTACGAGGAAATCGTTCGATGTTCTCTCAAGGTTGAGATGGAGATTAGAGTAACCCATCAGACATATGGGTTTGATAAGAAGAGGAAAATGAAATTCAAGGTGAAATCTAAAGACCACAATGAAAAGAAGATGAGTTTTCCCTTATTCTCAAACTGTGGAAAGAAACATAGAGGGAGTTGTCTTAAAGGGATAAGTAAATGTTTCAAATGTGGAAAGGAAGGTCATCGAGCATTTGAATTCCGCAATGATGGGAAGAATATGTCTAGTGATGCGAACAAAGAAAAGTCTACACAGAGTGCACCTCCTACACTTCAATGTTACAAGTGCTAGGAAATGGGGAATTATGCCAATCAATGCCCTAATCCAAGGGTTTTTTATGATGATCGACATCAACAAACTCTTAAGGCTAAAGACAAAGGAAAGTCACATACAATTTCTATCAATGATGTGGAGTATGATAACGAAGTGGTGAAAGGTACACATACCATCCACTCTAAAGTAGAAAATGTTTTATTTGATTCTGGATCCACTCACTCGTTTATTTATGAAGAATTTTCTAATGGTATCACTATATTACCTCAGCAGTAAGATATTGAGTAAGCTGTGACAACTCGTAGTGGCACAACAGTCGCATCAAAAGTTTACAATTCTTCTCCTATTGATGTTTTTGGGAATGTGGTTCCTGAAATCTTCTGATCCTTCTTATAGTGGAATTTAATGTGATTCTTGGCATGTATTGGCATTATTTATATGGAGCTCATATCAATTTCCAAATAAGGGAAGTCACCTTACATATTCCAAATCAATCTATGATCGTCTATCGATGCAAGGATGAACAAAACCTTTCGGTGGAAATTTCATCCATCCTATGGGTCTTGATTCATCTAAATGAAGGTTATTAATCTCAAATGGTTGGAGAGAAACTCATGATTATGAATATTCCCATTGTATGACAGTTTGATGATTTCCTTCCAGAGGAATTTCTTGGTCTTCCACCAAATCGTGATGTTGAGTTTTCAATAGATCTCATACCGGGTGCTACGCCTATTTCAAAGTCACCTTATAGAATGGACCCAACTGAGTTGCTGGAATTGAAGATGCAACTCCAATAGAATCTTGATAAGGGATTCATACACCCTAGTGCATCACCTTGGGAGCACCTATTTTGTTTGTTAAGAAGAAAGATGGATCAAAGAGACTCTGCATTGATTATCGAGATCTTAACAAGATCACTATCAAGAACAAATATCCTCTCCCACGCATTGATGAATTATTTGACCAACTATGCGGAGATCAATACATTTCCAAGATTGACCTTCATTTAGGGTATCATCAATTAAGGTTCAGAAGTGAGGATATACCAAAGACGGTGTTGCGTACATGGTATGGACACTATGAATTTATAGTGATGCATTTGGTCTTACTAATGCCCCTTATATCTACATGTATCTAATGAATATAGTCTTTAGAGACTATCATAATCAGTTTGTGGTAGTATTTATAAATGATATTCTTGTCTATTCACAGAGAAAGGAAGAACATGAAGATCACTTGGGAATTGTATTGAAGACCCTGATAAAGGAGAAGCTTTATGCCAAATTTACCAAGTTTGAAATTTGGCTTCAAAAAGTTTCATTTTTGGGTCACATAATCTCAAAACAGGGGATATTTGTGGATCCAGCAAAAACAGAGCTTATCGAAATATGGTCAAGACCAACAATAGTAACTGAAATCCAAAGATTTCCTGGTTTGTCTGGATATTATTGACATTTTATGAAATATTTTTCAGGATTATCTAATACACTCACCAGGTTGACCTGAAAAGGAGTTATGTTTGTTTGGACGAAGGAGTGTGAAGAGAATTTCAAGGAGTTAAAAAAGAAGGTTATCCAGTGCACCTATGCTCACACTGCCTTCCAGTGGAGAAAGGTTTGTGATCTATAGTGATGCATATAAGAAGGGACTAGGGTGTGTTCTCATGAAAAATGATATGGTGATAGCTTATGCCTCATGAAAGTTGAAAATCCATGTGAAAAATTTCCCAACTCATGATTTGGAGTTAGCTGCAGTAATCTTTGCATTAAAAATATGGAGGCATTATCTTTATGGTGAAAGGTGTAATATTTATACTGATCATAAAAGTTTAAAGTATATTTTCACACAAAATGAGTTGAATATGAACCAAAGAAGATGGTTCGAGTTGATTAAGGAATAAGACTTCCCAATTCATTATCACCATGGAAAAGAAAACAAGGTGGAAGATGCATTAAGTCAACAAGACCATGCTAGCTTATCCATGAGGAGGATCACAAAAGATCCAATATTTATGGATTTACAAAGTATGGGTCTTGGAATTATAATGGAAGGGGAAAATCATATCATTATAAAATGAATTTTCAACCATCTATACATGTGAATATTAAAGAGCCACAAAAGGAATATGTAGAGTTACAAAAGAAGGTGAGAAATATTCCTGAATTCAACCTTCATTGTGATGGGATAATAAGGTTTAGGAATCAGGTTTCTGTTCCTCCCATACTAGAATTAAAGAAGGAGCTGCGGGATGAGGCTCATAGTTCTTCATTCTCTATTCATCCTCGAAGCACGAAGATATATTGGCACTTGAAAGAGTACTTATGGTGGGATGACATGAAAAGAGATGTTGCTGAATATGTCACTCCATGCTTGGTTTTTCAGCACGTAAAAGATGAGAGACAGAAGTCTAAGGGTATGTTACAAACATTACCCATACCCGAATGGAAATGGGAAAACATCACTATGGAATTTGTCACAATACCTATTAAAAAATCCAAAGGCAATAATTCTATCTAGATCATAGTTGACCGTCTTACAAAGTCAGCATACTTCTTTGCAATTAGAGAGGATTTCTCTCTTGATCAGCTTGCCATGATATATGTAATGGAAGTGATAAGATTTCATGGAGTACCACATTCAATTATATCTAATCCGGATCTGAGATTTACATCAATGTTTTGGCGAAGTCTTCAGCATACTCTGGATATAGAGTTGAGTTTCAGCACAGCTTATCAACCTCAGATTGATCGTCAGACTGAGAAAACAATTCAGACTCTAGAAGATTTGTTAAGATCTTTCTCTATGTATTTCAAAGGAGTTTTGGGATCAACACCTACCTTTGGTTGAATTTTCTTATAATAATTGTTTTCACTCCAGTATTCATATGGCTCCTATGAACCTCTCTATGGAAAGAAATGAAAAACTCCAACTTGCTGGGATGAAGTTGGGGAAAGAAAGCTATTAGGACCTGATCTTGTTGATGAGATGGCAGAAAAGGTCTGATCTATTCAACAACACATTAGAGTATCTCAAAGTAGACTAATATGTTATGCTATCAATTGAAGAAAATACCTATAGTTTGAAGTGGGTGATAAAGTTTTCTTACGAATATCTCCTTTGAAGAGAGTAATGAGATTTGGAAAGACGGGAAAGCTGAGCCCTAGGTATATCGGTCCTTTCGAAATACTGGATCGTGTTGGGAAGGTATATTACTAATTGGAACTTCCACCAAATCTCTCTCATGTTCACGATGTGTTTCATATATCTCTCTCGAGAATGTACATACCTGATCCTTCACATGTACTCAGCTCAGAAGTTGTACCACTGGAGAAAGATCTTTTTTATGAAGAACAACTGATAGAGATTATGGATCGTAGCGAAAAATTCCTACAGAATAAGACCACTCGCTTGGTGAATGTTTTGTGGAGAAACCACCAATTAGAAGAAGCTATATGGGAGCTTTAGCATATGATGAGGGAGAGCTATCCTCATCTGTTTGTTACAAAGTGATGAATTTTGAGGAAACAATTCATTTTAAGGGGGGTAGAATGTAACAACCGAGATTTTTATGATATATATATTTTTTATGTTATATACATCATCAAAGGAATATTTCACTATACACAACACTATCTTGGCTTGCTTTACATGCAATCACGACCTTCCTCGATAGCTTGCGTTGTACTCAATACTGAGTTTCACTAAACAATGATATGCTATTAAAATATTATTAAAACTATCCGTTATTAATAGTAATACCCACTTTTTGAAATTTTATAAATTGTATCATTCAAAATGGAATTCATTTTTGGATTCAGAATATCGAAATTAGCCTAGGGTGAATTTTGGGTATTTTTCTGAAAACATTATATTTTTGATAAATATTGAAAACACTGGGTTACTATTTAAAACAGACTTTTTGTAATTATTTATTTTATTTAAATTTATTTTAGATTAAAATTGATACATAATCCCTATATAAGTTCAATGTAATTTATTGGAGTAATTTTTTTTGGAAAATCGTAACTTTTTACTTTTATTTACCATAGTTAAAAGTAAATAGGGTAATTAAGGGTAAAAATTATATTATTATTACACTAACACTGGTCATATTCTTTTGGATTATTTTATTTCGACCAAAATAAACTTTTGGAATAATATATGACCATTTATTTCCACATGGAATAGATTAGGACATTTAATATTATCTTATTTAAGGACGAGTTAAAATAGTTAAAATCAATGTTTAATAACTAAAACATTTTTAATATAGGGTTATAAATAAGATAAATTCAACTATAAATATTCATTAGCAATATAAAATGATATTATAAATAATGGTATTTTAATTATAATTTTTAGTCTTTAAATAATTTAATTTATTTATGACACAATGATGATGCAGTAATTAACTTATAAAGGAAATATTAACATAATTGATATAATAAATACCCGAATAAATGTAATTTAATATTTTTCATGAATTACACTAATTTTAAAGGTTAATATAAAATATTTTTATTTATGTAATTAAATTTTTTCGAACTAATCATGATGTTATGATTTTCACAAAAATCAATTACCTAATAGTGTCAAAATTGACATAAAATAGTATTTAAAACAAATATTATATTTTTAATTGTTCTTTTATTCCTAAAAATCTAAGGTTCATCAAAATGAATTAGATAAGGTTATATATATTAATAATGAACCACTTGGGTTTCTTTTGTCTTGCTATAGTATGTTTATTAACCATAGAGTGTAAGAAAACAAGAAGACAAGGTAAAAGATAAATTATTTAACATAGAGTTAAATCTAAATGATAAGGTTATACTAGTATCATAAACTTGTCTAAAATCTATTTTCTGAGAGGATTTCGACCCATACCCACCATACATTCTAAATAAATCAATTTGGAGCAATTAAAAACCTAATATGACTTTATTATAAAATAATATTTTTACTTTTTCCTAAAGTGCCCCTCTCCTTCCTTATAAAAAGGCACCTCCTCCCTCTCCACTTTACACATCATTTAGACTTTAATCTCATCCATAACCTGCCCATTTCCAATCTAAAATTCCCTAATAAACATCCTAGAGGTTCTTGTCTTCTTCAAAGTCCATCTTTAGTACCCTAAGAGGAGGTTAAGAAGAGGCGCTTCAAAGAAGAGGTAATGTCCGTTGCCGATTCTTCCAACTTCATTTCTTCTTCTACTTATTCTTCTTTTGTTGTTTCATTATGAATTAAAAACATAATTATCACTAATATAATGATATGTTATTATAAATATTAAACTACCCTATTTCCCCTTCTATCCATCCTATAGAAAATGATTTCACCGCACGTGCGTACGTACATAATATCGTCTCCACGCTGTGGTGTAATCTGTTTTCCACCACCACCTTACATTGATGGGTATAATGGTGTAAATAATAACTATATATGATTATTGTAAAGTGATATTGATTCTGAAATAGTATACATACACTTCAATACAATTCCACGATCATGGGAACGGTATCATCACTCGTGCGTACGTACAGCATACCGTCTCCACGATGTGATGTGACTCGTTCTACAAGATCTTCAATGCATAACGATTATATAAATGAACCTAATGAATAAATATGATATATATTACACTTATAACATTATGTAAATGAGGTATCTATAACTTAAAAAGAATAATAAGAATTTATTCGATAAAACACACATAAGAAAAAAAATCCATAAACAGCTGAATAACAAGTAGCAATGAAATATTAATAATATGAAGCTAAGAATATGACCATATCTGATATAATAAAAATGAGTACGATTCTGGAATAAGTAAATAACATTATTTAAATCATTATACAGGAGGTTCATACACGTACGATGCAAATTGAACCTATGGTAAGATAAAATCTCGCAATCTCATTTTTATCTGAGATTTTTTATAATTCAGAATTTACTCGGGAATATTTATCATCCACATCCATGTTTCCTCAATATGTAATATTATTTCCATCTTCCTAAAATTGTTTAAATCCAATTTTACCCTTCTGTGAGTTTTTAGTAAAAAATATGAAAGGTATATTTTGTAATTTTTTTAGTATGAGGTACTTTTTTTGTCTTTTCCATCCAAATTATGAGAAGAATGTTTTTCTTTAACTTATACGGCATGAATGGATATTTTGAACATTATATCCATGAATCATCCATTACAAGTATTCAATTTTATTTTTAATCAACTTCTTTTAGTTTAAAATTGTATGAAATGTTAAGAAAGTAAAAATGATCTTGAAGTAGAAAGGATATTTTCCTCAAGAATGATGTTCAAGTGTTTTATCAAAATTATTTTCCATATAAGATAATATAGGGTTCTGTTTCTATCCATATTTTTACATTGATTTGATTATGTTATGATGGAATTATTTTTATGATGTCCTTTTATCTTATATGGATTATGTTATGATGGCATGATGTTTAAGAATCCCTTTTTTATTACGTGGGTTATGCTATGATATATGATTTATGATCTTGTGGATCACATAAGAATGGCATCATTATGAGATTTTTGGGACTTATATCTCCCTCCAATGCATTGGGTAATGATTTATATCTCATGGGATAGACATGGCTGGAACAACAGGTTAATCTGGTTCAGTGATACAGGACTGAAACGAGGAGTGAACTCGGTTCAGAAATGGACTTTGTCCACTAAGATAGTCTTGAAAATGAGTCTTGACTACTATGAAAGGATTCTATATGATTATGTGTGTATGACACAATGTTTAATGTTTAATGTTATGATTATTGGGATTACATTTCACAAATATGATTTATCCCATGTTATGAAATTATGATCTCTTTTGCTGGTTATGATTTCCAAAATGTTATGTTATTATGAATATGATGTGATTGATATTTCTTTTGTTTACCCTTACTGAGCATTTTAGATCACCCTTTTGTATGTTTTCATTTCCCCAGGTCAGGAAGAAGGGTATTAAGTAGGATATGGAAAAAATGGATTCTAAATATGATGAAATAAATGGGAGACAATGTAGATGCTTTATGAACCAGATGTTTATGTTTCCCGGTTTATAAAGACATTATACCTATACTGTCTTTTCATGGTTTTGTTATATGTTCTAATAAGTGTGCTTCAATTCTGATGCAATAACAATATATGTAATGTATGGGTCGTTATAATTATGTTTCAAGTATAATGTCTCTATTATTTACTGGTTTTATTCTTCTTATGATGAAATGATATCCATTTGTTTTATAAGGATTACGTTATTATTGGATGATGTTTATGAAACCGATTTTATTCATTCTGTTATGATGAATGGTTTTTTTTATTTTGTGGCACAAGTAAGAATGATTTCATTATGGGATGGGTGAGAGATATATCTATCTCTAATGTGTTGGGTAAAGATTTATATCTCATGAGATAGACGTGGATAGAACGACATGTTAATCTGGTTCAGTGATATAGGACTGGAACGAGGAGTGAACTCGATTTAGTAAGGGACTTTGTCCACTATTATGGTCTTGGCAGTAATGCCTTGGCTAATATGGAAATTATAATATGTGCTTAATGGTTTCCATAATTACATGTTTTATTCCCATGCTATTTTATCATGGTTAATGTGCCTTCTTGATCTATGTCTTATGAACTGCCATGATTTATGTCATTACTCATGATTTTGATGTTTAATGGTCATGTTCTTAAGTTCAAATGTTTAGGGATTGTTTTATGTTCTCCATGTTTACCGTTATTGAGAATTTGATCTCACCCTTTTTATGTTTTCTTTTCCCCAGGATTTAAATAATGGTTTTAGGTAAGAAAACCAAAGGCGAAGATCTTTATTGTAGATGTTGATGATATTTTACCATGATTAGAAGATTATGTTCCGAGTTTCCAAAGACACTATACTAATATGGTCTTTGGGCATATGTTTTTCTCATTTATTAAGTATTCCAAAAAATTAATGTAATTTCTATGTACGTCAAGTATGATTCTCTACAGTTGGTATTAGAGCAAAGGATGTAGGAATGAATCCAATCGTCGAGAAATCTAATATGTGAGCATTGGACGAAGCATGGATATCCTCCCAAGAGATTCATGAAAAAATTGCTGGAACTGTAGATGGTGGTATGTCCCACCCAGGGGGTGTAGCCGTCCATGGAGTACTCTGATAGGTATCAATTTTAGGCCACTAGAAACAATTTCAGATTGCTATAGTTGGTATCAGAGCGAAGGTTTAGTCAACATTTAGAAACAGGGATGTGAAATCTTTAGTGAAATCCCTAGATATATTTCTAAGGTATGTCAAGGGATGTCTCTTAGGATAAGTATTTGTAGAGGTTATAGTCCTAGAATTAGGGTAACGATATTAGAATTAATCCTAAGATGTTATATATTTATGGTAAAACCCCTTTATTATGTTTTTTTCCTAGCCTGAGTTTTTCCTCTCACACTATTCTTTCCCGGTTTTAGAAAATGGATAGAAACATGAAGATTCACGATAATGGAGGATATAATGGAAAATTGAATGATATTCTTCATGAGAAACCAAATGAAACAGGATTAGGAAGTCCAGACATCATTATTATCCCTAATCAGAAATCTCATAATATGATCAATAATCTCAACCTTGGTAAGTATCCCGACTCAGCTAATAAAAGAAATATGGAGTTTCATGATTATCATAGAGGATATAAAGTTCAATTCCCCTCATGTAAATCATGTGGGAAGAGGCATCCGGGTGAATGTTTCAAAGGAAGTGGATGATGATTTGGGTGTTGAAAAGAAGGACACAAAGCCACTAATTGAAAATTAAAGGGTTCAGTTAACACCATGGACAAGGATAATGGTATTTCTAAGACATCAAAAACAGCTAAATATTTTAAATGTTGAATGTACAGGAGTTGTACAAACCAATTCCCTAAGGTAAAGTCTCATGAAGTGAATCAGTATGGTAAAATGGGGAGTATTTATGTTGATTATGAGGATACTACAAATGATATGTGATCTGAATGAAGTGTTGAGGAATAAAATAATGGAGCTTGGTCGATGGATTAAGAAGGTAGTGGAATTATCTATGTTTATCAAGAGTTATGTTGTATAGGTAATGGTACTATGGAATAAAGACACTTCTAAGGATAGTTACACTATTGTTTTTCCTATAGTATTTGAAAGTATATGTTGAATGGTACCGGTAACCATGAAAGGTTATTCAGGTATTTTTCAAAAGTAGATAATATTCGAAAAATGAAGGGATAAAGAGATAATGAAATGTTTTATAGTATTAATGAGCTCATATAAGGACAAAGTGATATCAAGGTTTGAGTATATAGAAATTTGGGATTTTGGTATGTGAAAAGTGTTGACTTTTGATAGCATCCATGTTTTTACAATGATTCTATGGTGATTCATGTTTCAAGAGAATACATGATTAAGGTATTAACATGTTTGTAATGTGACCAACATGTTATATCGTATGATATACGGGGGGAAAATGATGGTATTCATATTCTTGGTTGATGACATTTCTAGTCATCGTTGTCTTTATACTATGATCTTAGATAGAAGTATTTTATATAAGACTACAGATTTGAAATTGATTATGATAGACATAATATAATATTTCTTAAGGATAGAACCCTTTTTTATATTATTTATGGAATGTTATAATAGTTTAGTTTTAGAAAAAGGAAAACCCATATAACTGGTGACAACCCATCGCGTCAGACATGGTTGCTAGAATCAAACCCACAACTGAAGTAAGATACGACTTTATCACCTACCACTGGCCTACAGAAAGTCACTGGTTAGTAGAAACTAGTTTTAGTTTATTAACCAGGATGATAGATGATGTATAAGTCCATTTTGGAACCATATACGATTAATCTCAACATAGATGGATGTATGTATATAACATTTTCTAACCTTATGTTTGAGACAGATGGAATGACTTATCATTCTATCGCATGATCTGCTAAAACCTCGTGAAATACAAATTTCATCTTCATTTCATTATTAGATAATGTGTAAATTTTACGATCCACGAGAAATGGTGATATTGTACCAAAATCAAGTAAGTATTTCTTTTAAATCCAAAAATTCTTCAACAATTGGGAACTGATCATGAAAACCTAAAATGTTTTCCTAGTGCTCTCATATCTAATGAATTAGATGGTAAATTAGATCATCACAAATTTATGGCTCTGTGACTGTTGGATTTTTAAAAGCCATATTATCTACCACTCTTCATCGGAACTTGATGGTTAGATTTCTCTTTTATATCCATATTTTCACCTATGTTATTCTATGTGGAAACTCAGTGATGAGTTAATTTGGGTAACCGTTAAGTTTCTTTTTGAAAATTATGATTTAGTATTACTTTTTACAATGTGTTTTTTCTATGAATGAAATTTACAAGTAGTAAACCATTTACAACCCTAACGAATTTCGAAGGGGAAATTCATTTTAAGTGGGGTAGAATGAAACACACTCAGATTTTACGAGAAATATTATTTTTAATTTCTTTGATGTCTTGTTTTGTACACTACACCATGATTATCTTGCGCTATACACAGCACCGTATTATCTTTTAGTATACACAACACTATTTTTGGCTTGAATTACTTGCAAGATCAACCTTCCTTGATAGCTTGCGTTGTACGCAATACCGATTTTCACTAAACAACGATATATTATTAAAATATTATATAAACTAGCCATTATGAATAGTAATACCCACTTTTTGAAATTTTATAAATATTATCTTTTAAAATGGAATTCGTTTTTGGATTTGGAATATCAAAATTATCTTTGGGTGAATATTTGGTATCTTTTTGAAAACTTTCAATTTTTGATATATAGTGAAAAACATTGAGTTATAGTTTAAAACCGAATTTTTTTTAAATAATTATTCATTTAATTAAAATTTATTTTAGGTCAAAATAGATACAAAATACCTATATATGTTCAATGTAAATACTTGGAGTCTTTTTATAATAATTTTAGATATATAAAAATTTTATTGAACTTTTTACAGTATTTTACCAACCTCCAAGGAGAATTTGCAAATTTACATAAAACATAATTTTAGCGCTTCTGTGAGTTGAATTTTGAAAATCTGAGACACTGTTAATATCATGGAGTAAAATTTGGATCAATAAGATAAAAATTATTTTTGGTGAATAGTAGAATTTTACTTTTATTTACCACGGTTAATAGTAAATAGTGTAATTAAGGGTTAAAATGATATTATTATTACCCTAACACATGTCCTTATTATATTGGATAAATATAATTCAACCCAAAACAAACTTAGGAATAATATATGAACCTCTTTGGTCCACTTGGATTAGATTAGGACATTTATTATTATTTAATTCAAAGAAGAGTTAAAAGAGTAAAAATCATAGTTTAATAAGTAAATCATTTTTAATATAGGGTAATACATACGATAAATTCGACTATAAATATTCATTAGAAATATAACATGATTTTTTAAAATAATTGTATTTTATTTATAATTTTTATGCATTAAATAATTTAATTTATTTATGACATAATGATGATGCAATAATTACCTTATTAATGAAATATTAACGTAATTGATTTTATAAATACCCAAATAAATGAAATTTGGGTGTTTTTATGAATTATGATAATTTTATAGGTTAATATAACATTTTAGGGTTGGTTTGATGATTTTTGTTTGAAGTAATAATTCCGTTACGAATTTAGAGAAAACAAAATACCAAATAGTCCAAGAATTGACCTAAAAGAGTTTTTAAAATAAATATTATAGTATTAATTGATATAACGGTCCTATAAATCTATGGATTGGTGAAAGGACTTATATAATAGAATATATGACATTACTGAACCAAATTAGGTGTTATTGGATGTTTATAGTATGTGTATTAACCATATAGTGTAAGAATACAAGAAGACGCGGTAAAAGATAAATTATTTAACTTAGAGTCAAATCAAAATGATAAGGTTAAAATGGTAACATAAACTTGTCTAAAAGATATTGGTTGAGGGTGTTTCAACCCATACCAACCCTAGATTCTAAATAATCACTTCGGAGCCATTATAAATGGAATATGACTTTATTTTAAAATAATATTTCAATCTTTTCCTAAGGTGCCCCTCACCCCTCTTATAAAAGGGCACTCCAATTTCTCTCAAATTCACTCCTCTAAAGCAATTTGGCTCAGCCAACCCCTACAAAAATATATTATCAAATATATTCCCTTCATTATAGAGGAATTTATTTGGTCATAAAGCCAACCTATGGATCCCTTTTGATCAAATCAAAAGAATGAACCCGAAGAAGAGGTAATGATTTCACAACCCTCTATAAAGTTCTCTTATTTTTCCACTTCCTCCATCATTTTAATTTAAATTATAAAATAATAATTATAGTATATTATATAAAATTTTATGTTATTATAAAAATTTTACAACCATATTTTTTATTTTATCCTTCCTATGAAAGTAAAAGTCACCACACGTCCGTACGTACGACTTACTGTCTCCACATCTTGGTGTAGTTTTGTTATTCAAACATTTCATCATTTGGATGGGTATAATAATGAGTATAAATGATAAAAATACGAAATATAACATCATTATGATTCTTTATATATGATATACCATCCAATTATGTACTATTTTGATATCAAAATAATGATATCATCGTTCGTGGGTACGTACGGACTACCGTCTCCATGAACGCGATGAGATTTATTTTCCATGATTAAACAATCAAGTATGATTATAAATTATATATAATAAATAATCATGAAATATATTACATAATAATGATACTGTATTTATTTACATATATTTTTCATTTACTTAATCCTGTTCTAATTCAATAAGGAAATGAAAACAGTGTGCATGCGTACGTACGACCAACCGTCTTGGTGAACAGTGAATTTCATTCCATGTATCGATCTATCATATATATTCATATGCTGAATATATATTATATATAAATCATGTTATAAATTCTGGAATTATTTAAATCAGGATATAAGTAATAATATCAAGAACAACAAGTCGAAACAAGTACGATAAATGAAACTATTTTACCCAAAACGCTGCTTTAACATGGAATTTACAAAAGAACGGGTAATATAAATTCATAAGTGAACCATATATGATTTCATAACAATGAATATGATTCTTTAATAAGTCAATGAAATTATTTAAATCATTATACATGAGGTTCGGATATGTACGAAGCATATCAGACCTAAGGTAAGGGATAATTATTCCAATCTCATTCTTATCTGGGATTGTTTATTCGTAAGTATTTACTGGGGTTGTGTTTATCATCAATGTCCATGTTTTCTACAAAAAAAATTCATAAAATTTTTACTATTATTTCATGTATGTATAAAGTCATTTTACCCTTTATTGACTTTTACCAAATTGTATGGAAGGAATCTTTACATTGTTTACCATATAAGGTACATTTTGACTTTTCCGGCAAAAGTATGAGAATAATGTTTTTTAACTTATACGAAGTGAAAATATTTTTACCATTTAATAATTCCTAATATTCATGAATATTCCTCTACAATATTTCAGGATTATTTTCAAAAAAATCGTTTTATTTGAAAATTTAATGTCATTTTGTGAAAAGAAAATGATTTTAAAGAAGACATGATATTTTCCTCAAGAATTCATTTCTAGTGTTTTGTTAAAAGCATTTTCCATCTTAGATGACATTATTTAGAATTATTATGTTTCCATTATAATTTCTCTATTATTTACATGGTTTTAATCTTATTAAGATGAAATTATATACATTTGTTTTATATGGATTACGTTATGATGGGATGATGTTTAAGCAACCTGTTTTATTCTTTGGGTTATGATGAATGATTTTTGTTTATTATGTGGCACAAGAAAGAATGATTTCATTATGAGATTGGTGGGATCTATATCTCCCTCCAATGCATTGGGTAATTATTTATATCTCATGAGATAGACATGGCTGGAATGACAAGATAATCCAGTTTAGTGATATAGTACTGAAACGAGAAGTGAACTCGGTTCAGTAACGGACTTTGTCCACTGTGATAGTCTTCGCAGAAATGTCATGGCTACTATGGAAATCATAACATCTACTTAATGGTTACCACAATTACATGGTTTATTCTCATGCTATTTTATCATGGGTAATGTTCCTTTTTGAACTATGTCTTATGAACATCCAAGATTAATGTCATTACTCATGATTTTGAGGTTTTATGTTCATGTTTTTACGTTAAAATGTTTATGGATTGTTTTATGTTCTCCATGTTTACCCTTACTGGTCATTTGAGCTCACCCTTTTAATTTTTTCTTTTCTCCAGGATATAATGAAAGTTATTTAGTAAGATAACCAAAGGGGAATATCTTTATGGGAGATGTTGAAGATCATTCACCATGATTTGAAGATTATGTTCTGAATTTCCAAAGACACTAAACTAATACGGTCTTTGTGAATCTATTTTTGTTATGTATTAAGTATTCCAAAAATGAAATTTAATGTGTATGTACGTCAATATTGGGTCTCTACAAATGACATGCCTAAAATTTATATTTTATGGGACAAGGACTGACGCTCCAAATATCCATGGGGTTGTGAGCCAGGGACTGATGCTCCCAATACTCACATGTGTACTAGACAATACATTCTACACCCTTTCATTTATTTTGTACTATGGTTTAATTTAGATATTCATAAACATAATATTCTTACATAGTAAATATGAATTAATCATGGGAAATGGTTTAGGCTCCTACACGGTCTGAAGTAGACATTTTGTCTTGGGTGTTCTCGAGAACCTGGGTGTTTAATGTATTAAAGAGAGGTTAATTGGATAAATATAATTATTGTACTTATTCCCATTATTTATTATTAATGCAACTACATACACTGCTTATGAATGGATTTGTTTTTAACACTATTGGTGATGATCTACTGATTTGTACTCACACTCTACTCAGGCCTCCTGATTGGTACGCGAATACACTTTGTTCTTACAAGACACGATAAGGGAAAGAGCCCTGGTTAGAGTGGTGTTTGGGGTTGGAGCATGGATGCGGGAACCAGAGATGGGTCGGGACCCTTTTACAGTTGTGTCTTTACTTTTAGTTTCATGGTAGACTATTGGAACTTTCATTGTCATATAATGTTTTACTTTTCAGTTGATTATTGTATTTTTTCTGTGGATTATGCTAGTGACATTGTACTATTATATTTATAAGTATTTCTTCTATTGCTTGGTTACATCTTCTGGTATTTTATCTACTAACAGAGGGTATAGTCTCTCCAAGACTGACCTTCTTGACCCTCACTTCTAGTTGGAACCCTCTTGCATACGTGGAGGCGCGCTTGAGAGATTCTGACCAACCGGCTCGGAGCACCATTCAGTGGATCCTGGGTCGGGATGTTACAGGGACACTGGTCCACCATGGTGGAAATTCTAGGAAAGGCATATATTCCTTAAATAACATAAGAATATTTTGTATTTATCCCTTTGACATCCTGGGAACTACTCAAATACAAATGTGTTTATAAAGGCCATTGCCAAAAGTAGTCATCCCCTCTTTCCTGCAAGAGAGTGCCCAAAAATTTAATGCTCAAATTGAAACTGGAAATTTAAGAGCACAATCAAGACCCAACTCTATTGCAGGATAGTGTTCATGAATTCATTAAACATTTATCACTAGAGACTCAGGATCCTATCGATCTATTAGAAAATTATGGATGCATAAGTATCAATTGTGATGGTCCTCCCTACAACATTGTATCCAACAACACTATAGGTCACCCAGGGCATGAACCATAGAGGCTTACTTCATGGACATGAAATGATCGACCATGAGAGTTGATCTATTGAGGTGATTCAATTTACCCCTTTGTGTGACCAAAATATTGAAAAGAAATAAGGGCTCCCCCTTTCTTCGTCTTCCCTAATGGTCCTCCCAAGGGTATATGCTGCAAAACAATCTCCCTGTAGATGGAGATCAATCAAAGATTGTAGTTCTCTCCATGATGGATGTCACTGCGAAGTTCCTCCCTGAAAAGACATAAAGCATCAGGATGCCCCTTCCATTATATTAGTCCATCCAAATGGTATTCCCTAGGATGCAGATTTTAGATATTATCCTTGTGAGAAAATACCAAGCCGCGATGGTATCCCTCATCATCATGACCCCAGCTTCATAGGTCCTCCATCTCGTAAAATTGAACACAAAGAATTAGGTACTACCCCTTGTAATGAAATTAATAGGAATCCATCTTTTTACGAGGCACATAGAAGGAAAGGGTCAGAATTGATAGATACCCTATCAAGGAAAAGTGATAACATTTCTCCATTAGCAAACAGTACATGGCCATGCTCATCATCAGAGCCACCCCCATACCATTCACATAACAACTAGATCCCTATTAGAGTTGCTACATGAGATCCCAACTTCACTGTAACTTATGTTGAACATGTATTGTAGGGATCAATATTAATAGACTCCTTATAACATCATGACTGTTATTATGTGTGACATAGTATGTGATAATGTCTTAAGAATAGTTTTCACACTTGAAGGTCACATACGATCCCTACTATGAAGATAACTAGAAAGTTTTGTGACTCTATTATTGAATATATTTTATTATGGATGGTTGATATCATTTTAAGAGACACATATAATATAGGATATCAATGGTTGGGAATAATGAAAAACTGGGGCACCTTCTTCAGTCTTGCACCCTTCGTAATATCCCGGGAGATATTATGAGAACTAGACTCGCCAGCAAAAAATCCTCATTAATAAGTGTCATCAGATGTTTCTTCATACTGATGTGTGTATTGGTAATCAAACATTATGGTTATTATTAATGGTAATAAGTCTCATTCAAATAGATGTGTCGATAAAAATTGTGATGATTGATGTTCATAGCTTGGTATGATATGTTGGGTGCATCATGAGTTATACTCCATTAATATATAATGAGACAAAGGATTTTTCACTTCTACGGAATCAGATATCTCAGTATCTTTGAATTAAATGATATTAACTTATTAAATCAAAGTCCATGGTGTTCTCTATGAGTGTTCAATTTCAATAAGTCAAGGAATGAGAAATCGAGCACATGGTTTGATAACACTAGCATTAAACCGTCTTGATTCAAGAAACCAAGAAAATGTATTATATTACATGGTAATAGATTCTATGAGGTGACATGTCATTTGTACATTAACTTCTTTCTCTTAGGTGTCTTGACCCATTTATAGACAAGAATCTTGGACATTAGGCAAGCCATCCTAATTCCAACGAGAAATAGGCCCTGATGGTCAAACATTAATTTTGTCTAGTATCTTAGTTATATAATTTATTATTTAAGAAGTTGAAAAAATATTTATCCCGGTTTTGGTTTAATAATAATTCACGTATTTCTACTCTAATTTATTTCATAGGTAGTTATTTGAGATAATATATTGTAGGTAGAATATTTAATTATTGAAAAATAATGTTGTTATATTTATTTAATAAATAAATATTCATTATACATGGCCTGATAAATATTAAATATGATTGGTGGACCATATTATGTGTCCTATGTGAAATAATATTAAATATTAGTTTGTTAAATAATAATCAAACTTAATGAGAATGTTATGTACAAGTCTTTGAAATAATAGCATTGCTACTAATATTTGACATGGGGTTTCACATGGAGTAATTAAATAAGTAACGACACATGTGATAATTATTTATTATTAAATGGTGAATTAAATTCCATTATATGTTATTATTAAATAATCATGCATGGGGTGATTCCACCGGCTAACCAATGGTTGTGTCCTAAAAATCTTTATCAAAAAGATATCGAGCCTAGAGAACTATTGCCTCTCCATTAATGCTCAAAAGAATGAGAGATATCCTCATCCACTAGATCATGGATAATTATTCGGAAGAGATTCTTGAGGTGATTAAAGTTGGACATCCCATGTGTAATGATCTTCCATGGTATCATCTGGAAATTCCATTAGAAATTACAATGACTACATGGAGCATGTGTGGAACACTACTTGAGGATTCCAATGCTTGGATTCTATATATCAGAGAATCCAAACCTCAAATATGTGGTCGAACACCTCAATGAAAAAAGAATCACCTTAGATGTAATTAATTAATTTAATTTTATTAATTATAAACAAAATATGTCGATCCACTATTCTCGGTTCTATGTTCTCTCATTTTTTTTATCTTTGAATCAACTATGTGGATACTGGCATTTTTCATCATATTGATCTAGGATTAGTCATCAATCATGGAAATTTTAAATGTTGGGTACACGCCCATCCTATGCTTCCATTGCACCCAAAACCTACAAGTTGTATCAGAGTGGTCATGATTACATTTATAATTATTGAAGTAATTCATATATGACTTACGCTTTAATAATTTAGTTTTCAAATTCACGTTTAATCGTTCTTCTAAGCTGAATTTCGATATCTATTCCTCCTCTTTCATCCCTTACATATCGAACATAATTGAATTATTTTATGATTAAATTTAAATTTCGGTTCTCATCAGGAGGCACCGATTATTTTTTCCTAGTAACACAATAGTACACACAGTGTATTTAGAGTTACAGGTTGTGTCATCTACCATAGACGTCGTGTAATCCAGATCACACACCGTGTATTTGGGTTCAACACATCAAGATTAATTCAGCAATTAATAATGTTTTGTGCATTAATGAGATGTGGTGTAGTTAATTCTTAAATCGTGTTTTTTCCCAGACAGAATAGCGTATGATCAGCAGCACTAAAATCCGTGTGGCCCACTGGACAAGATGTGGATTCCGTTCGGGTCAGGGTCAAGTCATGTATCTCATAAATGGCATGCCCAACTACTGACTGTGTAATGTGGAGTCGACATGCCATGTGGCCCACTTGGAATGCAGTGTACTCTAATGATTTTGGAAGTACACCTCACATGACATTTTCCCAGGTGTGTAATTTGGATGGATGGTGTGGATGGTACACACTGTGTAGTTATATCTACATATCCTGTACTGGTTCCATATTTTTTATATTTAAACGTTATTATTATATTATTAAACCCTTGAGAGATATACCTTCTGGTGGGTTTAAATCTGGGAAACAACATGTGCTAGGGGTTTGATATATATATTTATTATTAATTAACATCTGTGTAATGTTTAAATATCAATACATCTTGTTTGAGTTGAATTATAATTTTATTCTACGTTCATTATACATGTGAAAAAAATAAAGTGTATATAAGCTTAAAAACATTCTGGGCATTTTTGTAAGGTAATTCACTAGGTTTCCTACAATTCCCAATTTATGTGCAATGTTTTCGATGAGAATCTAATATAAATTCATAAAAGTATTAACATAAAAATGATTGATTAATTAATGATAATGATTAATCGATTCAAGCATAATTAATCATAATGAGAATGATTAATTAATTCAATGCATGATTTATTAAATATGAAATTTGTGGTAGGTATGTGGATAATAATTAACTAGACCATAACATTGTATGTGGTTGGTACCCTTTAAAATTATTTATTAAATTGTGGTTGTTGGCCTACGTGCCTTCTCCACATTAATATATTGGTCCGGCATTCCAATGAATTCTTTTATTTAAAACCACATTTACCAATCACATTTATGAATGTTAAAAGAACATGTAATGTATGGATCTCCCAATCCAGTTGAGGTTTCTAAAGTTAGGATCCTAGGAAAAATCTAACCAAGGATATACAAAGGAAGACAGGTGGAGAGCTGTAAACACAAACCTAAATTGTTCAAGGTGTTTCTCCCGTAATTCTAGGGTAATTTATCAACCTCCTGATAAAATAACCAATAATATGTTCATGATCATACCCTTTATTTGTTTATTTCAATAGTATGGTTAATCAGTATGGATGTTTGATGTGATCACATATTTAATGAATTAATAAGTATATGATATGGAATTTATATAAAATGTCATATTTGTAAATATTATCTATACCTGGTAAATCACTTAAGTATATCCCACTCAATGTTTATAAACCTGTGAAAAAATAACAAGTGGCTATTTACACATAAAGGATAAAATCCATCAATTGAATATTAAAACATTATAGCCTTCCATTACATCAGTTAGAATTGAACCACAGTTCAAAGCGAGTGACCAACCCTAGTTGTGGAGATTTCAATTATCGATGATTTATAATTTTAGGTTTTGGGTGACAAAACATATTTTACATCAAGGGATAATTACCCTTGCTTGACATGGTGTAATTGAGCGGCAAAGGTTGAGAATATACAAAATTATAGATTTTAGGAATTGGGAGTCCACTCAAAAGATCAATGAGCCATGAGTTAATGGACTTGGAATTTTGAATGCCTACCTAAAACACTTAAATATTTATTTCCAACCCTAGTTGGGGTAATGTGATGGAAAATATGGATCGTTACCAATAGAATGTTCAAGAATTTGGATATTCAAAATCCAATTGTAAGGGATATTGTGTTTTAACAAAATAGTTGAAGACTAATAGATATTAATTTATTTATTTTCCTATATTTATCATGATAATTTAATAAATCTGTATTAAACATATTTGTATACAAAAAATCAAAATGAAATAAAACATATCATTGTGATCCGAACTCGATAAATAAAACCTTTCCATTGGAACTAATTTCTAGCTGTGGGAATGGAACCATTGGTTAACCATCGCTAGGAAATGAACCTTTATGTGCTGCAAGGGCCCTTAACAGTTTCTCCTAAGAATATGGTGAGTGACGAGAAACTATAAATGTACATGAAACATCTGAATAACTCTACATATATTTTGTGCCTCATATTATCATCCATAACCAATGATATCCTGAAGCAACATGAGGAAATGGATTCTTATAGAATGATGTATCACCTTTAAGATCTATATCATGAGAAGGAGATAAATGAGAGGTATGAGATCTCAAATATGTTGTTCACTAATATTCATGGACATTATAGCGCATTTAGGCCACATGTAGATAAAAATAATGGCTACATTGAGTGTTCGGAAAATATAGAGATTAAATTACCAGAGGAGATGTGTACAGATCCCATAATATCACAATTTCCTAAGACCTTCTCTTGTTTTATTGTGAATTATAATATGAGAAAAAGTGATAAGAGACTGTACGAGCTTCTTGCCTTGATTCTCCAAGTGGATAAAGACATGGGGTTTGAAAAAACCCACAGTATTTATAGTGAATATGATGTAGTTAGACCTGGAAAATGGGGATAGTATTGATAAAAAATCTAAAGTTTATAATCACTATCTGACTAAGAAAATTATTATCCATTGGAATTGAAAGAAAAAATATTAAGTAAGCTTTGCAGATGGAAAGCCAGGACACTCGAAGAGGAACTACACCTAGTGTAAAGGGTAAAACAAAATTTCTTTTTTATCCAGTGTAATATTTTAATTTGTACACATTGGATATTAGTTATAGCCTGTGAGGCTCACATTTCTATTCATATACAAGAACCATGTAGATTCATGAAACTTTTATATTATAGGTGTATTTATGAGCTGACAATGGTGCGAGGATGGCTTCTCATTCCATTGGTGACTACCACCTCACATTGTCGATGTGAATTATTTTGTATTTACACTTATGTTATTTTCAACCTAGTTTTATAAAGAATATAATTTCTGTATTGAGTTTAGATACAGATGGGTTTTTTTATGTTCAGAAATAAATCTTGTTACTTTAATTAGCACAGAATAAGTTATGGTGTGCCACATTTAGACAATGGTATGTATGTATTAAATTATGGTAACCATGTTTTGGAAGTTGATAACGAACCATGTTCACATGAGTCATACAAAACCTAGTTGTGGCATCACTGCCTTGGTCCTGAAAATTAGGAGAGTATGACAAAGCTCATGCAAGATGGTTACTTGGAATCTTCAGATCCAAAACAACATGAGAGATGTCATGATTTCATACAAAGGAAAATGACTACTCCACTATTTGGTGTACATGTTGAAAGTGCCACATTGATTCTAGGATTGGAAAACACATACATGTGTGGACCATTTTCAGGAGAATCTAGAGGTGGATATTCTTACATCATTACATTTATAGATGACTTGATTAGATATGTATATGTATATTTAATGAGGTATAAGTTTGAGACCATTGAGAAATTCAAGATTTTCATGAATGAAGTATAAAAATAGCTTAGAATAATGATAATGAAGCTTTAATCAGATCGAGGTGGAGAATATCTTGAACAAGAGTTCATCGACCTTTTACGGGTGTTTGTGATTATATCTGAACTCACTACACCTTATACACCATTGTGGAATGGTGTCAGTAAATGGAAAAACCATACCTTGTTGGAAATGGAAATGTCTATGATGAGTCACACAGATCAGCAATTTTTTTTGGGTATGCATAGAAAATTGCGGCATAGACATTTATCCAAGTATTAAATATGGAGAAAAATGGGATTCCCGTCAAGGTATATAGTGGAATGAAACCCACTAGGTCACATACACATTAATGGGGATGATAGGAATTTGTTAAAGTTTTCTCAGGAAACAAACTAGCACCATGGGTCTCAAAGTGTATGATTATAGGGTATGCTAAGGATACAAAGTTATACTACCTATACAATTCCTCAGACAAGAAAGTGACTATTTCCAGGTATGCGTCCTTTCGGAGGGATAGAACATGCTGAAAAGGATTGTGAGAGAAATATTGACTTCGTCGATGTTGATGTTAAAGATACATAAGAGTTTGTATAAGAAAATGTTCTATTGGTCTCCATGGAAGAGGTAGATACTGAAACATAGTTACTACGTAGGAGTAAAAGAGAGGAAAGTGAACCATAGAGATATGGTTTCTTTGACACCAAGGATGATGACTCATTATTTTTGGAAAATGATGAACCTAAATACTATAACGAAGAAATAGAGAGCTCAAAAGCTATAATATGTATAAAAGCTATGAATTTTGAGATGTATTCCATGAATCAGAACCATGTGTGGGTTCTGGTCGATGTACCATTTGAGGAAAAGAATATTTGGTGTAAATGGTTATTCAAGAGGGACATGTAAGGTCAAGTTAGTACCTATTATATAAGTCTAGTGGATAATGGTTTTAATAAACATTATGTAATTAACTAGGATTAGACCTCTTTTCAGTTTCCATGTTTATGTACATAAGAATCATACATTCCATAGAATCTTTCCTTGACTATAAAACTTGGAATATTGATGTCAAAATTTTATTCTTCAATGAGAACCATTAAGAAGATGTCCCATTGACATAGCTAGAAGGGTTTGTGACACAAGGTGATTCTAAAAGGATATAAAAGTTGCATTAATCCATTTATGGGTAAAATAGAGCACCAAGATCATTGGACATTAAAATTGAGGAATCCATAAGAAAAGTTATTTTCATTAAGAACAAATGTGAGCCATGTTTTTAAAAGTGGGTTAATGGGAATGCAGTCATTATTAGAGTAGTTTATGTTGAGGACATATTACATATTGGCAATGACATAACAATTTTGAAGTTCTTCAAGGACTGATTGAACAAGTGCATCACCATGATGGACTTAGGTGAAGCAGCCCACATTATAAGGATTAATATCATTCATAATATATCAAAGATGATACTTAGAGTAAGTCCATGTACATTCTTTGACTAGATTCGAAATAGGGTTAGTATAGAACAATCCAAGAGGGGATTGGTTCTAGTTTCATAGGGTATACATATTTCCATGTAAATGTGTCCATCGACACAACATAAGAAATGAACGATGAGTAATATTCCATACACATTAATGATAGGATCTATCAGTTATTACATGTTATGTACTAGACATTATGTTTCTTATGCACTGATTATGGTACGAAGATATTAACCAGATCTAGGATAACAACATTGGACTGTTTTCAATACTATCATTAAATATTTGAGAAGAACTAAGGATATGTTCTTGGTGTATGGGGGAGAAGAAGAACATTCCACTTAAGCATCTGATAATGCTAGTTTTCATACAAATCATAACGATCATATGTCACAATCGAGACATGTTTTATGTCTCAACAGAGGAGCTCTGAGCTGGACGTTTTCAAAGAAACTAGTTGTTGCAAATTCAATAATAGATTCAGAATATATAAAGGATTTTTATGAATCCATGGAAGCTTATAGATTTAGAAAATTTTCTATGATATTGATGTGGTACCAATTATTATGAATCCCATTACATTTTATTGTGATAATACTGTAGGGGTTGATTTTTAAATGAAGAAAAGGTCACATAAAAGGAAAATGAACATACTCAGAAATTATGACCACGTGGGGGATCTTTATCAATCGGGTGAATTTTTAGTGATCAGAGTTCCATCGAAGAGAATGTGGTGAATCCCTTGACTAAAGTTCTATCTCAGGAGAAGCCTGAATATCATGTGAGAGATAACAAATTGAAGGTTGTTGGTTATTGACTGTAATGCTAGTGGCAGTCTGTTGGAGTTGGTTCCCTAGAAACAAACATCATTGTACTTTATCATGAACCTATATTAATTGGACAAATATTAATAATCTCTTTATAACATCATTATTGTTCTTATTTAAGAAATTGTTTGTGATAATGTCCTAAGAATAGATGTCACACTAATTGGTCATATTGGATCCCTGTTATAATGAGAACATGAAAGTTCCATGACACTATTCTTGAATATATATTCTTTAGATGGATAATATCATTTGAAGGGAAAAATGATACAGGATATTAGGGATTGGGATTCATGAAACATTGTGGCACCTTATCATGGTGTGCAACCTTGGTAATATCTAGGAGGATATTATGAAAACAAGACACACCAGTAAAAAATCCACATTAATATGTTTCATTGGATGTTCCATTTGTCAGATATGTGTATTGGTCCTTCTACTTTATGATTATTATTATTGGGTATTATGAATTTTGCACTTATATGTATTGATAAAAACTCCGACAGAAAATGTTCATGGAGAGAATGGATATATTAACTATGTAACAAGTAATAGTTCATTGTTAAATAATAAGAGAATGGATTTGTCACTTATATAGATGTATATGTCAGTCCCATTGATTTAAATGATATGGAATAATTAAATCCTTGTTCATGGTGTTCCATAAGAAATTTCAATTTTGGAAATTGAAGAAGAAAAAAATCAAGCACATGGGTCGATGTCACTTGCATGCAACCCGCATGATTTTAGATATCAGAGAAAAGTGATAACATTACTAGGTAAGCATTTATATGAGGTGGAATTTCATTGAGACATCAATTTATTTATCTAGAGTTCACATACCCACTTCTAAAAAATATAATAGGAGGAAATCCATCCAATTGAAAATGAGAATGTGGCCAAGGGGTTCACACACGAAGTGTATCCAGTATATCATTTAGATAATTTATTATTTAACAATTTGAATAATTATTTTTCCCAATTGTGGTTTAATAATTATACATGTATGTATGATCACCTTTTTTCATCTCTAGTTAATTGAGAGAATATATTTTGGACAAAATTTTTATATATCAACAAATAATTTAGTTATATTTTTTTAATAAATAAATAGTCATTATTCAAGGCCAAATAAATATTGAGGAGGATTGGAGGACCAAGCCATGGGTCCGTTGAGAAATAATATAATTTGTTTTAGCAAAATAACATTCAAATGCAATGTGCTAGTTAACAAAATTTCTTATAAATAATAGCATTTCTATTATTATTTGACTTGGTGTTTCAAATGGAATAATTAAATAAGTAAGAATCTTGTGCTAATTAATTATTAAATCCACATTAATTAAATTCATAGTTATGCTATTATTCTCTAATTATGGTGATTCCACTATATAACCAATGGTTGTGGAATAAAAATCCTTATGGAATAGATCTAGAGCCTATATAAATCTTCCCTCTTTAATAACACTCTCTTGAATGAGGTAGATCATTCTTCACCAGATCTAGGTGACCACTTCAGAAGCGATTCTCAAGGCGATCAAATGTGGACATCGAAAGTGCAAGGATCTTCCGCACTAGGACAAAAATTATTCATCGGTGATGTCTAGATATATGTGTAGTACCTTTGGATCACAGATAGATAATGACTATCCTTGGATTCTACATCACAATGAAGCCGCACCTCAGACTATTGGTCGAATGAATTAACATAGAATTCATCACCTTAGAGGTAATTCTATAATTTAAATAAATTTATTATAACAAATGAAAATTTTCTCTTTGGTGTTTTTTATTATATCCTTTAACTTATATCACTGATTAAATTCCACAGTTACTAGAGTTTACTATCAGATTGTTCCCAAATTAATCATCGATCATTGAAATTTTCAATTTTGGGTACAAACACATCTTGGGCTTCTGATTTTCCCAGAACAAAAAATCCCTACAAGCCCCACTGGTTATGATAAAATTATCATGTAGTGTCAAAATTGTGCAAATCAACTAGAGTAATAGTTGGATTAAGAACAAATGGACATCTTACTCATGAGATGAAAATTAGATAATGATGATATACTAGTTATGTTATTCTGACATCCACTTTTCAGTTTTACATACGAAGGGAATTGTATGAGGAATGCATAGATAAAAGTTTCCTCAATATTTATAATAACCTCCACCAACAGATAAAAATGTTATTTCTCTATGATGGCTACACATAACATGTCAATATATTAAGTGAGAATTTCGGAATAGATGAATTAGAATCCATTTTTTGTGCACAGTGGGAATAATCTAATAGGTGAAAGAAATATATTTAACTGGCCTACCTCAATGTGCTATATAAGATTCATTTCATAATCTGTGATGCCCCGTCTGATGTTCATAATTATGGATGGGTATAACATGTATTTTTTCACATTACTCCATTTCCCATCCATTAGAACCCATAAAAAATTAAATTCTATAATGTTATCATCCCAAGACGGTAATCAAAGGAAATTCCTAGGCATTAAAGGTGGCATTTTTGACATTAACATGTCATGAATATGTCTCAAAAGTGTGAGGAAAAATGAGAGGGAACTATTGAAAGACTCATGAATCCGGAACCTTAAAAATTTAGAAAACCACTCATTTATGGGATTCCAATAAAATATCATTGCTAATGTCCTCAGAAGAAAATATGTCTTGTATAGAACCAACACCATATCTGGCTCACACCCAAATGAGAATTCACAAGTTTTAGAAGTCATAAATAGTAGTATCACATTCCACAATATATGAAGAGCCCCAACCAATTGGGATGTGGTAATTTTTAAGAAACAATTACACCGTAAGGCCAACAAATCTGGTTGAGGTATAATTAATGTGGAACAGAAGAATCCCTATCTGGTAGGGATATGGTCATTTTCACCTCAATCACCTGTATAAGAGACATCATTGTTTTTTCACTTATGAAGGATATAAAGTATATATTTCACCTAGTATGTATCATATCACGATTCACATACTTCATAAATGAGGCATATGAAAATATTACATCATGGTTTGATCTGAGCTATTCTTCACCATGAAATTAATAATTACTTCCAGAATACAAGGGGAAGATACAATAAGGGATGGTAGAATCCCCATATTATTCCATAGGCAAAAAAACACTTGAAATTAAGTATTCATCATTAAATGTCACCGAAATCAATCCCATAGAACATACCAGGAATGAAGAAAATGTAGAAGTGAAATGAGACGGTGGTTTCACATAGAATCTAATCCACACTAAACCTGACGGTGTGTGTACTCAGTGTAACGACTCCAAAATTCATTAATGAAAATTAATCTTGTTATATTTAAATGTATTTTTATGGTTTTGTAAAATTTATAAACTTATTTGGTTCAATGTTTTGGATTTTAAAATACTTTTATGAATTGTGACTGTTGGTAATATATAATTTGAACTATGAACACATGACTAGTATATATATTCAGTTTTAACAAATCCAATTTACTCAGACAAAGTATGTGATGCACTCATCCAGTAGACTTACCCCGTACAAATCCAATTTGTCAGAGCTCCAAAATGAGGTGGTATAATTGGGAATCTCTCTTGAAAAAGCCCAATCCAAGCTTGAATACGTTAATCTCGAGCAGAACCACCTACGAGAGATGTGGAAGTTGATAGAGAATGCCACTCGAGTGATGTTATCCGAGCCACCACAATAGTCGGCCACTATCGTACACCTTATACTAAGGTCTTATGTGGGTTTTTTATGTTTTTTTAGAACAAGACCCTAATACAACTATTATGTAAATATTTATTGTATAGATAATTTTCATTCTTTTTATTATTGTTACTTTCTAAATAGTTTTTAAAGCACAAATATTATGTTTATATTATATTCAACTATGAAATCAATTTTGACCAACTAATGGATTTTCTAATTAATTAATATTTTAATAAAGTGTAATAATTATTATTAAATTAATTTTTATTAAATATAAATGATCGAATAATTTTATGAATTCAATTTATGTTTTTATTAAAGTTTGAAAGCTGTTTTCGTCAAAACCCTCAGTTTTAGAAAAATGTCAGTTTTTTTAATAGTGAAAATTCAAATATTTATCAAATTATTTTGATAAAATGAATATTATTTTTGGAATAATAAGTTCTGAATTATCAAATGGTGATTTGTTCATAATTTTCTGAGATAGTTGCTTTTTTGGGAAAAAATTAAATATTCTTTAAATATATAATGTGTTTAATGACATCATAATGACCCAATTGTGATGTAATAAAATAATATAAAAATTATGTTCGCCCAATATTTGTTTTACCATTTAAATAATGTGATTTTGGGTTTTTTTGATTTATTTTACAAAGCATTAGTGGACCCTTCAAGGCTTATAAAACATTTTGTCTTTTTAAATTGTTTTCCTTGAGAGTGTGACTCACCTCCACATAATCAAAACTATTATTTTAAGAAGTTTGGCCATTGGTCTTATATAATATTGTTTCAACTCCTGTTTGAAAAAAACTCGGTTAAAAACCACAGGCTGGTTTGTGGTTTTGATTAGATTAATGTGTGGTGTCCCAAACCTAAATAATAAATAATTTCCTATAATTTCCTTTATAAATCCACCCAAACTCCCACTTCCTCTTCACTCAAAGACTTTTTAGTTCGTCCAAAATAAAACCTAATATCTCTATAATCCTCCAAATGCTCATCAATCTCCCATGAAGCCTCTCCCAAGTATCTCCCAAGCCTTTGGGATCACACATCCAAGTAAGGTATTCCTACCTTTCTATTTTTATCCATGTTTATTAATATTGTTCTTCCAATTTATATTAAATTATAAATGTTGGGGTATTATTTCAAACCTCCCCCTTCCTGCCCTCTTTATTTTTGGATGATGGGAGACCCATTTCTCTCTCAGTAATGGCTACCCTATACACATATTACAGTGACAAAATTTTGTGAGGGATTTCTCTCCCCTCTTTTACATCCTAGTGATCATTTTGTATTATACATATAAATTCGATTATGTTTGTTGGGAAATATATCAATAAGACCCCCTTACTATCCACTTAATGTAAATATTATGATACACCCCTTTCTCTCTCATCAACCTTTTTTTGTGTACTTATTTTAAACCGTTATGTTACCAAAATTGCACTACGATTTTCAACGCCAATGTCATAGTGTTGTGAAAACCATGCCCATTTATCTATCAATGGTATTCAGAATTGTAAATATTTAAATATTGATTATAGTGATTAATGTATGTATTCCACTCCCCATTATCATGGAATAAATTATGATGATTGATTCCATGTTGTATGACCCATGTTGCACACTTATGCATGAAATGAAATGGTTAAGAAGGGTGAACCTAGATAACTCTCCAATGCATTGGGTAAAGTATAGTATAATGATACATCATGTGCTATTAGTGTTGAATCATGATAAAATAAGTACAATTATGGTTTATTCATGCTTCATATGTAATAAAGTACTACTCATGATCCATGTGCAATGAGCATTGGGTCATGCTAATTCCATGTTAAGTGTTATTGCCACATTTCCATGTTCTGATTATCGTTCTTTATCATGCCTTTATGTTCATGTTTCTTTTGGGATCCATTGATATTATTATTTTCTAACATGCACTATATTATTCATTTTATTCCATCTTTATTCCCTTATTGGCCCTTTCAGCTCACTGTTTTCTAATGCATGTCGTCAGGTTATACTATGTAATGTCATGTATGAGGGAATGTAGTGGTCATTTGATTGAAGATTTCAATAAAGAAGTTGTGTTTCATGTTTTATTTTGTTATTTAATTTTTTTAAACCCTAAAGACAGTAGACCTCTCAATCATTCATGTTCTATCATGTGGAGAGTTTTTTAATAAATCATGTTTACGTTGGTAATAAAGAACATGGTTCTTATAGTTGGTATCAGAGGATAGGTAAAGTTATTTTTTGAATTGTGTTTAGAAATCCCTAGAGAAGCCTTATATAGTAGACTATGTCTAATAAAAACATACCTACTTTTTGGGGAGTATTGTGTATGTGTTTTATCAAGAAAATACTTCCATGTCTGAATACAAGTAGGTAGAGGCGGCTCTGACTCATATGTTTCAAGGAGTGAAAACTCTGACAAGGAGTTTTGGGCATGACCAGGGGTATCCTGGTACATGACAATGGTCCTTACTACACTCTTGTTTATGACACTCCCAGTGGGTATTCTTGGTAAATTAACATTCTTAGTATGAACCATTATTAAGGAAATTTTAAAAAATGCTACTAAGATTACTTGTTAGAGTGTAGATCTTGCATAATATTGATTGAAGCTTATAGATTGATAAGTTAAGAAAATAATAGATATTTATATGTAATCTGTTTTTTCCTTGGATTAACCTTTATGTGTTTCCCTTATGATTCCTTTTATTAAAGACTAATAAATCACTAGATTTCAAGTAGTTTAATTTCACAATTTTATCATGTATAGTGGGTAACTAAAAATTTGACATGTTTCGTCAGTAGGATAAAGGATAGATTCAAGGTGGAAGGGGAAGAACCTCATACAACACTCTTGTAAATTCCTGAGGACTTACTTGCTATATTATTGTGATGTCAAGATCGCATAGTATCGAAACCTTTTCCAATGCCCAACATTCTTTCAAGACTCTCTATGACATATCAAACACCTCCCCCATACCGCATAATCATCAAGGAACATGGATCACGTGTGATCAAATATTAACTTCGAAACTCTCTCACCTTTCCTGGAAAGGGAGGGTGAATCAAGGTATTTTCAAATAATTCACCCTGTCCAGAGAGTATGATGCACTATTTTATTTCATAATAGTAGAAAAAGTGAGAGACCTCTGAGTAACATATATATATATATATAGTATTGTCTTCCATTATTATTTGGAAACTTAGCCATTATATTAGATGAACAACATTTAAAAAATTTCAAATATGAATTTATTAGACTATTATATATTAAACATGGTACATGGTGATATTTTTAAACTATATCATAGAAACAATATTTTTCAAAAATTTCACCATATTTTCCATCAGTATGATCTATGTTTCACAGAATGTATCTGGACTAAAAATGTGGAACACATTGAATGTGCATTGACGTATTTTTTCACTGAGTAGACCCTCTCTCTCTATGATTAATGTGAAAATGAGGGTTGTGGAAAGCTTAATAGTGGTGATTAAGAAACCCTGAAGTCATTTTTATATTTCAGATTTCATTTTGTATGTAATCCAATTGTGAGGACACTATTTTTTTAAGTGGGGAATATTGTAATGACCCAAAAATTCATTAATGAAAATTCATCTTGGACTATTTAAATTTCTTCTTATGGTTATGTAAAATATATGCATTTGTTTAGTTCTATGTTTTTGATTTTAAAGTACCGTTATGAATTGTGACCACTACTAATATTGCCTTTGAACATTGAACACGTGATAAGTTTAAATATAGGGCTTTAACAAATCCAATTTACTCAGCCAAATGAAGTGATGACCTAAAACAGTAGACATTTCTCGTACAAAGCCCATTTTTCGGAGCTCGGAAAGGATGTGGCATCATTGGGATTTTCTCTTGACCAATCCCATGATTAGAATGAATACATTAATCTCAAGCGGAACCTCCAACGAGAGAAGTGGAAGTTGAAAGAGATTACCACTTGAGCGATGTTATCTGAGCCACCAAAGGAGTCTATCACCATCGCGCATCTTACACTAAGGTCATATGCGGGTGTTTTAAGGGGTTATGTAACAAGACCCTAGTACTAAGATTTTGTATATTATTCTTGTATATATAATATACATTATTTTTATTATTGTTATATTTTTAATAGTTTTTAAAGCATAAATAATACTTCTTTGTTAATATTCAAATTAGAAATATATTTTAATGAAATAATAGATTTTTGAATTAAATATTATTTTAATTAAATATTATAATTATTGTTAAATTAATTTTTTATTAAATATAATTTATCTCATAATTTTGTTAATGTAATTGTAATTTTTATTACGGTTAGAAAGCAGTTTTTGTCAAAACCATTGAGTTCTTGATAAATTTTGGTTTATATATTGAAATTATAAATTTACATATTTAGAATATTATTTACGTAAAATTAATATTATATTTGTAATCAGAATGTCAATATTATCGAACGGTGAATTTTTCATAATTTTTTGAGACAGTCAAATTTTCGGGTAAGAATTAAATACCGTTTAAATATACAATGTGTTTTATGACATAATAATGTCTCAATAGTGATGTAATAAAATAATATAAATATAATGTTAGTCCAATAATTGTTTTACCATTAAATTAATGTTATTTGGGGTTTTATTGAATTATTTTACAATGTTTCAGGGGACCCTTCAAGGCATATAAATCATTTTGTCTTTTTAAATTGTGTTCCTCGATAGTGTGACTCACCTCCACATAAGAAACCATATTTTTAATTAAATTTCTTCCATTGGACTTATAAAATATTTTTTCCCAATCCCCTTTATCAAAAACCATAGGATAAAAAACATGGGTTGGTTTGTGGTTTTGATTATATTAAGGTGTGGTGTCCCAAACCTAAATAGTAAATAATTCCTTCTTCTTTCCTATACAAATCCACCAATGCTCCCACTTCCTCTTCACTAAAATAATTTCTAGTTTTTCAACATCTTCCCTCCTTTCTCTATAATCTACCCAAGGTTCCCCAATCTCCCAATAAGCCTCTCTCAATCCTCCACCATTCCTTTGGGATCAAACATCCATGTAAGGGATTCCTACCTTTCTCTTTCTATACAAGTTTCTTAATATTGTTATGGCCTTTTATTTTAATTATAAATTTTTCTGTATGATTTCTAAATATCCCTATTCTTCCCTCATTATGTTTTAATGATGGTATCCACCTTTATATCTCTTTAATGACTCAAATTTACACCTATTACCATGCCGAAATTCCGTGAGAGATTTCTCTCTCCTCTTTTTCATCTAATTAATTCATTTGTATTATGTATATAAATTCCATTACATTTGATGATAAATATTTCTATATGACTTCCTTACTGTAAATTTCATGTAAATATGATGATACACCACTCTCTTTCTCATTAACCCTTTTTACGATTTATTATTTCATGTCATTATGCTGCCAAAATTGAACTATGATTTTCCAAGCCAATGTCATTGTATAGTGAATACCATGCCCATTTATCTATCAAGGGTATTCAAATTTATGAACATTTACATATTGATTATAATGTATCATGTATGTATTCCACATCCCTTTATCGTGAAATAACTGATGATGATTGATTCCGTGTTGGATGATCCATGTGGCACACCTATGCATTAAATGAAATGTTTAAGAAGGGCGCACCCTGATAGCACTCAAATGAATTGGGTAAAGTATAGTATCATTATAAGTCATGTGAAATGAGAATTTAATCATGCTAATTAATGTTCAGAATGGGTTTACTAATGCTTTATATGAAATGAGTGATTACTTTGGCTCTATTTGAAATGAGGCTTATCTCATGCTAATTCCTTGTTAAGTGTTATTACCACATTTCCATGTTATGATTAACATGATTTATCATGACTTTATGTTCATGGTTCTATTTTTTTTCAATTTATATGCCTATTATCTAAAATTTATTGTATTCCTCAAGTTATTCACTGTTTATTCCCTTACTTGGCTATATAGCCCACCCTTTTTTATGGTTGTCGTCAGGTTTTCCTTTGCAATTCTATGTACAAGGGAATGTAGTGGTCATGTATATGAATTTTTCAACAAATAAGTTGTTTTTTATGTTTTATGTTTTTATGTAATGTTCTTAAGACCCAAAGACACTAGACCTCTTGATCATCCATGTTTTATCAAATATAGAGATTATTTAAAAAATCATGTTCAAGTGTGTAATAAAGAGCAGGGTTGTTATACTCAGAATCAGAGAGACATCATAGATTTGGTCAATCCCAAGTCCAACAAAGCATTACCTACCTTGTTAATAATTAATAAGGAGAAGCATAAAACCAATGTCACAAATGACCCACCACCTCCTTCTAATGATAACATGTCCCTTATGCTCGATGAATGATTCTCTAGAAAAAATTAATAGATAAAATCATTAAGGAAAATCAATTTTGAGATACTCAAGGAAGTCCATCCAATGGAATATTCTCTTCAATGTCCTCTAAAAAAACCTCAGCCTATGATCCTGAAGGTGTTCCTCATTCTTAACGGTTCATCCTGATGAATGAAGTAAGGATGAGAGGTTCATCCAGCACAGTTCTAGGATCATCAGTCTGCCCAAAACCAATCGTGAATGGATATAAATACTTTGTATCATTAAGGAAACAACCAAAAAAGGTTTATATAAATCCACAAATTATTCCCCCATCGTGGTATCCCCCTTATGTTTTTGTATCACCAATATGAAAAAATTTCCAACTACTACACCAGAAGATGCTCAGGTAGAAGAAAAAATGCAGCAATAGATAATTATTACCATCGAGTCATTAAAAACTAGATTTGAATATATGGAAGGGGATGTTCTCTGATAAAACCCGAAAATAAACCTTACCCTTACTGGGTGAGTGACATTTTTCCACCACCAAACATTGAGAACCATGTATTCCCCATGTTTAATGGTTAAGTGACCTAGAAAAACATCTGATGCATTACTCAGGCAATTGTGACCCCTTGTTTGGAACCCCAAAGAATCACTAATAAGTGAGACATAGGTTTTTATTTAGATCAATATAATAATTAGTCATTGTGGTGTACACTAGTTTTCTATCTTAGTTGATTACTAGATGGGAGGATCTCTGACCATAGTTATTATACCATTTTAGTTAAACACTTTGAAAGAAAATAGTTAGTGACCACATTAACTGAAAACGGAAGGAGAATGAGAGAGTCTCATACTTCATTTCCTAGTTGAAGGGGTTGATCTAATCCTTCAATCAGCAACTCCACCTAGATGAGATGCTTGATGTATTCATCAATATCATCCATGATGAATTATTAACACATCTCATACTAGTAAGATATACATGTAGGTTCCTAGATTTCTCTCTTATTTTCCAAAGAATAAAATAATCCATAAAAATATATAAGATCAAGTACTGATAAGCGTCAATGACCATGAAAAATAAATTTGGAAGAGTTGAAACAACTTCTATTATTCTCAACCCACCATCGATGCCTGCTCTAACTTTGAGTCTTGCACCAAATAATGTAGTAAAACCTATACACCAACAGAAATAAAGACTTCAACACGAACAACTAAGGAAACCTTTAAAGAATCAGTTTGATGAATGATGGAACAAAGAATAATTGTTCACTAATGACCATGTCTATGGATACTTTATAGCTGCGATGAACTGCCACCTTCTACATATACCAAATCCATAGAAAGATGATGAATTCATCTAGGATGACCACCAAGATTAATGTCCCTTGCACCAGATACTAGGAAACACCAACCAATAGTAAATAATATTTAAATACCTATAGTATATAATTATAGATTCCAAGAAAGTTAAATTGGGACAATAACCAACATATATGTCATATGTATTTACCACCACACCTGATTAGGAAGATGAGTGGAATTAAGTTTTCAGAAAGATACTAAAAAACATTCATAGTTGGATAAATCATAGGATAATCAACCAAACTCATGTTATTCTCCAGGCATAGTTGAAGTGACCAACTATATCTCCAGTTTGTCTCGCTACAACAGAGCTGACATCCTCGGCCCCAAAATCATTCAATATCCAACTTCCCAGAAGGATGTCTAATGAAGAATTCAAGATGAAAGCATATAAAAATTGATTTTTTGAATTCCAAATGTATTATTGACCCTCTCAAAATTCGTGGAATAAAATACGAATGAACGAGCACCACCGTGAAAAACAATACCACCAAGATCTATTTATCATGAGGAGCCATCATCTGAAGAAGAGTTGATTTTTGGATCTCTTATTGTCATTCATTTAATAGAACCCTTCTCTGATTATGAGAAAGTTTTGAAATTGAGTACCCCAAATTTGATCGAGGGATCAGAAGAAGATTCCAAAAAATATGGGTATACCAATGAAGACACAAAAAGGAAACAAACCAATCTTATGGGCGCACTCCCACTCAAAAAATCAATGTCTTTTAAATGATGAGAAGTATTCCCAAGAGGACCCAATAGAAACAATGAAATCTACCTACACTTTCCAGAAGTCACTATGTTCCAATTATTACATGTTACCTATTAGAAGATAACATGTGTCTAATTTTCATTGGCACATGGGAAGACCTGTCTGGCCCAACCCAGAAAGAGTAGAAGCTCTCCCAAATCTAATCTCAAGGGCCGAACCATCATCATCATCTAATGTGCCTATGACATATCATCCCCATTCTATAATTGTTGACCTTTAGACTAGACGTATGATATCCTGATGCAAAATTCCTCTATAGAAGTAAAACCATCAATAATGGATGCTCTGTGGTTTTAAAGTGATCTCATATATGAACATATGGAACCATTGCAATGTCCCTTGGAGTTTAAATTCAATGTGGTCGCCAATGATCTCTATCCTACATAGAAAAATCATATATAATTCCATGTGGTTATCACCTTTGAAGATCAATATGACAAGACCATTTTACATGGACACATCATACACTTATATGTGTTTGTCATGGAAAATGGTTTTGATGTAAAAATTTTATTAATTGATAAATAATTTGAAAATAATATCATCCATATGTAAAAAATTCATCAGTTAGGCTACAATAAAGATACTCAAATTCCCTCAGTCACGACCTTGCTGGGTTACGAAAAAATTGAGAAGCAACTGTTGGGCCAAATCATGTGAAAAAACACAATTTTGTGACCTGGTAGACAACTCATAATTTCATGTGGTTATGAAAAAAACCATAAATGTTCTTCATGGATGGTCTTGGTTACACCAACATGAGGTGATTCATTCATCTTACCACTGGTTCATCACATATTAAGCTAATGGAAAAAATGGAGCATTTTACACTGATAAGGTCCCGTTTAAATCTTGTGAGTCACACTATAATGATGCAAAATTCTACAAGGAGAAATGGAAGCAACGTTCATTTGATGACATTGATTGGGTCATCACCCTAAATGGTTTGGAGACGGTCTTCTTCAAACCCTTAATGTAGATCGAGTACGTATATATAATTGACCATTAATTAGGCTGAGTGAACGGTTCACAATTAGGTATTGCATTCAAAAATTGTCATGATTTTAGTCATAGACCCTGTGTTTAGTATCATTGAGGAACATGCTGAAACCGAGGATAATGATGAATGATCAAATGAAAATTCCACTAAACCATTCTCATAGCATAATAAAATCACTTCCTCACCCACTAAGGTATAAGATGAATAAATAACCCTTATATCTTTCATTCCATCCACCTTCAAACATCCCCCACTATAACCTAGGCCAGGATATGTCACATTATCCCTTCAGGGTCAAGTTCTTGAATCCCCTCATAAATATTGATAGATTATATTAATGATTACTTCCCCATCAGAAGAAGAAGAGGATAAAGAAAATGAAGGGGAAGAATAAAAATTGGATCTTAGGGTTTCCCCTACATCATTTGAGGAATGAGTCTCTACCACAATTAATGAACTCAAATAAATCAATCTAGGTATAGAAGAATGTCCATGAACTACCCTGATCACTTTAGTTGTGAGTTCATGAGAGAAAGTGGTTTACACATCCTTTTTAAAAAATCATCAAGATGATTTTTACTCAAAATAAACAGATATGGAAGGAATCAATCTGCATGTGGACACTCAACACCTAGGCCTTCCAGAAGATCATTGGGTTTACAAAAAGTTAGATAGAAGAACATCTCCGACACATGCTTCCAAAATAAAACCTGAATCTGAGAATATCATTAGAGAAAAATTCATTTGGGAAGTCCAATATCCTATCTGTCTAGCCAATATTGTCCCCAGTAAAAATAACAATTGAAGAAATAGTGTATGTATCATTTCTCATTATCTAAACAGATTCTTCCCAAATATAAATTTCCCAGTCCTGATCAAATAATTGATGATCAATAAAACCACTAGATATCAGGATTTTTCATTCATGGATGAGTATTCCTGATACCACCAAATGTGAATTGGCCAAGAAGATTTAGAAGAAACTACCTTTAGGGACCGTAGGAAGTATTTTGATACAAGGTAATTCCCTTAAGTCTAAATAATGGTGGCACCTAATATCAATGTTCCATTAACTTCATCATCAAGGCATTCATGAAAATTTACCTCGAATTCTACGTTGATGATCTGGTGATTAATTTTTGATAGCAACCAGACCACATGTAGGATTTCAAAATAGTCTTCGATGAATAGAAATAATAGAACATGGAAATTATCCCCATTAACTGTGTAATCAGAATTACTTCAGGGTAATTCATTATTTTTTACATATTTCATTATGGAATCATTTTCAAAGTAGAGAAGAAAAAATAATATCCTTTTAATGTCCCCTCTTTATGACCTCGCAGAGTTGAGAGGACTTCAATGACTAATGGACTACATTCTGTACTTCACACACAACCTTGTAAGAAAATATTTTCCCTTAACCTAGTCCATGAAAACAGGCATCGAATATCAATGAGATGATGACTATCATTAGGAATTCATCATTATCAAAAACATCTCTTAATTCCACTGGTGATCACACTTACCATCAAAGGAATAGAACTTAATTTATATGGGACTACCAAATAGAGAACCTTAGGCACCATACCTACACAGAAAAATGACATAGGTTGTGAAAATACCCTTTACTAAATCATTCGAACCATGATCAATGATGAGACTCGATATTCAAATTTCAATAAGAGTTGTATGGGACTAATATTCATGGTCCAAAAAATAAAACACTATCTACAACACCGAGACATCCATTTGGTCTCGTGAAAAAACCCACATAAGTATATCCTCAATCCTTCCATGATTACTAGATGTCTCCCATGGTGGGAGGTCATTCCACATCAGTTTGACTTCCATTTCATGCCTCATAAAGCCTTCAAAGTATAAACACTAACAGATTTCCAAGAGGAGCACCCCTTAGAAAAATATTCATTGGAAGCTGAATTTTAAATATGAAAAAGATTATTAATATTCCAGGGGACCCCAAGCATGGGAGATGTATTTATATAGTACATATTGAATATCAATAATAAAAATGATGGAAGATCAAAAAATCAATAGTATTGGGCTCAAATCATACACATATATCCATAAGAGGCAGTCATACCTTACTCATTCCTATTGCCAGTGGGGTGTACAAATAATGATGTAGAATTCCAGAATCTCATTTTAGGTCTAGATTAGGCAGTTCAAGTAATGTAAAACACTTGGTGATGTAAGTAAATTCAGAATTGGTCATCCTGAAAGTAAACTAAGATTAATCCATAAAAAATGAAGATCTAATCCCTTTATTTTATCACCTTTGAAGGCTGATGGTGGAATTACATTCATATATAATATTTACCTATATTCCATGATATTAATATAGTCAAGCTGATGAAATGGTAAATGCAGCCATAACCTTGTATGACTGGGATTGGTATGAAATAATCATCAACATTGCTCAATGATGGATGGTCTAACCATTCGCTCAGGACAATACAGATGAAATAAAAAAAACATGTCCATCCCTGAGCCATATGGTCCTTCCACTGGTTACATGACCCCCATTATAAAATATCTCTATAAGGGAGAACTCTCCCTAGATTGAACGAGGAGAGAGAAAATCCAGGGATGAAATATTAATTTTGTTCTATATGACCACCAAAATCTAAAAAAGGTCTTATGTAATAGCGGCCATATTGTGGTTCTTCTAAGGTGTATTGATGGAGGATATACCACTTTCTTAATAAAGTATGTGAACATAGGATCCTAGGTTTCACATAAATCATGATCCATGCTTTTCCATCAAATTTTAATGCTTGGATACTACTATCCCACTATGATGTAGGATTACACTGATTCACTAGGATATTTATTTCCTACAATGTTAATAAAAATTTTATCCACCATCCCACAGAATTACTCCACACAACCATGTACTCTAGGAGGTTTTCAATACGGGGAATGGATGTTGTGGGATAATACCCACCTACCATGATTCGGAAATTAAAATATATCCTCAAAGAAACCAACTTATTTTTGAAATGGGTAGATGTTTCACCCCTCAAAGAAGACGGGAATGAGTCAATCCTATATTTTTGAAATCCAATATCATCACCAAAAATTGTGTCACTTTTGTAATCCTCATGGAAAATAACACCAATTTATATTTTATTGAATTAGAGAAATTATATAAAGAGTATGGTACTAAGACCAACCATTCTTCCCACTATCATGAAATTACTAATGGAATGATAGAGGGTTTCAGATGATCCTATAATGGTCCATTCATGTTTTCACATGATAAAAATTATTGTGAGAAAGTTCCTGCATTTCCATATTTCATGGAATCTGACCGTTCAAATGGATTTCAATTATCAAAGTTGTTTCTCTTGTTTTTTAATCCTACGAAGGCTTTATCAAAGAGGCATGTATTTCGTGACCGATATTCTGAAATTCCAAATGAGGGATACCTCTTAAATATTTTTATGTGATGTTTTATTTTTCATCAGAACATTAATATGGGATATCAGATCCTCGTATCAGGGATCTATCCATGGGTCTCATTGCCTAATTCTGATCTCCCACATTTTTTTGAGTCCTGTTTGTGGAACTCATTCGTGGTTACCGCCCATGGTGAATGGAAGTTAACTAACATCTATTTTATCAATTGTAAATAAACCATTTGTTCAAAGTAGATGTTTACATTGGATATGTTTGTGAATAACAGAATATGGGTTTTTTTGGGAATATGTAATGTCTTACTGTTGTTAGGGTAACTCATGTGAGGAATCTCAGGAATGGAACCAAAAGCATTCCATGTAAATCAAAAGGTAATGATTCTATGGGTTTTTGTCTTCCATGAATTGTGACCCAATGAATCCCATTTTTATTTAATGGAGTATGTATTATAGACTTTTCCATGAGTTTAACATCATATAGAGAAAGATTGGATGACCCATACATGGAGAGCAGGGAGGTATTTCCTAAGTAGAGAAAATGTCACACCATTGTTGTGAATCCGAAAACCCCTTTAGGAGGATCTGGGAGGTTTTTTCCCTAGGATGGAATCTATCACACCAGATATTACCGATGGAATAGAATGCACAATACAATAATATCTGTGAGGTGCATCCCAAGGAGGGAAGATGTTTTATGTGAGTTTACAAATGGATGAGAACACCCGTGGAGGTATATCTTGGAGGTGCATCCATAGGGTGAAATATGTCACACTTGAGATTGTTGATGGATCAGAACACCCTGTGGGGGAAGATCTAGAGGTAAATTCATAGGAAGGAAGATGGAACACCTATGTTAACCACAACATAAGAATTCCCTGTAGAGGTGGATTTAGTCATGTTGTCCTTGGGGTGGAAGATCTCACACTGTGGTTTACCGAAGGATAAAAACACACCATAGAGGTATATCCTAGAGGTTTTTACCTAGGAGGGAATATATCACTCCTATTATTAAAAATGTATCAAAATTCCCCACAGAGGTAGATCTATGCTTTTTTTCATAGGAGGTAATATGTCACACATGGGTTTACCGATGGATCAGAATGCATCATAGATGTGAATTCAGGAGGGGATTCCCTATGAGTGCACATGTAACATTAGTCTTTACCAATGGATCAAAATTCACAATGGGGGTATATCTAGGTGGTTCATCCCATTGAGGGAAGATGTCACTCCAGAGACTAACAATAGCTCATAATTCCCCATGGAGGTGGATTTGGGAGGTGCATCCTTAGGTGGGAATATATAAAACTTTATTAAATGGATGGATTTGAATTCATAATGGAAACATCTCAAAGAGGTTCAACTCTATGAGGTAAGAAGCCACACATAATCATATGATGGACTATAACACATCTTGAGGTAGATCTATGAAGTTTTTACCAAGGGGGAATTATGTCACACTTGATATTACTAATGTCTGGATTGAAACCTATTGAGTCATCCGATATAACCTATTTTAGAGACATTGATAAAAAAATCATTTTTTGTTGTATCATTTAAGGTCGTGTGACATGATTGATCCAGGATTCTTAACATCACTCTATAAAGAAACTCATTTCACAAAAGTAGCATATATGAGGGATGGTGTGGGGAATATATGTCGAAGTTATCCTATGAAATATGATCATTCAAGGGGAGATGTTATGGGGATTATTCATGGGGGATTCATGAGTACCATTAGGTTTATCAATGATGTGGTTGGGGATTACACTTGTAATCCTCCCATCATGTCATTATCATATTAGGTTAGGGGGAATCCCAAGTCAATTTCACAAGTTAATAATTTAGTTTTACGTCATCTAGAAGGATGTATGGTTCATGTTTTATTCTTGGAATATTCCCATTACTTATTCCTCATGTAAATTCATGAAGTAATTTTATGTTTATATAATGGGGTAAGAATATAGTTTAACCAAATTTTTAATGATATGGGGAATATAGATTATGCATTGCGCTTAGCATGGGGGATACATTGAAGTAGTAGCAATACCCCAAGGGATTTCATAGTAAGGATTCATGTTCATTTAATCATGTTTGGTTACGAGGAAATCTCAGTACATTGGTGGTTTATGAAATATTATTGGGGATTACACAAGATGAAGCTGATCGTGGTGTCTGTATAGTGGTCATCTAATCATGAATACATGAGGAATCTTATTCATGATACATATGGGATCTCATGCTTTTCACAAGAGGCATCCTATACATGTCATACATGTGTTACTCCATTTAATCATTATATAGTGAGACTAAATGGTAGAATATAACAAACAATATATAGCATGGGACATACGTATGAGTGTCCCTTTCGGGATTGACATGACATAAGAGTTCGGTGATGGAGATTCATGTCACGACCCGCCCTCGGGGCCCGTGCCGTGACTAACCCAAGCCCGCCTTCCATAGGCCAGGGGCTGGCGACTAGCACCAAGGAGTAATTCCCAGTAAAAGGGAAGGCATTGCCTTTGAAAAGTAAACAAACACCACAGAGTAAGTAAGCGGAAAAGTAAACACTAAGTAAAAACAGAGTACAACTGAAAGTGCGGAAAAGTAAATGGGCCAGTATACAAACCCAAACTGAAAGTAAAGTACAACTCGAAAGGGAAAACAACAACTGTAAAGTAAAAGCCGCTACTCCGAGTTGTCCACTGGAAATCCCACCAAAAGGGTGGGTACAGATAGCTCCACTACTCCTCGGGTCCCGCCGTCCGGCTCCGAACACGTCCCGCCCAGTGGTCCACCTCCAGGTACCGTCCTACTCTGCAAGCCTCAGCCAAGATCAACATTGTCCGTCGTCTGCAACCAACACAACGTAGTGCGGGCATAGCCCGTGCAGGGGTGAGTATAAGCTACTCAATAGGGACCCCGAGACCCCTGAAGGTCTCCCAAAATCCACAAAGGATTAACCACAAAGGTGAGATACAAACACGACGTAACAACCGACACTGCTTAGGTATATGCCTATACATATACCTAAGTCATCAATTCCAATACGCTCCAACCTCCGAGCCCACGTACAACTCAGTACACACAGGAAAGTATACGTATTCCACACAGGAAAGCAAAACGAAATCCACACAGGATAGCACAACACAATCCACACAGGAAAGCAACAGGATTCAGCTCACACAGGTATACTTCTTCAAAAGATGATAAAAATGATCTCTGATCCATCTAAGTCGTCGGACCCACGAAGGATCGATAGGTAACTAAACCCCACAAAGACCCACACAGGATCGGGCCCACACAGGACCTGTAGGCGCTGGTTCACACAGGACCGCTGAGCGCAAGGACCCACACAGGATCGGGCCCACACAGAACCTGTAGCACTGATCCACGTAGGATCGCTGAGTGCTGTAGTCGTCGTCGAATCCACCAAGGATCTTTGTACTGTCGTCGTCGCAGTCACAGTAGCAGTAGCAGTAGCAGTAGCAGTCACAGCCGCAACCAGCACTAGGGTTCCCGCACATAGCAAGCTCGTTCAGGAGGGTCCGCTCCACGAGCCGAGAGACTGATACATCAACTATCACAAAGTCCAGAGTTGATGTATCCAAAAGTTTCGTATTGTCAACAGGAACACAACGCAACAGACGGCGCGTCGATCGGACGCCCGGTCTGAGAGTTATTTGCTTTTTCGTCCCAGGGGCCCGGTTGGTTTTTAAGCCAAAACCAACCCGACCGTACTCCACCTGCGTCCAAACCTTGGGCAGAGTATGCCAAAAGCTCCGTCTCACTAAGAGGAACACACCAAAGCTGACGGCACGTCAATCGGACGTCCGTAGCTCAAGATATGAGCGTTTCCGCTCCGAAGGCCCGGTTGGTTTCGTGAACGAACCAACCCGGCCGAACTCAAAGTATTCCGAAACTTTGAGTGCGATATACCGAATCGACCGTCTCGATCCAAGGATTGCATCTCCGCTGGCGGTTCGTCAATCGGAGGTTCGTGGCTCAAGTTATGGCCAAAAGACCGAAGTCGTTTCGAAAAACGGGGGGTCCGGGTCCGGGCCGACCCGGCCCAACCCGGCCCGACCCCCCCTGGGTCGGCCCGAACCAGGTCGACCCGACCCGGGTCCGACCCGGTCCGGCGCGGCGGCATGGCCCGGCCGGCGGCGGCGCGGCCTGGGCGCCGCTCGGGGCCACGTGCGGGGGGCAAGGCCCCCGCCCCTCCTTGCTGGCGGCGCGGCTGAAGCCGCGCCTTTGGAGAAAACCGGCCCCCCTCGTGGGGGCCTGCCTTGAGGAAAACGGGGGGGGGGGGGGGCGCCTGCCCCCCTTTATGAAACCGGACACCCCCTCTTAATGGGGGGGGGTGGGAATTCAAGGTGGCCAGGGGAATTAAATTCCCACGGTTTTTCCCCTTCCGGCCAGCCCTGACTTGGCCGACCGGTTCTTCTTCAACGGGACCGGCAAAGCCGGTCCCCTTCCGGCTTTCGAAACCGGCGGCCCGGCTAGCCGCCGGTCCTCTCGTCCCGCCGCGGCCCGGAACCGGCCGCGGCCTTCCTCGTTCGGCGCGGTGCGACAGCACCGTGCCCCACCGCCGCGGCCCCGCTCCGGCCGCGGAACCTTCAACTCTCTTCGACGCGGCGCGACGGCGTCGCGTCCTTCCATTATTTTACAACGCGGCGCGACGGCGCCGCACATTTTTTGTCGTAAGAACCTGCGCGGTGCGACGGTACCGCGCCTCACCCGTCTCAATCCACAACAAAATCAATATGAAAAAGAGGAGGGTCGGCCGTGTTCGTACGGTCCGGCCCCCTCGCGTTAATTACTAACAATTGGATAAATTTCACGAATAAATATTCTCGGGTATAAATCATGAACAAAAGTAATAAATAAACCCCTACCTTGGTTTCAAGTACGATGTTCGTCAACGACACGCGGAAGAGAACGTCGCGGAGGTCGGGCGTCGCGGTAAACATTCGTCAATTCTGTTGACGAAGAGGTACGTCCGAAGAGGTACGTCGTTGGTGAATCTTCATAAGCCGACGAAGGATGTCCGAGGAGGAATCGGCGTTCCCTTTCGTTGACACGGAAGGCGTCGTCGATCTTCGGAAACAACCGGCTACGAAGAAGAGAGGAGCGACGTTCTTCGTCGGAGCTTGAAGGTTCTTCGCGTTCTTCGTCAAAGTTTGAAGAAGAAGAAGTAGCTCCCAAATCCTCTCAAGATGGCTAAACAAAATAAAATAAGCTAAGGCTTATTTTATTTACACAAACATCAACTTGAATTTCAAAGGTTTGAAATTCAAATCAACCCACCTTAATTAATTAAACCAAGTTGTCAAACATTAATTAAAGGGGTTATAGGGGAGTTTTGAGAGAAGATGAGGAGTTGGGGTTCGTGTGGGCCCCACCACACTTAATCCTCCCAAGGGAGGTTAAGTGGATGTGGGTCCCACCCCTAACTCCATTTGGGAGGTTATAACTAACAAAAAAAGAAATAAAATATGTTTCCACATTTTATTTAACTTTATTTTAAAAACCCAAAAACTAACTCTCAACCCGCAATAAACGCAACCTCGGAAAAGGTCTCCTTAAGAGAATATCGGCGCTGCGAGTTCATCAGTGCCCTCGGAATTTGATTCCGGGCACCTGTTCAAAAGATAGAAATTCCCGCTCGTTCGTTCACTGAACATACCCGGGCCAAACTTCGGAAACTGATTCCGGGCACTCCGGGCCTCGGAATCAGGTGCCGTCAGAAACCGCGTTCTTGTAAAATTCCAAAGAAAATTAAGAAAAAATATCCCTTGAATTTTACAGGTCTTTACATTACTCCCACCTCAGGGCTTTACGTCCCCGTAAAGATACATAAAAAACTAGGGAAACAAATGAGGGTACTGAGCACGCATCTGAGCCTCCCACTCCCAAGTGCTCTCCTGGAGGTTTCCGTCCTGCCATCTGATGCGCACAAGAGAAATCGATCGCCCACGTAGGACCCTCTCCTGTCGATCCTCTATCTCCACTGGGACCTCCGCAAAAGTCGCCCCATCATCCACGTCTAGCTCCCTATAGTCAATGATGTGCGTCGGGTCGTGCACGTATCTCCTCAGCTGAGATACGTGGAAGACGTCGTGCACCCGGTGTAACTGAGTTGGTAGATCCAAGCAATAAGCCACCTCGCCAATCCTTCTGAGGACCTGGAAGGGTCCGATGAAGCACGGAGATAACTTGCCGCCTCGACCAAATCTCCGTATACCACGTCGAGGTGAGACCCATAAGAAGACGTGGTCGCCATCCTCGAACTCTAGTGTCCTCCGCCTCCTGTCAACATATGACTTCCGCCGGCTCTGAGCTATCCTCATCTGCTCCTGGATGACCTGGACCTTCTCTATCATGGCATGGACCATCTCCGGTCCCACAAGTGCTGACTCCCCAGGGTCTGTCCAGCACAAAGGAGATCTACAAGGTCGGCCGTACAACGCCTCGTACGGTGCCATCCTGATGGTGGAGTGGTAGCTGTTGTTGTACGCAAACTCCACCAAGGGTAGGTGGTCCTCCCAGCTACGACCAAAGTCGAGGACACATGCGCGGAGCATGTCCTCGAGAGTCTGGATGGTCCTCTCCGTCTGACCATCCATCTGAGGGTGAAAAGCTGTGCTTAGACATAGCTGCGTCCCGAACACCTCCTGTAACCCCTTCCAAAGCCGGGAAGTAAAGCGAGAATCTCGATCGGAGATGATAGATGATGGCACACCGTGGAGCCGCACAATCTCCTAAACATAGAGACGTCCCAAGATCTCCACTGAGCCCTGCTCTCTGATGGGTAAGAAGTGTGCCGACTTGGTGAGTCGGTCAAAAATCACCCAGATGGAGTCGTGACCTCTGGAAGTGTGTGGAAGTCCAGTCACGAAGTCCATAGATATGTCGTCCCACTTCCACTCTGGGACCTCCAAGGGCTGTACCAAGCCTGCTGGTACCTGATGCTCTGCCTTCACCTACTGGCAGGTGAGGCATCGAGAAACGAACTCTGCTACTGCCTTCTTCATGCCCGGCCACCAGTGCTGTCATTTGAGATCCTGGTACATCTTCGCCACTCCTGGATGTACCGCTAAAGGAGAAGTGTGAAACTCTCTCAGCACCTCCTCTCGCAAGGCAACTGGTACCATGGTACGTCCTCTGAAAAGGATGTCGTGGTCTGCTCCAAGGGAGAAACCATCAGGTGCCTGTCCCGAGGATATCTGTGCACGCCGTGTCTCACAGTCAGCGTCCTCTCGCTGTGCCTCTCTGACCTGCTGCAGTAGTGGAGGGGTGACTGTGAGAGACTGGAGGAAGGCTGCTCCATCTCTATCCACGAAGGATATCTGCAATGAGGATAGCTGCTCCGTCACCTCCTCGAGTAGCTGAATGCCCGTCCTCCTGCTGAGGGCATCAGCTACAACATTCCCCTTACCAGGAGTATCGACTATCTCAAAGTAATAGTCCTGGAGGAACTCGAGCCATCGCCGCTATCTCAGGTTCAGGTCCTTCTACGAGAAGATATACCTGAGACTATGATGATCAGAAAAGACTGTAAAACGCTCGCCCATCAGGTAATGTCGCCAGGTCTTCAGAGCGAAGACCACTGCTGCTAACTCCAAGTCATGGGTAGCATAGTTCTGCTCATGCGGCCTCAACTGAAGTGATCCATAGGCGATCACTGCCCGCTCCTGCATCAGAACACATCTGAGTCCAGTCCCTGATGCATCACAGTAGACTACGTACCCTACTCCCTCCTCAGGAAACCTCAAGATAGGTGCGCTGGTCAATCTATGTCTCAGATCCTGAAAGCTCTGCAGACATTTTTCTGACCACACGAAGGGTTTCCCCTTCCCCCTTAACATACAGCAAAGCTGCAAAGATTTCTCCTTTGCCGAAAAGTTAAATCCGGTCTCATCCCCTGGATGAACCACGTTCCTTGCCAAATACAGTCAATCCCGTCATGATTAGTTAATTCATGGCATGGATGACGTCGTAAGGCCTCGACGCTGCTACCAAGAGATCCAACCGTTACTCTCGCCTCCAAGGGTTAAGTCACATTGTCGGCATCAGTGTGTGGTCACTGGGTTTCCTTCAGTAAGAATCTCGCAAGTGAGGGTCAAGTCAACAATTTTTAACAGGCACCTCTTAGTAAAAACAAACAAAAGACAGGAAAACAAAAGTCACCAAGGAAAGTATCTTTTATTACTTCAACTTAAAGAACAAGGACACAAGGCAACACAAACTACGAAGATAGAGGCATTATGGGAAAAGGCCTCTATGCCTGGAGCTAGTCCCGCACTAGTCTACCCGCTTCCGAAGCTCCATGATCGTAAGCGTCAGCTACCTGAAGCTGTGCTCTCCCCTAAGGCCGGGGTGGACCTCCTGGTGGTGGTGGTGGTAGAGCCTCAAAGCATCTCCCACCAACTACTGCTCAGCCAGCTCCTCTACCTTGTCCGCCTCCTCCCTGCGGACTGCCACGGTCTAACCTCTGCCTCTGCCTAGGTGGTTCATCAACCGTCTGCTGCTCCTATGCATGGCGGGTCGGGCAGTCACGAGCCATGTGGCCCTGCCCGCCGCATGAGTAGCATTGTATGCCTCTCGAAAGACTGGCTCCGCGCTGTGTTCCCCGCACTACGGAGCCAGTTTCCTGTGGTCGTCTGCCTGAAGGTCTGGTCTTCCTGGACCCCTGAGTCATCCGTCGACTGCCTGCTGCAGATGACTTTGCCACGTGCCACCTTGCGGTGGATCTCGGCACTGGTGTAGACTCAGCAAGGAAGCTCTTGATCAAAAGGGCCCGCTCCAGTACTCATGTCTGAGTCGGTATGCTGAGGGAGATCAGCGATGCCCTGATCTCGTGTCTCAAACTCTGCTCGAAGGTCCGGGCCCGGAAGAATGGGTCCCGTACCATGTCGGTCGAGTAGCGCGAGAGATCAGTAAATCTCGCCGATTACTGAGCGACCGTCATGTTACCCTGCCGCAGCTGAAGAAGCTCCTGGATACGCACCGCACGAAGGGTGGCTGGGATGAACTCCGAGCGGAATAGGCTCTCAAAGTCCGTCCATAGTAGAGATGCCTCATCGTGCACCTGGAGCATCAAGCTCCACCATCATCCTGCTGCTGCGTGCAGTAGGCTCGCAGCGAGGATCACCATGAGGTCTGCAGGTGTCCTCACTAGCCTAAAAACTCGTACCACTGCCTCCAGCCAGTCCTCTGCTGCCTGGGGGTCCATCTCCCCACGGAACCTAGGCGGTCGCTGGCACTGGAACTCGTGCAGAGGTCCAAGGCGACGTGCGTCATCAGCGACTGTTGCTGGAAGCATCGGTGGTTCGGCGGGTAGAGCTACCGCCGGTGCCACTACTGACAGAGGGCCCTACACCGAGGCCTCGTCGCTCGGTGGGCTGTCGTCACACTCAACTCTTGGAACCCTAGATGGCTGCCGTCGTGGGGCCATCCTGAAAAGGAATCAGGTGCGCCATGGTCAGAACAGTATACCTGGTGAGATGATATAAAGTAATCACAAGAAAACTTTGAAACACACACGCAATCAATGTTTTCGTGCATTAAGTCGGAAATCAGTTGTCAGGGTCCTGGTGTATGGATACGTCAGCCGCCGCACCAACACTGGACTCCCTGGACTGATAACCCCACTCAATACGCTAAACATTATTGCTTCTCATAGAAAAGATCAGAGTTCGTGGTAGAACCGAACTCCTCTGATACCAATTTGTCACGACCCGACCTCGGGGCCCGTGCTGTGACTACCCCAAGCCCGCCTTCCATAGGCCAGGGGCTGGCGACTAGCACCAAGGCGTAATTCCCAGTAAAAGGGAAGTCATTGCCTTTGAAAAGTAAACAAACACCACAGACTAAGTAAGCGGAAAAGTAAACACTAAGTAAAAACAGAGTACAACTGAAAGTGCGGAAATGTAAATGGGCCAGTATACAAACCCAAACTGAATGTAAAGTACAACTCTAAAGGGAAAACAACAACTGTAAAGTAAAAGCCGCTACTCCGAGATGTCCACTGGAAATAACACCTGAAGGGTGGGTACAGATAGCTCCACTACTCCTCGGGTCCCGCCGTCCAGCTCCGAACACGTCCCGCCCAGTGGTCCACCTCCAGGTACCGTCCTGCTCTGCAGTCCTCAGCCAAGATCAACTTTGTCCGTCGTCTGCAACCAACACAATGTAGTGCGGGCATAGCCCGTGCAGGGGTGAGTATAAGCTACTCAGTAGGGACCCCGAGACCCCTGAAGGTCTCCCAAAATCTACAAAGGATAAACCACAAAGGTGAGATACAAACACGAAGTAACAACCGGCACTACTTAGGTATATGACCATACATATACCTAAGTCATCAATTCCAATACACTCCAACCTCCGAGCCCAAGTACAACTCAGTCCACACAGGAAAGTATACGTATTCCACATAGGAAAGCAAAACGAAATTCACACAGGATAGCACAACACAATCCACATAGGAAAGCAACATGATTCAGCTCACACAGGTATACTTCTTTGAAAGACGATAAAGATGATCTCTGATCCATCTAAGTCGTCGAACCCATGAAGGATTGATAGGTAACTAACCCCCGCAAAGACCCACACAGGATCAGGCCCACACAGGACTTGTAGGCGATGGTTCACACAGGACCGCTGAGCGCAAGGACCCACACAGGATCAGACCCACACAGAATCGGGCCCATAGAGGACCTGTAGCACTGATCCACGTAGGATCGCTGAGTGCTGTAGTCGTCGTCAAATCCACCAAGGATCTCTGTACAGTCGTCATCGCAGTCACAGTAGCAGTAGCAGTAGCAGTAGCAGTCACAGCCGCAACCAGCACTAGGGTTCCCGCACACAGCAAGCTCGTTCAGGATGGTCCGCTCCACGAGCCGAGAGGCTGATACATCAACTGTCACAAAGTCCAGAGTTGATGTATCCAAAAGTCCCGTATCGTCAACAGGAACACAACGCAACAGACGGCGCGTCGATCGGACGCCCGGTCTGAGAGTTATTGGCTTTTTCGTCCCAGGGCCCCGGTTGGTTTTTAAGGCAAAACCAACCCTACCATACTCCACCTGTGTCCAAACCTTGGGAGGAGTATGCCAAAAGCTCCGTCTCACTAAGAGGAACACAACAAAGGAGACGACACGTCAATCAGACGTCCGTAGCTCAAGATATGAGCGTTTCCGCTCCGAAGGCCCGGTTGGTTTCGTGAACGAACCAACCCGGCCGAACTCAAAGTATTCCAAAACATTATGTACGATATATCGAATCGAACGTCTCGATCCAAGGATCGCATCGCCGCTGACGGTTCGTCAATTGGAAGTCCGTGGCTCATGTTATGGCCAAAAGACTGAAGTCGTTTCGAAAACGGGGGGTCAGGGTCCGGTTCGACCCGAACCGTGTTGACCCGACCTGGGTCCGACCCGGCCCGGCCGGCGGCGCGGTCCGGCCGGCATCGGCGCGGTCAGGGCGCCGCTCGGGGCCACGTGCGGGGGGCAAGGCCCCCACCCCTCCTTGCTGGCGGTGCGGCTGAAGCCGCGCCTTTGGAGAAAACCGGCCCCCCTCGTGGGGGCCTGCCTTGATGAAAACGGGGGGGGGGGGGGCTGCCCCCCTTTATGAAACCCCCCCTCTTAATGGGGGGGGGGCATTCAAGGTGGTTGGGGGAATTAAATTCCCCCGGGTTTTCCCCTTCCGGCCGGCCCTGACTTGGCCTCCCGGTTCTTCTTCAACGGGACCGGCAAAGCCGGTCCCCTTCCGACTTCCGACACCGGCGGCCCGGCTAGCCGCCGGTCCTCTCGTCCCGCCGCGGCCCGGAACAGGCTGTGGCCTTCGTCATTCGGCGCGGTGCGACGACAAAGTGCCCCACCGCCGCGGCCCCGCTCCGGCCGCGGCTCCTTCAACTCTCTTCGATGCGGTGCGACAGCGTCGCGTCCTTGAATTATTTTACAACGCGGCGTGACGGCGCCACGCATTTATTGTCGTAAGATCCAGCGCGGTGCGATGGTACCTCGCCTCACCCGTCTCAATCGACAACAAAATCAATATGAAATGGAGGAGGGTCAGCCGTGTTCGTACGGTCCGGCCCCCTCGCGTTAATTGCTAACAATTGGATAAATTTCATGAAGAAATATTCATGGGTATAAATCATGAACAAAAGTAATAAATTAACCCCTACCTCGGTTTCAAGTATGATGTTCGTCAACGACCCGCGGAAGACAACGTCGTGGAGGTTGGGCGTCGTGGTGAATGTTCGTCAATTCTGTTGATGAAGAGGTACGTCCGAAGAGGTACGTCGTTTGTGAATCTTCGTAAGCCAACGAAGGAAGTCCAAGGAGGAAGCGGCGTTCCCTTTCGTTGACATGGAAGGTGTCGTCGATCTTCGGAAACAACCGGCTACGAAGAAGAGAGGAGTGGCGTTCTTTGTCGGAGCTTGAAGGTTCTTCCTGTTCTTCGTCAAAGTTTGAAGAAGAAGAAGGAGCTCCCAAATCCTCTCAAGATGGCTAAACAAAATAAAATAAGCTAAGGCTTATTTTATTTACACAAACATCAACATGAATTTCAAAGGTTTGAAATTCAAATCAACCCACCTTAATTAATTAAACCAAGTTGTCAAACATTAATTAAAGGGGTTATAGGGGAGTTTTGAGAGAAGATGAGGAGTTGGGGTTCGTGTGGGCCCCACCACACTTAAGCCTCCCAAGGGAGGTTAAGTGGATGTGGGTCCCACCCCTAACACCCTTTGGGAGGTTATAACTAACAAAAAAAGAAATAAAATATGTTTCCACATTTTATTTAACATTATTTTAAAAACCCAAAAACTAACTCTCAACCAACAATAAACGCAACCTCGGAAAAGGTCTACTTAAGAGAATATCGGCGCTGCGAGTTCATCAGTGCCCTCAGAATTTGATTCCAGGCACCGGTTCGAAAGTTAGAAATTCCCGCTCATTCGTTCACTGAACGTACCTGGGCCAAACTTCGGAAATTGATTCCGGGCACTCCGGGCCTCGGAATCAGGTGCCGTTAGAAACCGCGTTCTTGTAAAATTCCAAAGAAAATTAAGAAAAAATTTCCCTTGAATTTTACGGGTCTTTACAATTCAAGAATGTCTTGAGGTGTGTTCTCACTCAATATTCTCATAGATTTTAAGAGGTCAATAATAACTCATGGATCAAGAAAGGGACCAGCATGAGTTAGTTTATTTTAGATATCTTAATGATTGGATAGGGGAATCTCATCTCAGGGTATAAAATGGTGTTAACATTGATTCCATATAATGTGAAACACTATATTTCCTCAACCTGGACTAAAAATTTCATACTACGACACTATAATTTTTATTGTGGTAGTTACCGTAGTGATGTGATCATTCCGAAGACTTGGAATCTCAGCATAGAAGAGATTCTATGTTGGGGTAGGGGGTGCACTACCCACATTATAGGTCAGTAGGTGTATTAAAAAATGTTGTTTCATGAATCTATGCACTTGGGCAAAATTTTTTTCACTATGTAGTGTTTCTACGTTCTGGGTCAGAGAACATTGTATTTTCATAGAAAAAGAGGATGTGTGAGGCATGATCTAAAATAATGATTTCCAAAAACATAGTGTCACTTGATATTGCAGTTGTGTGTTAATAGTGTTTCCTAAAATATTGTACACTTATCAAGATTCTCATACCAGGGAAAATAGTTGCGTGAAAACATCTTAGTGGATGTCACCGACATGAGGTGTTTCACATAAGAAATTCAAAAACAAATAGGAATTATTGGTTCCATAGAGTATGGAAGTTGGAGTGACATGGGAATGATCTCCCACACACAAATTCTAGAGGTCTTAAAATGAATGAGTGGTCATCACCAAATTTATAGGCACCTATAATTTGTCGTCAAACAATTGGATCTCGAACACAAAATATCTCCTATCTGGAAACATTTAGTTATTCCAAAAAACCATATAGTGTTTCCTAAAAATGCATTTTTTCTATAGGTTGTCTCATGTATGAATGGATCATCAACATTTGATGTTTCCATTGTCACACTATATAATTTTCTGCCATAAAAGAGTAGTGTTAAATTCTGGAATGCTAATCATACACTCATAATTTCCTTTCTGTTTCTTCACAGTATTCATGGAAAATAACTAAATGACAATGAAGTTGTTTTACACATATTAGGTAATGTTGAAAACAATTTCATTCTTCAATCTATTATTTCCTTACATGGACCTTTTAAAAAGACTAATATCAATGGACCATAACATCTGATCAGTAAATCCATTGAGATTCAATGAAAATTCAAATTAAAGCCTACGAAAACGACTGAACTTTCAGATCAGGTTCCAAAGAGATATCTCAATTATAGGTTTCATTATACTAGTTCCAACACATGTTTTCATGTCCAATGATGTTTATGCTATTGAGCTAATTTTTGTGACAACCTTCATGAGACCATGATTCCCATGGAATGGATCTCCCATCTTCGAAGGATACATGGTTGGGTTCTTTCATGATATTATGGATACATGTCATATGGACATAATGAGATCAAGAAAAGTTTTCAAGCTCCTCTCTTGAGACCATTATTGATTTTTGAGGGGATGTTTCCTGGACAATATGTCTTGTCAAAGGGAGATTGGGTGATTAATGGTGATTACCTAGGGAATAATTAACCATTTCAAATGAATATAGATTTTTATAAACATTGTGAGAGGACTACATATTTTCATGCTTTATTTTCCTTACTTATATTCAATGGAAGGGGATCTCATAGCCTCATGAAAACATTTTCACAAATATCTTATTAGTATTGTATGTGATGCATCACACAATCAATGTTATACCGTGAGACGGTGTGTGAGAATTGTAATGAAAAATATATATACCTATCATTGGAACATGAATGGGAATTTCATCAATAAATGTTCATGTCAGAGGTGTTTCACATGCTGATGTTTACATTGAAACATCATTTCATGAGATAAGGTTGAAATGTCACCAAGGGGCTCAATGAGGTCATTGGAATCCCATATGTACTTCACATGATGGCCAACATACCTATCTATCACATGAATCTTCCACCTTTAATTTAAATATTTTTTGGATTATTTTCTTATGTCTTTTTATTGACATGGTGCATGATTGGAGGAACTCATATAGAATCCTTTGAATGATCACTAACACTAATCTCGACAACCTCGTAGGAGAGGGATTTCCCGTCATATTGTATTTACATGTTCATAAATATATCATGCCTAGTGAATGATCTATGCACATGACTTTCTAGGTTATTGTAAATGTGTTTCCTTTTAGAGGATACACGATTTTCATGATTCTTCCTCCTAGACAATGTTTTAATCTGTACTTTGTTTTGTGGAAAAATTTTTACCCATGATTAGAGTATTTCATCCATTCTATATTTTACAATTTTCATTTGGTGGGAATCAAAAAATTGCCACCCCCTCACCTCAGGAGTGAAATCGACATGGACAAGGACTCAATCATGACGAAATGATATTTTCACCAAACACATTAGGGATTTAATGGATCAGATTCTCAAGAATAGTTTGGTCATCTAGGTGACCATTGGTATTACATGTATAGTTTTATAAATAGGAAATGGAGAGGTGGATCATTACATTTCATACATTAGATTATAGATATCCCATGATTGCTTCCACCACATGAATCATTTTCCATACTCCATCACAATATCCATATCAAAAGGAATCTCTCTTAGAACCAATCAGAAGGCTCCTTTGTGGGATAGTGTTGTGATAAATATTTTATAAGATATCACTTTGTGGTCATTCCATGTGACTAATTTTCCTTTTCACTAGATCATACAAATAAAAAATAATCTCTCTGTAATGTAATTGAACAAAAACCCATGTCCTTTACTTCATGGTTATCTTGTAGGATTCACGATATCGATTGGATCAGTTGTGTGATTACACGATCACTATGTCGTTCACCAGACCATATCAGGGTTGTGAGATAACAATTTTTATAATAAATAACATTGTCATGAGATACTTGGTGGGTTAAGAGATTCAGAAGGTTTATTTTTGTGATTTAATGTATGTGGTATCCATGGTTATTCACGAGTCCCATATCATGTTATGTTATCATTAATCCCTTTATGGTTTATACTATTATCATGATGCTGTTGGAGTTCTAAATTTGATTTGATAATATTTTTCTTCCATATTATATATGATATATAGATAGATTAAAGTTCCCGTACATCTACCAATACAGCTAGTAAGAGGTCGATGATTTAAGGTAATAAAAATTATTACCATATATATCATGGGTTCCCCAACATCGATTTTATGAAGAGTCTTCCCACATGTGAACATTAAAGAACTCATTTTTCACACAATCATAATTTTTATAGATTCAATATTCTAGGTAATTATTTCATTACTTAACCTAAATACAATTCTCTTTAATTATAGATATCTACTCCCATTTATTAAGTCCCAATGATGATTTTTGATGTTAGTTAGTTGTGCATGGTACATTCCTTATGGTTGTACAATATGTTGGCACACTCCCCTTGAGGTCCAATTAGTTTAAATTTTCACACTAGCTAAATTCACAATGTTATTCAAGAATGCTCATGTCATACATGAATAATACTAGATATTTATAGAGGCCTATGTGGGACTTATGATATGATGGTAACTAATTTTATGAATGAGTATGGTAATTCTGGGATTGGTAAAGCTGCTCAAAATTTTCATACCCACTACATGCTATTTACCTTTGATATGATGCATTGATTTCTTAGTTCATCATATTTCATTATCTTAAATTATTATATAACTTATTATCCACTAGTTCACTGATAGTAATTCCTTTATTATTTTCCTAGATAAGGTAGGGATCATCCTCTAAAACATTTACCAAAAGAGAGGGATATATCCACTTAGAAATATGTATGATGAGTTTCATCTTGCCACAGATCTTTTGGAAAATTGCACACACACCATTAACATGGTAAGGGACATGCTTACCATTTTAAAGGATAAGCTATGGTTGGATATAAATCTATGCTCACTGATTTAATTTTGGATGGAATCAACATATTTCTCTACCATAGCAGAATTCATCTGACTACATTATTCCCTCATCGATGCCATACATGATAGGTCCATGACATCACATGCTTATATTATTAATTACATGAGTATATAATGTTTACAGCTTGGGGATACCGGGTGATACTAGAGGTATCCCAAAGTCATCAACGAGATGGTTTTGTTAAACTGTTTCTAAAAAATATCATTTTCTAGCTGGGGATGCATGCCCAAGAATCTTTGTTAGTACGTTAGTGATAGAAGCTTGATTGGAAGAGGGGTGACCTCTTAATATATCAATACTGACGATTCCTCACCTCTACTAACTCCTAGGACATAAATAAAAAATTAAAAATACCTTATATTGTTGTTGTCCCTTTATATTTCATATTCAACTACATAGGATAGAATTTATGCTCTAAAAAATACCATAAAACTACTGGGTTACTAATGCTTCATTTAATAGAAAAGATGTTTAATATTTCAGTGTTGGGGAGATGTATTTAGAAACTGATGATTTCCTTTCCATGTTGATCTATATTTTTTTAACATTATGCGTTATCCCAAACATACCGGTCCAATTGTTGATAATTTTGGTGGCTCCCTTGGTGGGTGGTCATACAATATCTATCTTTTGAATGAGGTTGCATTGGCCAGTGTATATGAGCGGATTATTTCCAATCCAGATTCACCTAATCATTTCACTGTCAAATTATATTGCATCGAAAGGGATACTCTATTTCTTCATGTAAATGAAACAACCCTAGCAGTTCAAAGTTAGTGCATTACTATATCACAGTGTAATATTTTACAAGGTATCACATCTCTAAGTAATAAATAGTTTATCAGTTTCTAAAAACTACATTAATGTATTTTTTTAACCTTACAACATGAAATGAAATACAATATTGAATATCGTTTGGAAACACCCATACTCTCTAAGATTATCCCTACATGTAAAACATAATATACATCTTCACATACCGATGAAAAATAAAACATAAGAATGGGGTGAGCTCAAATGCTTAGTAAGGGAAGGAATACTTTGGAAGATATAATCAATGAATAAAACAATATATCATGTTGAATAACAACACGAATATTACATAAAAACCTAATCTAGAGAATAATATTGTATTAATAAATGCGATCATGAAATTTAATATAAATAATTAACATGAGCTAAAAACCCAAACAATGGATTTTCTACTAGTTAGATAATAACATAAAAATCAGTTTCATGTCTCATAATTAGGTAATTCATAATTTAAGGTGTCCAAAACTTACCATAAAGGTATCAACTTAGAAGTGTACATAAATTAGCAAGGCCTCATCTAAAACTCAATCTAGTTTGTCTCGTGATATGTACAGATGCATCGAGGGGCTATAGAGATACCCAAACATCACATACCATTCCTAATTCATTCCTCACATGAAAGAGTTGAATTATAATCAACATAAACATTCTAATTTTAACTATCATGTGAAATTTATATACTTTTCTAATTCAAAAATCATAATCCTAAACCATCTACAGAAATATGGTGAATAATATCAAAATAGTACAACATTAGTCAAACTGATCATAAAATATTAAAAAAATATAGTAAATGAAATAATAAGAGATCAAAATCAGTTTAGAATATGAATAGACAAAAGATATTTACATATATAGATCAATAAGATCTCTAAAAAAATTCTTATCAAAAAATTCCATTTTTAACTTCAAATCCCTTATTCATAAAATGATGCTGAGTTATAAAAGAGAAAATTATTATTTCAAAATAAAAGAATTATATTTAAAATGATTACATGAGTAATTAATCCTTCTTTAGTGCTTAAATATCCTCTCATTATATATAGTTTTAAAAAATAATTCTTATTAATTTAGAAAACCGAAACATTTAGAAGAGAAATTTTTAAATAATGTGTGACTGTTACCCAAATTAAAATATTATGTGTATCATCTATAAAAAAATAAAATATTATATATAAAACATAATAAAACAAAAATAAATTTGTCAAATAATCATATCATGGAATAATCAATCGATTAGATGATTTACCAAATTAATAGAAATTTGATTAAGAATTCCCTTATCACTTTGTAATCATTAAAACCATATTCTAAAAATTAATAATTCTATAATATTGTAATGAATATCATGAAGATATTGATATTAAATATAATATATATAAAAGGGTATTATATTCAACAAAAAAAATAAATTATTGGGCAATGGACATATTTCTCATAGAAATAACAAGTGATAGTTGAAACCCGTACCTTATGTACAAAATCATTTTGTAATTGAACATAATATCATAGATAATAAAATTATATTACATAATTACATAACTCAAAAACTTTTAAAAATAAATAATTATTTATTATGATTTTATTAGGTTCATTTATAGTCATTTTGATGTGTTATAATGTTTAATTTCAATGTTCTATGAGCATTTGTTCTGTGGTTTTATGGTTGGTTCGCTTGAGTACAAATATGGGAGTTCTTGTATAATGGAAATTAATTCTCCAAAAGTGAAATGATTTATCATTAATAATATTAAATAAATTTAAATGGAATATATCATGTGGTTATATGTAATGAGGACTATTCCATAGATAAATTGTTGATAGAAATGAATTAATTTTTTTTGATGGTTTTTATGACAACCCTAAACTTGTGTCACTTTATTTGATATTAGGAATATATATTAGTTCAATAACATGATATAGATTGTAATATGTATATAAAAATCTTATTCAACCGTTATAATGGTTTCATGAAAATCCTTCAAGATGGTAATAAAAAATGAAAACTTGTTGTCCATGAAGGTGGTGAATTGACACATGACGATCAATGTTTTAATTTTTAAAATAAAATGAGAAGAGAAGAGAATTGATGGTGGATAATAAAGTAAAAAAATAAAATTATATTATATATATGATACTATTGTTATAATTCCATATTTTAGTGGAATTTTGAGGAGGTTATAATAAAAAAGTTAAATAAGAAGGATTTTACCTCTTGAATATCGTCTCTTTGTAAAAGATACGTAATAAAGATGGATTTGGAATTTTGGTATGACATCCAGTTCTCAGACATGGGGAAGAGGAAGGGGAAGGAAATGTAAAGAAATTAGAAAATTATCACCTCTTATAATGTGTGAGGAGAATGGATTTTGAGAGTTTGTATTTGCAGGGGAGGAGAGGGGCGTTCCTAGAATATTTTAATCATTTATTTATTAGTTGTCTCAATACTATAAATTATGTTGATTTCTATTACTAAATAATGTTAATAGATCATGTGAGTCTGAAATAATGGATTCTATAATTACCAATACATAATATATGAAACAATAATTCATTTATTTACGTATAATATCAAATAAAAAAAATTATTATATTTCACTCTTTACAAAAAAATCATCGATTTTAAAAAATTTCAGACAATTCTATGTTTCCATTTTCCAGAGGGTAGATTTAAAAAATAGACACTATTTTATGAATTTCATATATATATATATATTAAATTAACTATCTAAATAAAATTTTCATTTATTAAAAAAATACCAATTTTAATATTGTAACCGATTTTATGTGACTTGGAAAACTAATTATCGTATCACAAAATTATATTATAATTATAATTAAACAAAATATCAATTTATGAATATATTTTTTGAGGAAAAGTTTATTTTAAATCACTATATTTATGTTAAATTTAAACTAATCATTTAAACTTCCCAAAAAAAATTAATTTATAATTTTATAACATCAATTTACATATTCCATGATATAATGATATCATAATTTCATTTGTGAGAAACCTAAATTATTATTTTACATTCAAAGGTTCTGTTATTATTCTAATGGAAGGATTAATATTCCTAACACTTACATTAATATTCCAACATTCATGTTAATATTTAAATGTACATCAGTGTTTCAAACTCGGTATTGTGTACAACATATGCTATCAAAGATGTTAAATTTAAGAGACATACCATAACATATTAGGGTGTTAAATTATACCCTCTTCAATAAAATTAATCTTCAATATTTAATCATGTAATTTTTAATAATTTTTTTATTGTAACACCCCAATCATCTAGGGTACGTTTGCCATTGAATATTGCAATAGGTTACGTTGTACAAAACTTCGAGATTCTAACACACCGCGACCAATCGAACTAGCCGTTATGAGTAGTAATACCCACTCATAGAAATTTTAAAAATTTTTACTTTCAAAATGGACTTCATTTTTGGATTCTGAATATAAAAATTAGCTCAGTGTAAATTTTTGGTAGTTTTCTAGAAACATTCAATTATTGATGAATACTAATAAATTTTATTTAAAAACATCATTTTTAATTGAAATCATTTATAATGTTAAATTATACAATTGATAGTTTTTAAATTATAATTAGATTATATTTTTATCATTTAATATAATTTAGGTCATTCTATGTATTTTCAAATTTAAACTGAACATTAATGAGTGTCAATCATTTGATTGATATTATTTCTTAAAAACGCGCTTTTTGTTTTGACAACAAGAATTAATTTTAAATAAATTTTTACACTTTTGTGTTTTTAATTTGGAAAGAGGTATCCCATATTTGGATCAAGAGTTATAAATTGAGTAAATTGGTAACTTCTATATTTATGCATTATGAATAATTATTTCGGTGAATATCTTATTGACCACATTTAAAGGGTAAATCCGGTAAATAATGGTGAAAAAATAATATTATAATAATATTAAATTACACTAACATGTGTCGTATTATCTATTTGTTGATATATGTACAAACATGGGAATCCTTGGCTCAATTTTGGGGCCCCATGCAGCCACATGGGAGTGATAATGACATTTTACATTAATTAATCTGAAGTAAAGAAAAAAATAACAAAATCATGTATCTTTTAGGTAAACATTTTTATATGGGGTTATATAATTTATATATTCCACTATAAATGATAATTTGAAAGATAAAAATATTTCCTACATTATGATATATTATTTATAATTTTTAGACATTAAATAATGAAATATATTTATGACACAATGATGACGTAGTAATTTCTTTAAAGATAAAATATTAAAATATTTAATATTATAAATATCAAAACAAATGTAAATTGATAGTTTTGATTAATTTAACTAATTTCAAAGGATAATATGTCATGTTATTATTAAATATAATAATTTTCATCGAAGTAATAATGTTTTCAGTCTTTAACAAAAATTATTTATTAAATAATGTCAAAATTGACATAATTGAGTTCTTAAAAGAAATACGATATTATTGGTTTATATAATATTCCAAATAATTTATGGTTCTTCCAAAGAGGCTATATAATTTATAAATGTAATTAATGAACCTATTATAGTTCCCTTGTATGTTTACATTATGTTTATCAACTCTATAATATAAAAATACAAGGAGACATGATAAATGAAAATTTATTTAACTAAGACTTAAATCATAATGATAAGGATAATATAGTAACCTAAACCTATCTAAAACATATTTATTGATATTTTTTCAATCCATATCTACCGTAGACTCTAAATGAATCATTTTTGAGATATTTGAAATTTCAAATGAATTTATTAGAAAATAATATATCATGATTTTCCTAAAGTGACCGTCATCTCTCTTATAAAATGGATCTTCACCTTCTCTTACATTCACACCTCAAATGCATTTTGTGTCAGCCATCCCCGGACCAAATATCCTCCCAAATTCCTCCATTCACCCTAGAGGCCTTTATTAGGTTATAAATCCAACCTAATGATCCCTTTTGATCAAATCCAACCGAGAAATAAGTAGAAGAGGTAAATATTTCATCACCTTTTTAGGTTCTTTTCTTCTTACACTTAATCGTTATTTGTTTTTACATTATATAATAATTACTAAGGTATATTATATATACCGAAAAGTTATTATAAAAATGGTACAACCATATTCTTTATTCCACCAATCCTATATATCACAAAGTCACCATATGTGTGTACGTACGGCTTACCTTCTCCACGTCATGGGGAAGTTTGATATTAAAACACTACATTATTTATATGGGTATTATAATGAGTATAACTGATGTAAATAATAATTATATCAAGTAATTAATTTTTTATATATGATATAACATCAAAATTTATTCAATTCGTATAAAAATAATGATATTATCTCTCATACATACGTACAGATTACTGTCTCCGTGAACGTGATGAGATTCATTTCCCCATGCTAACCATTAAAGAATAATTTTCATTTGATGATTACAAATAATGTTTAAGAACTTAATATCATTTTGAATATAAATCAAAAACACCCTATCCACAAAAAACACAGCTTATGTAACAAAAAAAATAAAGGAAAACGAACTAGTTAACAATGAAAAAGATGATACTACAAAAATATTATTAACAAATAAATATTAAAAGATCATATATGATATCATATTTATGTATATGATTATTTATAATTTAATAACAATGTTTTAACATTTATATAGGATTTTAACATACCATCGACAAAATAAAAGCACAAGGTAAGGGTTAATTTCAAAATCTCTTTATTATCTGAGGATGTTTTTACGTAAGTATCTATTATGACATCTTTATCATCCACATCCGTGTTTTCTTAAAAATGTAATTGAATTGTTTTTACTATTTACTATAATACGGGTTAAATTCATTTATAACCTTATTATACAATATATGTTTTGAAAGGAATCTTTACATCATTTTACAATCAATGTACTTTATGACATTTTCATCAAAATTAAGGTACGATTGTCATTTTTTAAACTTATATGACTGGTGTGGATGTTTTCTGACATTATAACATCATTGAAGCTTCCCATAAATTCTTATAATACTATATTCAAAATAAAATTTTTCTCTTATAATTTTATGTCTTTTAAATTATTTCAAAATAGAATGAGATATTTCTCTACAAAAAAGTATTGATTTCATCAATGTCAACATCCTTTGATGGATTTTAAGCCTGTATGAAGTTTATTTATTACGATACAAATCTTCAATATTGTATTGATGTTATTGTGATATGTTCGAATGCAGATGTGTTATTTTTATACCATTTATGGGTTATGGATAAAGTATTGACATTTCGTATGATTGTGTTAATACGAATGTTTATGTTATGTTTATACCTTTTCATATGAGGAATGCCTTGGATTTAGTAAGTGATGGGTGGACCCTGAAATAGCTCCTCGATGCATCGGTAGGTCTCATTAGACAAGAAACTGTCTTTGTATAATTCCTCGACAAAATATAATTTGTAGTCATGGAACAAGGCCTCGACTTTGTGATTATAAAGTCTGGAATTATGCATTCCATCATTATGAAAGTGGTTATTGATATTGCATATGATTATTCGACAAGTATAATATCCATATGAATAAGTAAATGGAATTATTTTATTTTATCTTTTCCATATTATTCTGAATTTTATGTTTAAAAGGATTTTTTTTATTCTTATACAATACCTTAAATGTTTATGCTTTTTTATGAAAGATTCTACTATATTGTTATTCTTACTAAGCATCTGAGATCACCCATTTCTATGTTTTATTTTCCGCCGGATGTGAAAAAAGTATTGTATGGTTGACCTGAAAAGATAGGATAATGATATAAATTTGTTCAAAAGGGGAATAAATTTGTTTATGTTTTTATTATATGATGTAATGTAAAACTTATGAATGTATCTAGTAATTCAAGGCTACTAAACTGATCAGTCTTTCGGGACATGATTCCTTGTTACTTGCCAAGGATATGTAATGAAGAACTGATCCTGGGTAAATGGGGTCAAGGGGTAACAGTTAGTATTAGTGGATGTTTATTACAAACAATGGAAACTACATTTAGATAAAATCTTATTAAATCACATTCCCCGAAGATATACTTTGAAGATTGGTATATAAGAACTTCATAGAATATTGGTAATGAAGATATTTTGTGTATTATCCAAGAAATATATACCTTCCGGGATACGAGCAGGTAGAGGTAGCTCTGAAACATATTTACCTAGGTGTGAAATCACCGAGCAGGAGTTTTGGGCTTGACCAGGGTATCCTAGTACATGACTACGGGCCTTGCGGCACTCTTGGTTACGAAACTCAGGGGGATATTCTTAGGATAATATACATTTTCTTTAAAACCCATTAGGAAGGATTTATGACTACATACCTTCACACAGAAAACATTTTTTATGATTATTAATTATATCCATACATTGTTCAATTTATGTTAAGTGTTTTACACATTTGGAATAATGTATTACGATACATACACTATTCTAGCGTAGGACATTTATTAGAAATCGTGCCTAGTTGAATGAATGTAAACTATATCAATGCATGATATCCATGTAGTGATTTCCCTCCTACTCAAGATAATTATAGTGGAACTGGAGATGCAACATATACTGATCAACTTATCACAATACTCTGAATACTCACTCCGGTTATGAATAATAACCTTACCCGTATGGTGCACCCTAATCCACAATGTGGAGAATCAATTTTAGACCACTTCACGAGGAAGAAACCACCAACATTCAATGGGAGTACAAATCCATTAGTAGCTGAGTAATGGATAAATTCCATAGTGAAAATATTTTATGCTTTGGGGAGTAGCGAGAGGGGAAAAGTTGTCATGGAAGTTTATCACCTCACGGGAGATGCATATCAATGGTGGTCATTAATTCAAAATTAAAAGGAAGATGGAGATGTATTGAACAAGGAATGGATGGTTTTTAAGGAGATTTTAATAGAAAAATACTTTCCTTGTGACCATCGAGCAGATATGGAAAAGGAATTTCTAAGTCTGAGGAAAAAGAAGGATGAGAATGTCACAAAGTACGAGGATAACATTACAAGGATAGCAAGGAATGCAACAGATTATATACGTATCCCAAAGAGTAATATTTATCGATTATTTATCGGTTAAAACCATTTCTCTATCAAGCATTAGTCTCACAATCATTCTCATCATATGAAGATATTGTCTCATGTGCTATCAAGAGAGAAAAGGAATTATCTGTGTCTCATGACTTCAAAGAAAAGAAAGAGAAGAAGAGATATGCCGATCACTCTGGAAACGGAAATAAGGGGAAGAAGGGAAAGGTAGAATATACATCCTATGGTAAATGTGGGATAAAACACCCTGGTACTTGCATGAAGGGAATGGGAGTCTCTTACAAGTATGGTTAAAAAAGGACACCAAGCTCGTGATTAAATGGGAAAGAAAGAGGTTGTCCATGTTGAATGATACAATTGTAGAGAAAAGGTACATAATTAAAATGATTGTCATATGTGCCAAGGGAACTAACATCAGAAAATTACAAGGGAGTAAGGCCAACCTTATGAAATCACTACTAATAAGTTTGATGCTCTGAATGATGTGGTGGAAGGTAATTTAATGGTTTCCTCAAGTTTAGCTAATTCTTTATTTGATTTTGGATCAACATATTGGTCCAAATCTTTTCAGTTTTCTAAGAAAAATTAGTTAATTTCAATTTGACTGAACAAGTGAGTTGTTAGTCAAAACTCTTAAGGGAAGTATCCTAGAATCAATGTTTTGTGAATCAGTTCCCATTAGGGAATATTAATGTTATTTATCTGTTGATCTCATCATGAAAATCATGATTTAATTTTATATAATCCTTAGAATGTATTGTCTTTCAGACCATGATGTTAAAATTTATTTTAAGAAGAAGGAGGTTACAATTTTCCATGATGGTAAGGAGTACCTTATCTTTTGAGAAGAAATGTTACCACCTGATTCTTATCTAGATACAACTCCAGAAGATCTACTAAATATAGTTATTGGGGAGGAAGAGAATAAAATAGTTGTGGGTGAGGAAAATAATGTTAGAATAGAGGTTGTACCTATTGTTCAAGAATATATTGAGGTGTTTCCAGAGGATTTACCTAGACATACTTCAGAACGAGAAATTGAGTTTTCCTTTGATTTAATTCATAGTTCAAGGCCCATATCAATGACCAATTATAGAATGTACACTGTAGAATTAGTGGAAATAATGAAAAAACAATAGGAATTGAGTAATAATGGACTTAGTTTCCCTAGTGTTTCTACATGGGGATCCACTGGCGTTTATTTAGAAGAAAGATGGATATATGAGGTTGTTCATTGACTAAAGGGAGATCAATGATATAATAATAAAGAAAAAGTATCCCATAACTAAAATTGATCATTTATTTGACCAAATTCACGAAGCTCAATAATTTTCAAAGTTTGGTCGTCGATCTGGATATCATTAGTTGTGTGTGAAGAAGGAAGAAATTTCAAAAAGAACATTTCAAACCACCTACGGGCATTACGAGTTTACAGTAATTCCTCTTGGGCTAACTAATGCTCCCTCAGTTTTCATGGATCTAATGAACAGATTATTCAAGGAATATCATAATGAATTTGTAGTGGTATTAATTAATGATATATAGGTATATCCCAAAGAAACAAAGTTCAGGAAATTCACTTCCGCATTATCCTAAGGTGTCTTTTAATAAATTAATTATATGGGAAATTTATCAAGTGTGAATTCTGGATTCCCGATATTTCTTTTCTTGGCCATATTGTCTCGAAGGATGGAATCTCTATTGATCCTTCTATGTAAAGGCAATCCATGAATGGCCCGCACCGATGATTATAACTGAGGTATGCAGTTATATTAGTTTAGCAGGTTATTATCAACGTTTTGTCCATAATTTTTCCTGGTTGGATAACCCATTAACCATTCTCACAAGTAAAGGGGTTAAATATGTTTGGACCAAAGAGTGTGAAGAATGTTTTGAAAGATGGAGAAAAGATTAGTCAATGCTCTTATCTTGACTCTACCATCAGGGAATGATGGGTTTTTTATTTATATTGATTCTTTAAAGAAAGGACTTGGTAGTGTGTTTATGTATAATGATAGAGTTATGGCCTATGCATCATGAAAGATAATAATTTACGAGCAAAACTATCCCATTCATGATATTTAGTTATCAGCTGTAATCCATTCCTTGATGATATGATGACAATATCTATATGGTAAAAAATGCGAGATTTATACTGATAACATGAGTTTGAAGTATATTTTCTCACAAATAGAACTCAACATAAGGCAAAGTCAATGGCTTGAATTACTCATCGACTATGATTTCACTATAAACTACCACCCAGGGAAGGAAAATAAGGTGGAAAATGATTTGAGAGGAAATGATGATGGAGTGTTGAACAAGATTAGAGTTAAAATGTATCCTATTTTCAAGGATCTAGTAAATACGGATATGGGAATAACCCTAGAAGGTGGAACATCAATTATTTTTCAAATGGTTGTCAAACCATCTTTACTAGAATGGATAAAGTGTTCTAAAACAGATGGTGAAAAGTATACAAATAATATTAAAGATATAAATGATTGGAGATTGATTGAATTCTTATATGAAGATGGAATTTCGAAATTTGAAAATAGACATTGTGTTCCCAGTATACTTGATCTAAAAATAGAATTGTTGTATGATTCTCATAGCTCCAATTTTTCTACACATCATGGGAGAACCATGATGTCTTGAGATTTGAAAGAACATTTTTCGTGGGACAACATGAAGAGAGAGATTTATGATTTATTGTGGAGATGTATGGTTTGTCAAAAAGTGAAAGCGGGAAGAAAATATCCTAGAGGATTAATGAAACCTCTTCCCATACCAGAGTGGAAATGGGATGATATTACGATGGAATTTCTCATGGGGATACCATAGACTCCTATAAGGAATGATGCAATATGGGTCATTTTTGACCATCTTAACAAGTCAACCATTTTCTTACATAAGAAAATATTTACCACATGAACGTCATGAAAGTTTATATATTAATGAAGTTTTAATACTCCTGGTTGTACCCCTATCGATTGTTTCTGATCGCGATCCCTATTTTACATCCAGATTTTGGAAATGTCTTTCAATTTTCTTGAATACTGAACATTTTTTGAGTACTGCCTACTACCCTCGAACTAATGGACAATCAGAACTGACTATTCAAACCATAGAAGACATGTTGAGATGTTTTTCACATGACTTTCATGGTACATGGGTTCAATATTTACCTCTGATAGAATTTTCCAATAACAATAGCTTCCATTCAAGTATTCTGATGGTACCATATGAAGCGTAATATGGAAAGAGATTCCGCACACAAACATGAAGGGATGATATATGTGAAAGAAAACTTTTAGGCCTAGATCTTTTTGAGGAAATGATGTGAAATGTAAATGTTATCAAAACCCACATCAAAGCATCTAAAAGTAGGATGGAGAGAAATGCCAATAACCGAAACAAGGATTTGGAATTTCATGTAAGAGATCATGTTTTCTTGAAGGTATATCTGTGGAAGGGAGTTATACAATTTGGTAAGAAGGGTAAACTGATTCCCAGGTACATCAGACTTTTTGAAATTCTAGAACTAATTGGCGACGTAGCTAACAGTTTGGAAATGCTACCAAGTCTCTCCAAAGTTTATGATGTGTTCTATGTATCACTGTTGAAAAAATACATGCCTGACCCAACGCATGTACTCACCTATGATGAAACTAAACTAGAACCAGATCTATCTTATTGTAAAGAGCCTTTCAAGATTCTTGATACCAGAGAACAAGTGTTGAGAAACTGTACAACTCGTCAGGTAAATGTTTTATAGAGAAACCATAAGATTGAAGATGCAACATGGGAACCAGAGGAACTTATGATGAAGAACCACCCGAATATTTTTGTGAGTTGGTATTATAGAAATTTCTAGGACAATATTATTTTAAGGCAGGAAGAATGTTACACCCCATTCATCTACTGTATCTTTCCCTTGGAAGAATTCAATAGCTTGCACTTTACGCAACATCAAGAATTTAACACACCGTGACCAATCAAACTAGCTGTTATGAATTCTAATACTGAATTTTTGAAATTTAATAAATATTATCTTTCAAAATTGGCTTTATTTCTGGATTAGAAATATCGAAATTATCTTACAGTTAACTTTTGGTAACTTTCTAAAAACATTCAATTTTTGATGAATAATACTAAATTTTAATTAAAAACAACTTTTTATATCGATATAACTAATAGCTTTAAATTATACATTTAAGTAGATTAAGTATAATTAGATTATATTTTTATCATTTAATATAATTTAGGTCACAGAATTTAATTTCACATTTAAACTGAACATAAAAAAGTTTCAATCTTTTGATAGTTACTATTTTGTTAAAAATACGCTTTTTGTTTTGACAACGGGAATTAATTTTAAATTAATTTCATCCACTTATGTGTTTTAAATTTGAAAAATTGATCACATATTTGGAATAAGGAACTAAAAATTGGGTAAATAGGTATCTTTTATTTTTAAACATTATGAATAATTACTTCCGTAAATATTTTATTTTCCATGGTTAAAGGGTAAATCAGGTAAATAAGGTTTAAAAAATAATATTATAATAATACTAAATTACACTAACATGTTTCATCTTCCTATTTTTTTATACATTTCACCCCATGGGAATCCTTTGGTAAATTTTGGGTCCCCATGGAGCCACATGGTAGTGGTAATGACATTTTACATTAACTAATCTAATTTAAAGAAAAAAATAACAAAAGCATGTATCTTCTAGTGAAACATTATTATATGGGGTTATATAATTGATCTCGTTGATGTTAAATATTCATTTTAAATATAAAATTATTTCCTATAAGATGAAATTTGATGAATAATTTTTTTACATTAAATAATTAAATATATTTATGACACAATGATGACGTAGTAATTACCTTAATGTTCAAATATTAAAATATTTTATATTGTAAATATCCAATAATATGTAAATTGATACTTTTGAGGAATTACACTAATTTTATTGGTTACTATCACTTGTGAGGATTGAATATATGAATTTATTTCTATCTAATAAAGTAATTAGGACTTAAAAAATCATTTATTAAATAATGTAAAAACTGACATAATTGAGTTTTTAAGGAAAATACTATATTATTGGTTCAAATAATATTACTAAAACTAGAAGGTTCATCCAAAGGGACTGATTATATAATATATGTCATTAATGAAAATATTGGGATTCGCTTGTATGTTTTTAGTCTTATTATTTACCATATAATATAAAACTACAAAGAGACATGGTAAATGAAAAACTATTTAACTAAGAGTTAAATAATAAAGATAAGGTTAATATGGTGGCCTAAACCTTTATTAAACTATTTTTTCGAGGTTTTTAACCCTTCCCCACCTTATACTCTAAATAAATCAATTTATATACATTTGAAACCTAAAATTATTTTATTATAAAATAATATTTCTATGTTTTCCTAATGTGGCCCTCACATCTCTTATAAAAGGGCACTTCCCATACTCTTAATTTAACACCTCCAAAGCCTTTTGGCTCTGCCAACCCCTGACCAAATATCCTCCCAACATTCCTGACTTCATCCTAGAGGATTTACATTGTTCATAAATCCATCCTATGGTTCCCTTTTTATCAAATAACAAGGAAGAACCCGAAGAAGAGGTAAATATTTCATCACATCATTCATGTTATTTTCTTCTTCCACATCCTCTTTATTTGTTGTTTACATTATAAAATAATAACTCTAGTATCAAATATTTAATTTTATTTTATTATAAAAATGGTACAACCATACTCTTTATTCTATCCATCCAATAAATGACAAAGTCACCATTCATGTGTACATATGGCTTATCGTCTCCACATCGTGGTGAGGTTTGTTATTCAAACACTTCATTATTTAGATGAATATAATAATGAGTATAAGTATTGTAAATAATAAATATAACATGATAATGATTCTGTATATAGGATATACCATATAATTATATAGGAATTTAATATCAAAAGAATGATATTGTCACTCGTTCATACGTACGTATTACAATCAACACGAATACGATGAGATTCATTTCCCCATCTTAATCATTCGAGAATAATTTTTAACTGATGAATAATAATAATGTTTAAGAACATAATATCATTCTAGATATAAATTAAATACCTACTATCCATAATAAACACATATTATGTAACAAATCAAATAAAGGAAAATGAATTAGTTATCACCCGAAACGATGATACCAATAAAATATTATTAAAACAAATATTATAATATTATATATGATATCATATTTATGTATATGATTCTTTTATAAATTAATTAAAATGTTTTAACTATTATTGAAGAGTTTAACATACCATCGACTATGGAAAAGCACAAGGTAAGTGTTAATTTCACAATATCTTTATTATCCGAGGTTGTTTTTATATAAGTATCTACTGGGACCTCTCTATCATCCATATCTGTGTTTTCTTCAAAAATTATTTCAAATCACATATACTATTTAATATAATATTGGTTTATGTAATTTATACCCTTATTTGACCATATTTGTTTTGAAATTAATCTTTCTGTCGTTTTACAAACATGGTTCTTTATGATATTTTCAACAAAATTAAGGTAATAATGTCTTTTATTAAACTTGTATGATGGGTGTGGCTGTTTTCTTCCGTTATAACATCGTATAAGCTTCCTATACAATATTATAAGAATAAATTCAGAATAAATGTTTTCTCTTATTAATATATGTCTTTTAAATGATTTCAAAACAGAAAGAGATATTTCTATACAAAAAGTATTGATTTCATTTATGTTAAAATCCTTTGATGGATTTTATTCTTTTTTGAAGATGATTTATTATGATACAAATATTCTATATTATATTGAAGGTTTTGTGATATGTTTGACTATAGATGTGTTATTTTTATACAATTCGTGGTTTATGGATAAATTATTGACATTTCGTATGCTAGTTTTAATACGAATTTTTATGTTATGTTTAAACATTATCATATGAGGAATGCATTGGACATAGTTAGTGACGAGTGGATCCTACAATTTCTCCTAGATGCATCAGTAGGTCTAAAGTGACAAAAAAGTGTCTTGGAACATGTCCTTGACAAAATTTTATTTTTAGTCGTGACATAAGGCCTTGACTGTGTGGTTATGAAGTCTGGCATTATGCATTCCATCATTATGAAAATGGCTATTGATATTGCTTGTGATTATTCGACTAGAAGAATATCCATGTGAATAAGTAAATGACATTATTAGATTCCATATTTCCTATATTATGCTGATTTTTATGTTTAAAAAGATTTTGTTTTAGTCATATACATTTCCTTAAATGATTATGATTATTTATGATATTTTCCTCTATATTATCCTTACTGAGAATCTAATCTCACCCCTTTCTATGTTTTCTTATTTCCAGGATGTGAAGAAGTATTTTATGGTTGACATGTAGGGATAGGACAAGGATATAAGTGTGTTCAAAAGGGGACAAAATTTTGTTGAAGTTTTTATTTCATGATGTGATGTTAATCATATGAATGTATCTAGTACTTCCAAGGATACAGAACAGATCGGTCTTTAAGGACATGATACCTGGTACCATGCTAATGTTATGTAATGATGACCGAATCTCGGTAACTGGGGCCAAGGCATTAGAGTTATCATTTTTTATTACCAATTATAAAATTATACATCATCAGTATGGTTAATAGAACATCCTCTTAAATGGAGGGACAGAAAAATGTGATGGTGACCACAAAACCTAGTTTCCATATAAAAAATCATTATTGGGATGTGAAAATTGGTGCCTAGAAAATAAATATAACTACCATGTTCTGATGGAGAGTGATAGATAATATGATCATTTTAATGTCTACAATCAAAAAACTAAAAATTAATAATCAGTTGAATGACCATTTTGTTAACAGTATGAAAAGTAAATTTATATAATTTTAATTCCAAAATCATTTTCCGATAGTCAGGGGATTATTTATCTATATATATATTAATATGAGAAAATAAAATTACATTATTTTTTCTATTTAATATTCATAATCTCATCATAGGGTCATCATTAGATACATCTCTATAATATTTCATAATAAAAAATATGGATATTCATGATGAGATTTTATGACTAAAGAACCTTTAATGAATCATAAGTTCCTCAATTAAAAGAATTATACTCTAAATAATAATAAAAACCAAAAATGGTAAGAATATGTAGTCCAATATTATAAATCATAAAGTCATCTAAATAAATAATATCCTTAATCCATTTCAAATGTAAATAACCTTAAGACTCATTTAAAATATGTCTGTTTTAATTTAAATCCCAATCAAATTAGAAGCAAGGTCACTACATTTCCAAAACAAACAGATTATAATATTTACTCAAATTATGTATCTAATATTATCATATACAAAATTCTATTAATATATTAGTCCCATTTAATCCTTTATGAATCATTCATGATTCCAAACGTTAAATCATAGGTTGTTGAATGTATTCCATGAATCCAAACATCTAATAATTCAAACATAATAAAAAACATCAAATCACAAACCACCTTATTTGTGACTAATAATACCCCATAAAAATATATTTATTATTATGTCAACATCAAAAAAAAATTCAGGGATATCTTTCCCAAGTAATGTGTTTTATAAAAGATCAACTGAAAATAGAATCACTTCAATTTATTACTAGTGTTATTCATCACATGGAAGAAATTTCATATTCAGGATGTACTATAGTACAATATTTATATATATCGTGAATATTTTATCCAAAATATCATTCATAATTAATGAATCTATAAAAGAAAAGAAATTAATTATTCCACCTTAACAATAATTACATCGTAATCATGACCTTGATCGAATTAAATATTCATAGATATATTCACTTGACACTTGGGACATTCATTTCTGTAGTGCTCCATCAATTTCCTACTAAAGAATTGAGTATCTTATTTCATTCATTTAAAATCACTATCTTGGGGGGACCTTTTCTTAGAATTTTTAAACAACTCCCATTCCCTTAAAAAAATTACCTGGGTGTTTCCTTCCAAAATTATAACACGTGGGAAAATCATTCATTCCATTATTCCATTTTTCCATCATTTTCTACTTCATACTCATCTTCTCTTGCATCCGTTTGAAGTCATGAAACATGGATAATTCTTTATATGTCTTGATAGCACATCACACTATGTACTCACATGTAGAGAATATTTAGGAGAATAATTCCCATTAAATATTGGTTTAATTCCATCGAAGAAATACTCAATATTACTCATTGGGTTATGTATGTAGTCTGGTGTGTGTATGGATAACCTCATTACTCTACTATAATAAAATCCTTTAACAGCATTTACATTCATCAGTGCTAGATAAATTCCCCAAGAATGTCCATCTTTATCAACTATAAAATAAAAAATGATACAGTTGGACCATTATCAGCACTATTTAGTTGGCACTAATGAAATTCACCTTCATGAACACATTATTTCCAACTCTAATATAAATTACCCATTATGTGAGCTAAACATAAATAGATGATAAATGGTATCAATTATTATTTTATTATTAGAGTTCATAAAGGTCCATAATAAAATGAAATAATTAAACAAATAAAATTTAAATAAAATCTGCAACATCATTAATTAAATAATTAATGTAAACCAGTAATAAATTAAAAATACAAATATAAATTTTAAACATTAATAAATATTATATATTAAATATATAGATATGAAAAATGTATAAAATGATATAATTAATCAAATAAAACTTTTAAATGAGTAAAATAAGAAAAATATTAAACCTTTTATTAATTAAGTAATTATTTTTAAAAATGAATAAATTTAATATATATATATATATTATAAATATTGATAAATAGTATATATTAAATATAGATATTTAAATTAATAAATAATTAAATAAAAAATAAACAATAAACAATTACAAAATTATTTAATAAATTATAAAGGGAAAATTTTTTAATATAAAATGAATAAGTATATTATATATATATATATACCTATTATATAACTAGTAAAAAATAATATATATTAAATATTAATATATTTAAAATTTTTAAAATGTTAATTAAAAACATATTAAGGTCTTATTTATTTTCAATATTGGTATATTTTTCAATTTAACATATATAAACTATCATGTGTTGCATTTATTTCACATAAATATATGTGTGTATATACATAATTAATGCAACTATATATACAAACACACACAGAAATATATCTATTCAATATAAAGAAACATATAAACTTAATATTTAAATAATTTATTCAAATTTTAGTATATTTTAGTATTTAATTATATCATGATACATTTAATATATAATGTTTTTATGTGTTAAATTTTATCTATTTAATATTAAAACTTCTATAGTAAGGGGATTCATTGTTTATATTTTAATTTTTTTATTCATTTTTTCAATTTATTCATTTTCTATTACTCATTTTTGTTAATTTATTTAATATTTGTTAGTATTTTCAATATGTATTCATCTTTATTTAATATATATATATATATATCCATATTTTTTAAATAATATATATAATTAATAAAACATATCCATTATTTCAATTTTATTAATGTTTACTCATTTTTAATAATTCAATTAAACTCATTTTTCTAATTCTTAAATTTAAGATTATATATCCACTAATAATATTAAAAATGTACTTGTAAATAATGTTTTTATAAATGTCTATTTATAATACTTATAATTTTAAAGACTTAAAATTATTTTAAATAAATAATTATTATTTTTAAAATATTTATTTATATAATTAAAAAGAAATAATTATGTATATATTTAATAATTATAAAATTATAATAAATTTATTTGAATAAATACTTTATAAGTGCTAAGAAAGAAATGTTAAAAGGAATCTTTATTATTGCTAAAGTAGTAGCAATGATAAAGTTATTTTTTATCAGTTTTTTAGCTGATAAATATCTCTCTTATCAGTTCTTATCAAATTAACACTGATTAAAGGTATATTAATCATCAATTTTTTTAAAGAGTTATTGAAAGTTTTTCTGATCTATTTTGAAGAACCCATATCTATAGTCAGTCAGTCACAATTATCAGGATCTCGCAGAACTCCTTTGATGCTGCTGGGACTCCAGTATGTTCACTTAGCCAAATCAAGGCTATAATCCAATGTATTTAATTACTACTTTTCCTCTATCATTTTTGATGTTTTTAGTTCCACATTTTTTGTTTTTCATTTGGTGTTATTCTAGAAAATTATGAAATCCTACATATCATCTTCTCACCAATGTTGGGGTGACACCTTTAGGTTCATGTAAGGATCATAAATATGTACCAATATATTAGTCACAAATTTTTGTGGCCAATAATGAAAAATGAATTTTAGGATTCCTCTATAAATTGTGTAACTATAATCCAGTGAAGGAAAAATTCAAAAAAATGACATGTAATCTTTTAATACATTCTTTTGAAATTAGGGAGTGCGATGAAATAATGATTGATATATTGACAATTTTTTCAATATCATATTATAGAATGATGTATCCTTGGTTATAGTGGATAACCAATCTAAATTGAACAAATTGGTACATATTGAAGAGGCTTCCTCAAATGATGAACTCGATTAATTATATGTAAAAGGGATAATAATGTTTCAAGCTTTCCACACTAGTGTTGTATCAAATAGGGACATGGTGGTTGTATATTTAGAATCGAAATTACATTAATTTTAAATGGGGATATTGAAAATTTTAAAAAAATTATTATTTCATATGCATAGAATCATTATTAAAAGACAATATTGATATTGCGGGATATTCTTTGATCCTTAATTCTTGATGTTAGTGGATCCTGGAAAGATTAACATTCCTTGGTGGAAAATTTTTATAAAAATAGTTACCAATATCTAATCCAGATAGTCCCATCTGAAGAATTATTTTAAATAAAATTTGACAATCATTTATATTGGAAAAAGATAGATGTATCACCGTTGAGTAGCCCGAGTCCTGTACATAAAACAATAGACATAGTGATGTCAATTCAGAATAATTTTTAAACTATACAAATCCAACCAATGTTCATCAATAACCATTACAGGTTACCCTTGTGGAGGTTTTAAATTCCCCATCTGATCTAGCCATGCAATACACATTAATTTTAGTGTCTATGTCTTATTTTGGTTTTATTTTTTGTTTATGGTGAGTTAAGAGATGGTTAAGAGTATTTGATAGGAGAGACCGTAGAAGAGATAATGGTACCCTTATGTGGTAGGCACTAAGTACATAGGGGAATGAAACTAGATACCTATTGAGAGGATAGTGTATGTTTGTCCACTACTAACACATCCAAGAACACAGTGGCCATGTATTATGTATATGGTGGTACTTATGATATTTGTTTAGTGTTGGGGGTTTTTGATCTTTTTAATCATCTTAAACTTATGTATTAAGAAAACTATGGCCCACTACCATATCTCTATGTTAAGAATAACTAGTATTTCATAATTCAGGTTATTTAGAATGAATTATGTCTTTTTTGGTCTAGGTAATTGTGATAATTATTTCAAAATTGAAATAATATTTACAATTAAAACTATTCCATTCAAATGGCCTCAAATTGTAAAACAAATGTGTTTTATTGGAAAATGGCATGGAATAAAGATTTGGTAAAATATTTAGTTTGTTTATAATTTTGTATGTGGGACCTTCAATATTCTTTATGTGCATTTTCGTATTGATGGGAATTCGATTAATTGATACTGAACATGATTTTAGGATTTTTGTGTTATTAATAATATGCCACCCCAAAATGTTCCAATGTTTCAAGAAGGTCTTGCCCTATTTCTACTTATCCTCAGTTTTTTCCCATATTCTATGGAAATAACGATTAATTAGAGGAATTTATTTGGCATGATTAAGTTGAGAATGAATTTAGGGTGTTGGTAACTCCCAAATCCGTTAGATTTTGTGATGTTCTGGGTCTTCTTTGGGTCCATCTTTAGAAGAATGGGAGTTGTTTTCCATACGAATGATTGATGTTGAGATAAAGTGGGATGTTTTTATGTCATTATTTGTCCTAGGGTTTCTACCTAAGGCAGTTAATACAATGAAAATGGAAGATATTATGATTCTCCATCAAGTTCAGTGGACCATGAAGGCTTGTGTTAAACTCTTAGAAGAGATTGTTTCCTTTTCTCTAGAGGTGGTGTCACAGGATCTATTGAAAACCTATCTTTTCATTTGGGGTCTCCATCTCTCAACTCAAATGATCTCTATTTTGAGATGTTTATAGAGGAATCATTTCTAAAAGATATTTTTTGAAATAACTATACAACACATTGTCATAGTTGTTGTCTCCTGTGTTGGGGAAAAGACATTTAGAGTTTCTTCTTTTTTTGGATGTTTTAAGTTCATCTATCATTATATATGTCTGATAAAATCTCACTATCATAGTTCTAAACTTTTTCTTAATGAGAAACATTAAATTGTTATCATTTCATCAATTAGTACCCATCATTATATCATGGCTATTTGAGGATTTCTATTTTTTTAATCACTCTTTGGGACTTGTGTGCAGATTTTTTTTCAGTTATATTTTTTTGTTTATTAAAAAAATTATGATGTTTTATATGATTGTAAATAGAGGTAGATGGAGGTGTTTGTTCACACATAGGGAAACAATCCATAAGTCATTTGAGACATGTAGAAATTTTCCACAACTCAATTCAATTCATGGTGTTACCACTATGAATCATTATGTCATTCTATTGAATGAATTAGCCGCACCTCAAAACTGAAAAAACAAATTCAGATTGCTTTGATAATTTATTACAAAAAGTTTGAATCATGTAAAAATTATCAATGATTATTGTAATATAATGATAATATATAACAAGGATTCATAATAAATTTAGGACTTGTATTATTCCATTACACGTAAAACATATAAAAATGTGATCAGAATGAGTTAAATGAGCGTGATTACAATTTAAAATGGGATTATAGTAAAAAAGACAACCCACATAATAAAAAACTAAGCGAATACATTCATATTGTTTTGATACATTAGTAAAATGATACACTTGTCATTTACGATGTTATTGATTTAGATTCTCTTCAATATGAAACATGGTGTGGTCAATTTGACTCCAAGTGCATGTTTTTATTTAAAATTAACATTAATATCTATAAAATGAAAATTTTTAGATAATTTATTTCTATATATTATTACTAACATATGAATTTTCTTCCTATACATGTGCGTTATTTTTCTCCTAAAGGGGTGGTTTATTCGGAAATAGCATGTGTCAGGTTAGGATAAAAAGATAAAGGAATATTGATTTTTTTCAATATATGTAAAAATTGTTATTGATGTAATTGTATTAAAAATATATTTCAAATATATGTAATATTGTGTTTCTTCTTGTTTTTTTGTAAATATAGTTTCATTTAAATCCTTTATTTGGATTTGGTTTTGTTGATATATGGTGTGTTTCGATGTTGTGGTGTTCAACTACATTATACTACATAATGTTCCTTTATAAGCACTTTTAAAAGTGCTGACAAAAACCATATATATCAGTGATCTTAAAAGTGCAGATAAAGGTATACCTAATCAGTGCTTATATATGAACTGATAAATGGTTTCTTTAGAGGATTTAAATTAAAGCACTGATAGATGGTTCCTTTATTACTTTTTTTTTAAAGTCACTGATAAATGTTCAATTTATCTGCACTTTTTTTAGCATCGATTACTCGAAACATTCTCAAAAAATTTTTAGTGCTGATAAAAGTACAAGTATTTTAGAAATTCTTAATTAGAAGTCACATTTCAAGCACCTATGAAGACCATTTATAGAGTTATTCATGTTATATATTATATTAGTGTATAGATAATTTCACTAGTAGAAATATTTTGTTCATTATATGCTATCATGCATAAGATTTGTCTCCCTGTATGTGGTTTTTGTTCTTTAAAAATATATTTCCAATAAAAGTTCCTTAAAATTATCCCATTCTATGTTTTAAACTTCATATTCATTATTATAGGTTTGAATCAATGTACACCATTTATCCACATCACATATGAGATGCCAAACATCAGTGATAACCTTCTCCATTTCATTACATCACAAATAGAGAAATATTTTCTCAAAGAAACATATTCATTGATCAGCTAAAAATGGATTTGTAGTCCCATGGAATGATTCAGTTTTTTGTCTTATAAAGCATTCTAAAATTTCTACACCATGTTTTGGACTAGGCTACACCATGAGAGTAAGGTAATTTATCAAAACCTGAGTCAGTTCTCCAAGTATAGTTATCAGTTGTTCATATCTAGTTGCAACTCTACGTACAACATCATTATATTTCAAATGATAAAAATACCTACATGGAATATGTGCATTAATATGATTACCATTTGTTACACTATGCACGATATCTAAATAATTGAATAAATTATATTAGATTAAGAACATTTAATACTAGTGAAACATGTCAAAAATGTTATGTATAAGTAATCAAAAAATAATAATCTTGGTTACCTCAAGAATATTATCAATGTAAATTATAGGGTAATATTATCCCAATTTATGTTTTCTTAAATCATGATTCCAATGTTTGTAATATATTTCATTTGATACAAATGTTTTAGACCCTAACGCCAGCATCCAAGAGATAGTGATATAAATTATTACATCAGAATATTATACAAGGAATCAAATCCCATTTAGATGAATTGTTTTGTAGTTTTGAAAAAATATATACAAATAAAATTATTACATTACAACATGAAATGCAATACAGCTTTGAGGAAACCACCATCTCTATTATCTTAAATTATCATAGAATTTCAAACATAATATACATCTTGGTATACTATAAAAAATAAATAATAATGGTGTGATATCAGATGCTCTGTATGGAAAATCAATCAACAGAATATATCCTAAAAAACAATAATAAAAAGATATTGACAAAAAACAATGCCATTAAAATATAATCATGACCATTATAAGGAAGGAAAAAAATCTGGTCAAATAATAACATATAAATTATTCACATGATGTACAATAAATAACCTTGGATATTCAACTGGTTGAATCATCACATGGAAATCAATTTATAATATCATAATTATGGTATACAAAATGTGGGACATCTAAAAAATATCATCAAGGAAACGATCATGATGTCTACAAAAAATGTGTAAGGAATCGGCCAAAACCCAGTTTAGATTGACTCTTGAGACCAACCGATGCATCAAGGAGCATTATAAGGCCTCTCTATTCACATAAGAAGACCATGAATTCTTAATGTGAAATTGGAGAAATATAATCAACATAAACATTCTTATTGAAATAATCATATGTAATGTTAATACTTTTCTCATTCAAAAAACATAATCCTAAACCATCCACAGAAATATGCATAATGGCAGCAGAATAGTACATCCCCTACCAAAATTTAAATAAAATATCTTATTAAATATTTTAAATTATTTAATAAGTTATCAACCTCAAAAATTAATAGGATTTATCAATGAATGGTGATATATACTTTTAAATAGGTTCAATTAAAAAAGTTTAGTTTAAAATACCATTTTTATCTTTGAAATCAATTATTTGAAAAAGATATACAATTATAAAAGAAAATAATTTATTTGAAAACATCCTTATAAGAAATTTAAAGGATAGCCTAATGAATTATGGTGTTATGAATGAAAAATAATTTTTCTCATGCTGTATATATCGAAAAAAATTTCTTTTAAACATAGGAAAAATAAACATTTAGAAGAGTATTTTTCCTTAAATATTTCAGTGATTACTAAATGAATAGATTATGTATATCAAAAATAAATAAACATAAAAAAGTATAAATAAAACATATGGTAACAAAAATTAATTTTAAATGTAATCATATATTGTCACAATCAATTGATAATATGTTAAAACCAAATAAAGGAAATTGGGGTACAAATTTTCTTACCAATTTTTAATCAATTAAACTGTATGCACCAAGGTAAAAATTGTCAAATTTATAATTAAATATTATGTATATAAATATAAATTAAAATTATATAGAAAATGTTACTATATACAACCCATATTATAAACTAGTGTTAAATAAGACATATTTCTCACAAAAATAAAAAGTGAGACGAGAACCACTTCCATTATGATTGAATGAGTTCTGAATATGTTATCAATATCCTTGAAAATAATATTAGATTATTTATTTACATAATTAACAACCTTATTAAAATATATTTGTTTTATTAAAAAATTATGTTCCTACATTTTCATTTCTATGAGTTTTAGTTTATAATTTCATTCTGATGGGAGTGTTCATTACATGGATTTATAGTTGGTTCCCTGGAGTATAAATATGGGAGTTCTTTTCAAATGGGAATAACTTCTATAGAAGAGAAATAATATTGAACCAATGAAAATAGGGAAGTTTATATTATCTCATATACCATTTTTTATGTGGAATGAGGATGATTCAATATATAAAATGTCTAGGAATATGACTTAATTTATTTTGACATTTTGTACGACCATTATGAAGTTGTGTCATTTTATTTGATAAGATGTATATATATTGGTTATAGTACATTATATATAATATAAGGTGCCTTTAAAAATCTAATTTAAACATAAAAAGGGTTTTATTACCATCCTATAATGCCTTAATAGAAAATAAAAACTTGTCATCCATGATGGCAGTGAATCAACCTATCCTATAAAATGTTTTCTTCTTTTTAAATAAAAGGAGAAGAGAATATATATAATGATGGATACTAAATTATCAGAATAAAATTCTAGTATATATATGATAATTTATTTTTCATGTTTATAATGGTAATGTGAGGAAATGATAAGAAAAGGAACAAAATTAAGATAGAATGAAGGAGGATTTTATATCTTGAATATCATCCCCGGGGGATCCTTTTGCTGACACATGGATTTTGTAGTTTGGTAATACCATTAGGTCTTGTATGTGGGATATCTACTATGTAAGGAATTTCTGTTGAATTTTGACAATATTATATGCATATAATGTTCCTTCAAATGGGGCGATGATGGGGATATTTATATGGGAAGGGGGGGTATTTTTTGATAATGTTATTCATTTATTTATTTTTTTGGTTCAAGACTATTAATTGACTTGATTATCATGACTAAATATAGTAAATAGAGAATTTGATATCTAAATTATGTGTTCCTACATCATCCATATATTATCATTGAATAAATAAATAATTTATTTACTTATAATATCAGATATTGTAAATTACTACATTTAACTATTCAAAAAAATAATTAACTATTTCATGAAAATCCAAAAAGTCACTCGAACCATTTTTTTATGTGTATATTTAAAAAATGGACAGAATTATAGGAATATGATTTTGTAAATAGTATAAATTTAATTTTTAAAAAATGTTATCTTATTCGGAAAATAATAATTTTAATATTATAACTAATTTTATGACACATTGATAAATTTACTAGGGTCTCATAAAATTATATGATAATTATACTGGTGAAAAATATTAATTTAGGAATATTTTTTATGTGGATAAATTTTATTTTAAATAATTATATTAATTATGAAATTTTAAAAAATCATTTACACTTCTTAGAAATACCAACACATAATTTATCTATTTTAAAAGATATATTCAGTTAGTCCAATTATATGAATACAAATTATTTTCACTTATGGGATACAAAAATTTTATTTTTACATTAATAAGTGAGGTTATTATTCTAATGTATATAATAATATTATTAATGTTCATATTAATATTATAGCGGTGTTGTAAATATTGAATAGTATATACTAGTTTGAAACTCGGTGTTGCATGCAACAGATGATGTCAAAGATGTTAAATTTAAATGTGAAATACCGTAACATTTTGGGGTGTTACAATTCAACAGAAATATAGGCTAAAGGAAATACTAGTGTTAACCAAATTTGTTGGTTAATATTGGTTCATGAAGACATAGTCATTTATATTATTATTTAACCTATTCGAACCCTTATCTTCTTATCATGAGATTATGACCTAGCATGGGTTGAAGCCTACTCAGGTTGGATATTAAATAGATTTCCCCATTATGCTCAAAAACCATTTTATTTTCCCAAACCTTTATCAGTAGCAATAATGGAGTTCATTCAAGACATGGGTTAGCATTTAAATAAGCATTCCCATGCAAGAAAAAATCATCCCACTATTGTAGAGTAATTTAATGAGGAATATGGTATTTCATAAGGTGAAATGGTTGATGATTTATTTGATATAAAGGCACATGGAACAACATCTATTTCTTCTTTGTGAGATTTACCAATTAGTACACATCATTTAATATATATCTTCTAATTTTAGAAGATCATCAATGATGTCGAATAATCTGAAAGAAAAATTAAACTTTGAACACTAAGACTCCCCTAGATACTCTCCATGACTTAAAGTAACACCTTCTCCTCCTCTTTGGTGTTTTTGGGGGTGGGATCCATTGATTTTTAACCATAATAGTCATCATGTGAACGTTTTTACATACCTCAAAATTATTTGATAGTTGTGTGGAATTTTGTTTCAGATTTGATGTGGATGGTTCTCTGACACAGTCGAGGAAAGAAAAATTCAAGGTACTAGAATAATGAAATAAGATAATATATTAATTGTATGCCTATATGGAAGAATTGACCATGCATATAGAGAATTGGGAGTGGATCTTAGCTCTCTTAAAGAATGATATTTTGGAATTATCATACATATAGTTATAAACAGAGAAAAATGTTGAGTTTGTACCATATTTCATTGATAATTTTCTTATTTGGGATAAAACATAATATGCAGGGTGAATGACACTTTAATTCTCAATCAGTATATCCAACCAGACTCTAACTAATTTAAAAAACAATGCCAATCAAGTTGTACTGCATTTCATAAAAAATGTTTTCATTTTTAGGGAATCCTTTGGGATGTTTTTAAAATTTAGAGATTCCGACTTTCTGTGAAACTTATCAATGAATGAAATTTCTTAACATTACATAAAAAATTCCAAATTTTATTTATTCATGGTGTGTAACACCCTAAGCTTCCACGATATGCTTCTCTTTGAATAATAGAGTAGCGTGTTTTGTACGCAACTTCGAGTTCTAACACACACCACAACCAATCAAACTAGCCATTATAAATATTAATAACCATTTTTTGAAATTTTTATATATTTTATCTTTAAAAATGGACTTCATTTTTGGATTAATAATATTGAAATTATCTTGCGGTGAATTTTTTGTATTTTTCTGAAAACATTCAATTTTTGATGAATAGTTAAAAAACACTGAGTTATAGTTTAAAAGAGAATTTTTATTTAAATAATTATATATTTTATTTAAATTTAATTAAGGTCACAATACATACATAATAAATATATTAGTTCAATGTAATTCATTGGAGTTAGTTTATAATAATTTTAGATATATAAAACTTTTATGGAACCTTTCACCGTCTTTTACCCACCTCATAGAAGAATTTGGAAATTCACATAAAATTTAATTTTATCACTTCTGTGAGTGGAGTTTTTAAAATCTAAGAGACATGGTTATTATAAAGGTGTAAAATTGAGTTCAATATGATAAAAATAATTTTTTTTTTCGAATAGTAACTTTTTACTTTATTTACCACAGTTAAAAGTAAATAGGGTAATTAAGGGTAAAAATGATATTAAAATTACCCTAACACATGTCCTAATTCTATTGGACAAGTTTTTTTCGACCAAAAAAAACATTTGGAATAAAATATTATCATTTAGGTCCACTTGGATTAGATTAGGACATTTATTATTATTTAATATAAAGAAGAGTTAAAAGAGTAAAAATCAAAGTTTAATAACTAAATCATTTTTAATATAGGGTTATACATAAGATAAATTCTATTATAAATATTAATTATAATTATAAAAAGATTTTCTATATTATTTTATTTCATTTATAATTTTCTACGTTAAATAATTTAATTTATTTATGATACAATGGTGATGCAGTAATTACCTAATTAATAAAATATTAAAATAATTGATATTATAAATATCAAAATAAATGTAATTTGAGAATTTTTATAATTCAACTAATTTTCTAGGTTTATATGACATAATAAGATTAGTTATATAATTTTTTTTCAAAGTAATAATGCTATTATAAAATTATCAAAAAAATACCCAATAGTGTCAAAATTGACATAAAAGAGTTTTTTAAAAAAATATTATATTATTAATTGATATTCTATTCCTAAAAATCTATGTCTCGGCACGAGGACTTATATAATTATTTTTGTATCATTAATGTACCGCTTGGGGGTCTCTTGAAGGTATATAGTATGTTTATTAACTATATAATATAAAAATATTAAGAGACATGGTAAATGTCAAACTATTTAACTAAGAGATAAATATAAATGATAATGTTAATATAGTGAGCCAACCTGTCTAAAATCATTCAGATGAAAGGATTTAAACCCATCCCCACCTTATATTTTAAATAATAAACTTTTGAGTGATTATAAACTGAATATTAATTTATAATAAAATAATATTTCTAGCCTTTCTAAAGGTGCCCCTCACCCCTCTTATAAAATTGAACTCCACCTTCTCGCCAATTCACTCCATAAAAGCCTTTTTGCTCCACAAAACTCTGCCCAAATATTCTCTAAACATCCCTCACTTTATCTTAGAGGCCTTATTTTGATCATAAATCCAACCTATGGAGCCCTTTTTATCAAATCAAAAAGAAGAACCTGAAGAAGAGGTAATGTTTTCACCACCCTCTTTCAATTTCCTTTCTTCTTCATCTTCTTCTATCTTTGTTATTTCCATTCTAAAATTATAACTCTAGTATCATCTATATACGTTGATGTTAATATAAATATGGTACAACCGCATTCATTATTCTATCAATCCTTTGAATGACATGTCACCATACGTGCGTACGTACGACATACCGTCTCTATGTTGTCGTGTAATTGTTATTCAAAAAATTATTATTTGAATAGGATTGATAATGATGTTTAATTAATTTAATAATAAATATAACATGATAATTATTTTTTATATATGATATACCGTCCAAATATATATTATTTTAATATCAAAATAATGATATTGTCGCTCGTGCGTACGTACGAACTACCATCTCCATGAACGCGATGATATTCACTCCCCATCATATAAATTCAAGACAAAATTTCATTTGATGATTAAAAATAATTTTTAATGACATGATATAATTCTGTATATGAATAATATACATCCCATCCATAACAAATATGTAACACCCCAAGATTTCATAGTGTGTTAGTTCTTCAAAATAATTCAATAACTTTCACTACATGCAACACCAAGTTCAAGAACACCATGACTTACCAAACAAGCCATTCAAAAGAGGTTATGAATAGTATTAGATAAATTTTAATGTTTATATAATCCTTATAATTTTAGAATCCATATTATGAGTTTCTTAGATATAATGCAAGAACAAATTCATTTTCAGTATTATCAAATTTAATAGTGAACCCTCTTTAAATACAATATTTTAAACTTTTTGACTAAATGGGGACATCAAAAATTTAAAATGAAACATCCCAAGCTTCCACGGTACACTTTCTTTGAATAATATAGTAGCGTGTGTTGTACGCAATCTTGAGTTTTAACACACACCACAACCAATCAAACTAGCCGTTATGAATAGTAATACCTACTTTTTGAAACTATATATATTTTATATTTTAAAATGGACTTCATTTTTGGTTTCGTAATATCGAATTTAGCCTAAGGTGAAATTTTGGTACATTTCGGATAACTTTCATATTTTGATGAATAGTGAAAATTACTAAATTTTAATTAAAAACAACTTTTTTAATCAAAATAATTAATAGTGATAAATTATGAATTTGAGTGGTTTTAAAGTATATTTAGAATATATTTTTACAATTTAATATAATATTGGTCATTAGACAAAATTTTACAATTAAACCGAACATAAACAAGTGTCAATCTTTTGATAGTTATTATCTCTTAAAAACACGCTTTTTGTTTTGACAGCGGGAATTAATTTTAAATTAATTTATGCCACTTCTGTGTTTTGAATTTAGAAAAATGGATTCCATATTTGGAATCAGGATGTTCAAATTGTGTAAATAGGTAACTTTTATTTTTAGACATTTTGAATAATTACTGCGGTAAATATTTTATTTACCATGGTTAAAGGGTAAATCCGGTAAATAAGGGTTAAAAAATAATATTATAATAATACAAAATTACCCTAAAACGTGTCCTAACCTTATTGGTGGACACATACCCGACCATGGGCATCCTTGGGTCAATTTGGGGACCCCTTGGAGCCACTTGTATGTGGTAGGGACACATTATATTAATAAAGTTAAAATAAAAATAAAAATGGCATAAGCTTACATCTTTTATAAGAACAATTTTTACATAGGGTTATACATGTTGGATTTTCGATTATAAATATTCATTAGAAAGCTAAAAAGATTTCCTACATAATTATGGATTATTTATAATTTTTAGACATTAAATAATTTATTTTATTTATGACACAATGATGATGCAGTAATTACTAAAATAGTAAAAAATTAACATAATTGATATTATAAATACCCAAATAAATATAATATGAAACTTTTAATGAATTAAACTAATTTTCTAGGATAATATGATATATTAGGATTGATTTAAGTGACTTTGTTCGAAGTAATCAATCTGTTATGAGTTTCACAAAAATCAACTATTGAATAGTGTCAAAATTGACATAAAAGAGTTCTTAAAACAAATATTATATTATTAATTGATATTAAATTCCTAAAAATCTAAGGTTCGGCCAAGAGACTTATATTATGATAGGTTAATCATTAATGGACCACTTGGGGGTCGCTTGGATGTATATAGTAAGTTTATTAACCATATTATATAAAAATACAAAGAGGCATTGTAAAAGTGAAACTAATTAACTTAGAGTTAATACTTAAAGATAAGGTTAATATAAGTACCCAAACCTGTCTAAATTCTATTGGTTGAGTGGTTTTCGACCTATCCCCACCTTAACCTTTGAATAGTCAACTTTTGATCCATTAGAAACCGAATATGAATTTATTATAAATTAATATTTCTAGCTTTTCCAAAGGTGCCCCTCACCCCTCTTATAAAAGGGCACTCCTCCTTCTCTTTTCCTCACACCTCTCAAGCCACTTGGCTCGTCCAAACTCTGCCCAACTAAGCTCCCCACATCCCTCTCCTCCTCCTTGAAGCTTCCCCTTAGGCAGAAAGCATTTCAAGAAGTCCTTTGGTTCCAACCAAAGTGAGTTACCTAAATTAAAGGTAACAATTTCTCTTAAAGTATTTTCATTTATTTTGCTTCTCCAACCCCCAAAATCTTTTTATTTCCTTTCTTTTGTAACAACACCAGTATCCTAAATATACTAGGATGTTGTTATAAGAAGGATTCAAACTACACATACACACAACTCCATCTAATGGATGATGAACATAATGTTTCTGTGGATGGCAAACTAACGCCTCACGAAACGATGATTGTTCAAATACATCTTACCACCTCTCATGGTGGCCATTATGATGGCACTATAATTAAATATGATATTAATGATATATATTTTATATGTAAACTTTTTTAATTCCATTTTATTTCATTCCATTATTCGTTTCATGTTGTATATACATACGATAATTTCATTTGAGGAAGTGCGGACTACCGCCCCCTTAAAATGATATGACTCGTTCATACCACACATGGAACGTATAAAGGATGGTGTTAATGAACTTAAGTAACATATATAAAATATTATATTATACTGGAATAGTAATATACCTATGTATCATTTGGATTTGATTCTTTTAAAATAAAAATTAAATGGAAGTAGCGTTCGTGCGTACGTACGGACTACCGTCTCCACGAACGCGATAAGATTCGTTCTCCATCATATCCATTCAAGTATTATTCTCATTTTAGGGTTAAAAATAATGTTAATATCATTCTGATTATGAATAAGATATAATCTATCCATTACAAACATGTCTTACGTAACCAAACATTTAAGAAGAACGAATCGATTATCACCGAAACAACGATAATACTAAGATATTATTAATAAAGCAATGTTAAAAGATCATATATGATATCATATTAATGTATATGATTCTTGTACAATTTAATAACAATTATTTCACCATTATACAGGAGGTTAACCTACCCCAACCAAGAAAAAGTTCAAGGTAAGGGTTATTTCACAATCTCTTCATTATCCGAGGTTGTATTATATGTAATAATCTACTGGGATCTCTTTATCATCCACATCCATGTTTCTTAAAAATGTATTTCAAAACATTTTTACTATTTACAAGAATATGGGTTAAAGTCATTTATACCCTTTTTGACTTTTTATAAGAGGTTTATAAAGGAATCTTTCCGTCGTTTTCAAAACAAGGTCCCTTTTAACCTTTTCGACAGAATTGAGGTAAGAATGTTTTTTTTAACTTACACGGCGGGTTGCGGTTATTTTCCGCCGTTATAAAATCGGTGAATCTTTCCATACAAGCTTATAAGAATATTTTCAAAGAAAATGTTTTATTTTATATGGATCTTAAATGATTTTAAAATAAAAGGAGATACTTCTTTAAAAAGAATTTTGATTTCATCTATGTCAACATCCTTTGATGGATTTTAAGATTATTTGAAGTTGATTTATTATGATACAAAACTTCTATATTGTATTGAAGGTTTTGTGATATGTTTGACTGTGGATGTGCTATTTTTATACCATTCATAGTTTATGGTGAAATTATTGACATTTCGTATGCTAGTTTTAATACGAATGTTTATGTTATGTTTAAACCTTTTCATATGGGAATGCATTGGACTTAATAAGTGACGGGTGGAGCCCGCTATAGCTCCTCGATGCATCGGTAGGTCTCATGAGACAAACTAGTGTCTTGGCACAAGGCCTTGACAAAATCTTATTTGTAGTCTTGGCACGAGGCCTTGGCTATGTGGTTATGATAGTCTGGCATTATGCATTCCAACATTATGAAAGTGGTTATTGATTTTTGCATGTGATTATTCATTTAGTATAATATCCATGTGAATAAGTAAATGGCATTATTTCATTTTATTTATGCCATACCATGTTGAAAGTTCGTATTTAAAAGGCTTTTCTTTTAGATATACATTGCCTTAAATGTTTATTCTTATTTATGAAAGTTTCCACTTTATTGTTATCCTTACTGGGCATTTGAGCTCACCCCTTTTTTTTATGTTTTATTTTTCCCAGGATGTGAAGAAGTAAGTTATGAATGTCCTGCAGGGATTTTATGAGGGGTTAATAATGTGGATTGTGGAAATATTATGTTGTTGTATTAGTTTTTCATTTTATGATGTAATGTAAAACTTATGAATATATATAGTGTTTCCAAGGCTACTAAACCAATCGGTCTTTCGAGATTTGATCTTTCTTGTGATCATGCCAATGTTACGAAGTAATGCACCGACTCTGGGTAGCTGGGGTCGGGGCGTTACAGTTGGTATCAGAGGAAGTTTAGTACAAACCTTGGAAGCTAGATTTAGATAAACTCTGATTAGAGCACGTAGACCTAAGATGAACTTTGAGGATTAGTATAGAAGAACTTCCTAGAATTTTGGTATTGTAGAGATTTTGTGAGTTTTCCGAGCAATACATCCCTGTCTGGATACGAGCAGGTAGAGGCGTCTCTGGCACAGATGTACCTAGGGGTAAAACCCGAAAACACCGCTTTGAGCTAGACTCGAACGGGAACTGGTGCACGACAACGGGCCTTGCTGCACTCTTGGTTACGACACTCCCGGGGGATATGCTTAAGATAACTCTCATTTTCTTTACAAATCATTATGAAGGGTTTATGTGTATATACATCCTCAAAGGAGACATTCTTATGATTATGGATTATATCCATAAATAGTTCAATTTATGTTAAGTGTTTTATAAGTATGGGATTATGTATTTTGATTCATAAACTGATCTAGTTTATGCCATTGTTTAGAAATGGCGCCCAGTAGAAGGAATGAGAACTCCAGAAATGCACATGATACAAAGAGAAGGAAGGATCATATCTTTAATGGTATTAAGCTAGAATTTATAAGAGAAATAGTATCCCATGTATTATCATCATATGAAGAAATAATATCATGTATTGATAAGATAAGTAAAGAGATTACTAAGTCCTATGGCTTTGAAGGGAAGCAAGAGAAGAAAAGGATAGAAGAGAGAAAGATGGATAAAGGGAAGAGGGAAAAGAAGAATTTTCCCATATGTGGTAACTGTGGAAAGAAACACCCTGGAACTTGCCTGAAAGGAATGGGAGTTTGTTATAAGTGTGGAGAAAAAGGGCACAAAGTACATGACTGTAAGGGTAAGAAAATGGTTTCAAATGTACAATGCTTCATTTGCAAGGAGTTTGGACACTACGCGAACCTATGTCCCAGTCATCAGACTATGACGCAAATGATGCTATTGGATAATAATCAAGTTATGATACTACCACAGATGAAGAGGAATGATTAGAGTTCTTATGTTGATTATGTCAATTGAGTGTTGTATCAACAATGTACTTGTTATAATAATTATGGAGTATATAAGGATTGTACTGCAGTACTATTTCATTAAGGACTTGAGATTGTGTGGAACAAAGAAAAGTGACTCATTAGCAGGATAGATTTTTGGAAAATATATGGTTGAGAGAATGATAAACCATAATATAGTTCTGATACCGAGGTAGTGATTTTCGAATAATACATGATTATTTTGGAAAAAAATATATTGGATATTCTTGACTACCTTGGAACTGATTAATGATTTGTATATTCCATCATTTTTGGGGTTTAAAACATTTTTGGATTGATGAAGTATATCCAGTATTCTATATGGAATAAGGGAGCATGAATGTAATCAATGAGGAATATGGTAATACATGATGAAGGTATTCATATGCTATTACGGGGTAAAAAGGATCTATATTATGTTTACCTTCCTTATAAATGTTAGACTGTGAGTTTGGACAGAAGTATTTTGGATAGTTCTAGTTTGGATTATTTTGGATTGCCATAAAAGGACAACCCGGAGGTCGGGCGGCAACCCGTCGCGTCCGGCAAGGCTGCGAGACTTGAACCCGCAACCGAAGGGCGACAAGGGTGTATCACCTACCACTGGACCATGAGATGTCCTGGATTAAATAATGTAGTTTTTATTAAAAGATCATGTAGATGAATTATAAATTCGTTTATTTTGGAACCCTATACGAATAGTGTAAATAGAATTTTTTTTACATTCTATTATCTTTTAGAGTGAAAGATGAGTTTGTGGTAGAAATTTATTAATGGATAAAACTCTAATTATAAAGTAAGTATATCTCCTTATGATCTTAGCCAATCTCATAAATAAATTCCTCAATATTAAGAAAAGCAACTTTGAACAAAAATGTTTTCCTAGATGGTACCTTAAATCATCACTAATTTATGGCTTTGGGATTGTTGGCCTTTTTATAGCCATGTTCACTACCACTCTCCATCAGATAATTGATGGTCATATTTTTCTTCCATATCCATATTTTCCTACATGGAACCCTAGTATGTGTTATTTTCGGTAATCTTCATACTTTCGACTCTTTATTTTAAATAGAGGCCTCATTAATTCATTTTTCGATGTGGGATTTCAACTAGGATATTTTGAAACGTCAAAAATGTATTATCCTAATACCCTATGTTTTGTTGAACCGATGGTATTTCAATTCATCATAGATTGATGAATTTAAGGAACTCAATTTTATACTTGTTTGTGATTGATGACCTCAATCACTCCCTATAAATATTTACGTTTTCCCTCCAATTATATGTCTCAAATTGCCACCAATGTTCTCCTAATCGAGATCATAATTTGGTGGTGACACTTTCATTTCTCTTTTCCTAATATTAAGACTAAATTTTAGTAACCCAATTTCCGATGTGGGGTTTCCCACAAATATATTATCTATTTTCAACCTTTTATTTTCGAAGAATAATTTCAAATTGCGAGGACGCAATTTATTGAAGCAGGGGAGAATGTAACACCCCAAGATTTCATAGTGTGTTAGTTCTTCAAAATAATTCAATAACTTTCACTACATGCAACACCAAGTTCAAGCACACCATGACTTACCAAACACGCCATTCAAAAGAGGTTATGAATAGTATTAGATAAATTTTAATGTTTATATAATCCTTATAATTTTAGAATCCATATTATGAGTTTCTTAGATATAATGCAAGAACAAATTCATTTTCAGTATTATCAAATTTAATAGTGAACCCTCTTTAAATACAATATTTTAAACTTTTTGACTAAATGGGGACATAAAAAATTTAAAATGAAACATCCCAAGCTTCCACGGTACACTTTCTTTGAATAATATAGTAGCGTGTGTTGTACGCAACCTTGAGTTTTAACACACACCACAACCAATCAAACTAGCCGTTATGAATAGTAATACCTAATTTTTGAAATTATATATATTTTATATTTTAAAATGGACTTCATTTTTGGTTTCGGAATATCGAATTTAGCCTAAGGTGAAATTTTGGTACATTTCGGATAACTTTCATATTTTGATGAATAGTGAAAATTACTAAATTTTAATTAAAAACAACTTTTTTAATCAAAATAATTAATAGTGATAAATTATGAATTTGAGTGGTTTTAAAGTATATTTAGAATATATTTTTACAATTTAATATAATGTTGGTCATTAGACAAAATTTTACAATTAAACTGAACATAAACAAGTGTCAATCTTTTGATAGTTATTATCTCTTAAAAACACGCTTTTTGTTTTGACAGCGGGAATTAATTTTAAATTAATTTCTGCCACTTCTGTGTTTTGAATTTAGAAAAATGGATTCCATATTTGGAATCAGGATGTTCAAATTGTGTAAATAGGTAACTTTTATTTTTAGACATTTTGAATAATTACTGCGGTAAATATTTTATTTACCATGGTTAAAGGGTAAATCCGGTAAATAAGGGTTAAAAAATAATATTATAATAATACAAAATTACCCTAAAACGTGTCCTAACCTTATTGGTGGACACATACCCGACCATGGGCATCCTTGGGTCAATTTGGGGACCCCTTGGAGCCACTTGTATGTGGTAGGGACACATTATATTAATAAAGTTAAAATAAAAATAAAAATGGCATAAGCTTACATCTTTTATAAGAACAATTTTTACATAGGGTTATACATGTTGGATTTTCGATTATAAATATTCATTAGAAAGCTAAAAAGATTTCCTACATAATGATGTTTTATTTATAATTTTTAGACATTAAATAATTTATTTTATTTATGACACAATGATGATGCAGTAATTACTAAAATAGTAAAAAATTAACATAATTGATATTATAAATACCCAAATAAATATAATATGAAACTTTTAATGAATTAAACTAATTTTCTAGGATAATATGATATATTAGTATTGATTTAATTGACTTTGTTCGAAGTAATCAATCTTTTAGGAGTTTCACAAAAATCAACTATTGAATAGTGTCAAAATTGACAAAAAAGAGTTCTTAAAACAAATATTTTATTATTAATTGATATTAAATTCCTAAAAATCTAAGGTTCGTCCAAGAGACTTATATTATGATAGGTTAATCATTAATGGACCACTTGGGGGTCGCTTGGATGTATATAGTAAGTTTATTAACAATATTATATAAAAATACAAAGAGACATTGTAAAAGTGAAACTAATTAACTTAGAGTTAATACTTAAAGATAAGGTTAATATAAGTACCCAAACCTGTCTAAATTCTATTGGTTGAGTGGTTTTAGACCTATCCCCACCTTAACCTTTGAATAGTCAACTTTGGAGCCATTAGAAACCGAATATGAATTTATTATAAATTAATATTTCTAGCTTTTCCAAAGGTGCCCCTCACCCCTCTTATAAAAGGGCACTCCTCCTTCTCTTTTCCTCACACCTCTCAAGCCACTTGGCTCGTCCAAACTCTGCCCAACTAAGCTCCCCACATCCCTATCCTCCTTCTTGAAGCTTCCCCTTAGGCAGAAAGCATTTCAAGAAGTCCTTTGGTTCCAACCAAAGTGAGTTACCTAAATTAAAGGTAACAATTTCTCTTAAAGTATTTTCATTTATTTTGCTTCTCCAACCCCCAAAATCTTTTTATTTCCTTTCTTTTGTAACAAAACCAGTATCCTAAATATACTAGGATGTTGTTATAAGAAGGATTCAAACTACACATACACACAACTCCATCTAATGGATGATGAACATAATGTTTCTGTGGATGGAAAACTAACGCCTCACGAAACGATGATTGTTCAAATACATCTTACCACCTCTCATGGTGGCCATTATGATGGCACTGTAATTAAATATGATATTAATGATATATATTTTATATATAAGCTTCTGTAATTCCATTTTATTTCATTCCATTATTCTTTTCATGTTGTATATACATACGATAATTTCATTTGAGGAAGTGCGGACTACCGCCCCCTTAAAATGATATGACTCGTTCATACCACACATGGAACGTATAAAGGATGGTGTTAATGAACTTAAGTAACATATATAAAATATTATATTATACTGGAATAGTAATATACCTATGTATCATTTGGATTTGATTCTTTTAAAATAAAAATTAAATGGAAGTAGCGTTCGTGCGTACGTACGGACTACCGTCTCCACGAACGCGATAAGATTCGTTCTCCATCATATCCATTCAAGTATTATTCTCATTTTAGGGTTAAAAATAATGTTAATATCATTCTGATTATGAATAAGATATAATCTATCCATTACAAACATGTCTTACGTAACCAAACATTTAAGAAGAACGAATCGATTATCACCGAAACAACGATAATACTAAGATATTATTAATAAAGCAATGTTAAAAGATCATATATGATATCATATTAATGTATATGATTCTTGTACAATTTAATAACAATTATTTCACCATTATACAGGAGGTTAACCTACCCCAACCAAGAAAAAGTTCAAGGTAAGGGTTATTTCACAATCTCTTCATTATCCGAGGTTGTATTATATGTAATAATCTACTGGGATCTCTTTATCATCCACATCCATGTTTCTTAAAAATGTATTTCAAAACATTTTTACTATTTACAAGAATATGGGTTAAAGTCATTTATACCCTTTTTGACTTTTTATAAGAGGTTTATAAAGGAATCTTTCCGTCATTTTCAAAACAAGGTCCCTTTTAACCTTTTCGACAGAATTGAGGTAAGAATGTTTTTTTTAACTTATACGGCGGGTTGCGGTTATTTTCTGCCGTTATAAAATCGTTGAATCTTTCCATACAAGCTTATAAGAATATTTTCAAAGAAAATGTTTTATTTTATATGGATCTTAAATGATTTTAAAATAAAAGGAGATACTTCTTTAAAAAGAATTTTGATTTCATCTATGTCAACATCCTTTGATGGATTTTAAGATTATTTGAAGTTGATTTATTATGATACAAAACTTCTATATTGTATTGAAGGTTTTGTAATATGTTTGACTGTGGATGTGCTATTTTTATACCATTCATAGTTTATGGTGAAATTATTGACATTTCGTATGCTAGTTTTAATACGAATGTTTATGTTATGTTTAAACCTTTTCATATGGGAATGCATTGGACTTAATAAGTGACGGGTGGAGCCCGCTATAGCTCCTCGATGCATCGGTAGGTCTCATGAGACAAACTAGTGTCTTGGCACAAGGCCTTGACAAAATCTTATTTGTAGTCTTGGCACGAGGCCTTGGCTATGTGGTTATGATAGTCTGGCATTATGCATTCCAACATTATGAAAGTGGTTATTGATTTTTGCATGTGATTATTCATTTAGTATAATATCCATGTGAATAAGTAAATGGCATTATTTCATTTTATTTATGCCATACCATGTTGAAAGTTCGTATTTAAAAGGATTTTGTTTTAGTTATACATTGCCTTAAATGTTTATTCTTATTTATGAAAGTTTCCACTTTATTGTTATCCTTACTGGGCATTTGAGCTCACCCCTTTTTTTTATGTTTTATTTTTCCCAGGATGTGAAGAAGTAAGTTATGAATGTCCTGCAGGGATTTTATGAGGGGTTAATAATGTGGATTGTGGAAATATTATGTTGTTGTATTAGTTTTTCATTTTATGATGTAATGTAAAACTTATGAATATATCTAGTGTTTCCAAGGCTACTAAACCAATCGGTCTTTCGAGATTTGATCTTTCTTGTGATCATGCCAATGTTACGAAGTAATGCACCGACTCTGGGTAGCTGGGGTCGGGGCGTTACAAAATATGTCTCACATAACAAAGAATATAATATAAAATGATTCCGTTCACACCTGAAATGATGACAATACTTACATATTATTAACAAATCAATTTTAAGATATCACAGATGATATCATATTAATGTATATGATTATTTTATAATTTAATAAAATTTATTTCACCATTATATAGGAATTTAACCTACCCTCAACCATGGAAAATTACTAGGTAAGGGTTTATTTCACAATCCCTTCATTATCCAAGGTTATATATACGTAATTATCTACTGGGACATATTTATCATCCACATCCATGTTTCATAAAAACTTATTTCAAAACATTTTTACTATTTTATATATTATGGGTTAAAGACATTTATACCCTTATTTTACTTTTTATATGTTTTATACAAATGAATCTTTACGTCTTTTTCCAAACAAGGTTCTTTTTAACCTTTTCGAGAAAATTATGGTAAGAATGTCTTTTTTAACTTATACGGCGGGTGCGGCTATTTTCAGCCGTTATAAAATCGTCGAACATTCCCTTACAACATTATAAGAATATTTTTAAAGTAAATGTTTTCTTTTATCATTATGTGACTTTTAAATGATTTAAGAAAAAACATATTCCTCTCAAAATAGTTTTGATTTCATCTATGTCGACATCATTTGATGGATTTTAATCTTTTTTGAAGTTGATTTATTATGATACAAAACTTCCATTTTGTATTGATGTTTTTGTGATATGTTTTACTATGGGTGTTTTATTTTTATACCATTCATGGATTATGGAGAAAGTATTGAAATTTTATATGCTAGTTTTAATATGATTATTTATGTTATATTTAAACATGTACATATGAGGAATGCATTGGACTTAATAAGTGATGGGTGGAGCCCACTATAGCTTCTCGATCCATCAGTAGGTATCATGAGACAAACTAGTGTTTTAGAATAAGGCCTTAACAAAATATTATTTGTAGTCTTTCCCCAAGGCCTTGACTATGTGGTTATGATATTCCGACATTATGAATTCCATCATTATGAAAGTGGATATTGATATTGAATGTGATTATTCGACCAGAAGAATATCTATGTGAATAAGTAAATGGAATTATTTCATTTTATTTTTTCCATATTATTAAGATGTTCGAGTTTAAATGGATTTTGTTTTAGTTATACATTGCCTTAAATGTTTATGCTTATTTATGAAAGTTTCTGCTATATTGTTACCCTTACTGGGCATTTGAGCTCACCCCTTTCTATGTTTTATTTTTCCAAGGATGTGAAGAAGTATTTTATGAATGACCTACAGGGATAGTATGAGGGGATATGAGTGTTGAATATGGAGACACTGTTGTTTAAATTTTCATTTTAAGATGTAATGTAAACTTTATGAATGTATCTACTGATTCCAAGGATAGTAAACTAATTGGTCTTTCGAGACATCATCTTTTGTGATTATGACAATGTTATGTAATAATGAACCGACTCTAGGTAACTGGGGTCAAGGTGTTACAGTTGGTATCAGAGGAATTTTATTAAAAACCTTGGATGCTAGATTTAGAAAAACTTTGATCAGAGAACAGAGACCTATGATAGACTCTGAGGATTAGTATAGAACAACTTCCTAGAATTTTGGTATTGTGGAGATTTTGTGTTTTTTCTGAGAAATACATCCTAGTCTAGATACGAGAAGGTAGAGGTGGCTCTGAAACAGATGTACCTAGGGGTAAAACCTCAAAAACCACATTGAGCAAGACTCAAACGGGAACTGGTGCACGACAATGCGCCTTGCTGCACTCTTGGTTACGACACTCCTGGGGGATATGCTTAGAATAATTCTCATTTTTTTTCAAACCATTATGATGGGTTTATGAGTATATACTTCCTCAATGAAATTTTTTTATGATTTAGGATTATATCCATAAACTGTTCAATTTTAGATAAGTGTTTTATATGTTTGGAATTATATATTTCAATTCATAAACTAATCTAGTTTATTCCATTGTTTTGTAATGGCCCCTAGTGGAAGAATTGGACACTGTATCAATGCACTCACTCCATGTAGATATTTCCCTCATGCACAAGGTAATTATAGTGGAGCTGGTGACGCAACTGGTGCCGATCAGCTAATCACCATACTGGGACAACTCACTCTGGTTATGAATAATAACCCTAATTGTATGGAGCACCCTGATCTGTAGTGTGTAGGATCAATGTTAAATCGTTTCATGAGGAAACAACCACCAACATTCAATGGGAGTAAAAATCCATTAGTATCTGAGCAAAGGATAAATTCCTTAGAGAAAATATTCCTTGCCTTGGGGACTAGTGAAAGGGAAAAAAGTTATCATGGCAGTTTACCGCCTCACTGGAGATGCTGACCAATGGTGGTCATTGATTCAAAAAAAGAAGGAAGATGATAAAGTATCAAATATGGAATGGAGGGATTTCAATGAGATATTTTTAGAAAAATAATTTCCTCGTGACCATTGAGCAGATATGGAAGGGCAATTTCTAAGTCTGAGGCAAACGGAGGATGCTAATGTCACAAAGTATGATGCTAACATTACAAGGTTATCGAGGTATGCTACATATTATATACGTAACCCAAGAAGAAATATTTTCTCATTTATTTTATGGGATAAAACCATTCCACCGTCGTGCATTAGTCTCACAAACATTCTTGTTGTATGAAGATATTGTCTCATGCTCTATCAAGACAAAAAATAATTCTCTAAGTCTTATGAAATTAAAGAAAAGAAAGAGAAGAAGAGATCTGCTGACCACTCTAGAAATTGAAATAAGTGGAAGAATGGAAATGTTGATTATCCATCCTATTGTAAATATGGGAAGAAATAGCCTTGTACTTGCTTGAAAGGAATGTGAGTCTGTTACATGTGTGGTGAAAAGGCGACCAAGCTTGTGATTTCAAAGGGAAGAAAGAAGATATAGATGTTCAATACTACAACTGAAGCAAAATGGGACATTATTCAAATGAATTTCCTAATCGTCAGGGGAACCTACCTCAGAAAAGGACAAGGGATCAAGGCGAGGCATATGATATCACTACTGCCGAGGTATAAGCTCCGAAAGATGTGGAGGCAGGTAATTTAATGGTTTCCTTATGTTTAGGAAATGCATTATTTGATTCTGGATCCTCACATTGATTCACATATTCCCAGTTTGCATAGAAAATTAGATATTTCCAATTTGATCTAACAAGGTAGTTGTCAATTAAAACTCCTAAGGGAACTATCATTGCTACAAAGTTCTATGGATCTGTCCCCATTAGGGTATATAAATGTTCTTTATATGTTGATCTCATCGTCATACCCACGATTGAATTTGCTATAATCCTCGGTATGGATTGGATTTTGGACAATGATGCGAATCTTTATTGTAAGAAAAACCAGTTTAAGATTTTTGATGATGATGATAATGAACACCTTATATTTAGTACCTAATCTTCACCACCTGATTTTTATCTAGATCCACCCCAACTAGCTCCACTAAATACAATTATCGGGGATGAAGAGAATTAAATATCAGTAGGTGAGGAAAAGAATGTTCTAAAGAGGATGTACCTATTGTGAAATAATAAGTTGATGCTTTTCCAGAGGATTTACCTGGACATCCTCTAGAATGAGAAATTGAGTTTTCCATTGATTTAATTCCTGGAAGAAGACCCATATCAAAGACCCCTGGTAGAATGGACACTGTGGAATTAGTAGATCTAAATAAACAACTAGAGTAATTGAGTAATAAGGTATTTATTTTCCCTAGAGTTTCTCCATGGGGAGACCATGTCCATTTTGTTAAGAAGAAAGATGGATCTATGAGGTTATGTATCGACTACAGGGAGATCAATGCTATAATAATAAAGAACAAGTATCCCCTACCTGACATTGATTATTTATTTTACCAACTGCATGGAGATCAAAACTTTTCAAAGATTTCCTGTAGATCTGGATACCGTCAGTTGTGTGTGAAAAAGGAAGGCATTTCAAAAACAGAATTTCGAACTAGGTAAGGGCATTACAAGTTTACAGTAATGCCATTTGGGTTGACTAATGCACCCTCTGTTTTCATGGATCTAATTAACAGAGTTTTCATGTAAAATCTCGATTATTTTTTAGTGGTATTTATTGATGATATCTTGGTATATTTCAAAATCTATGAAGATCATGAAAATCACTAGCGCATTATACTTAAGACTTCTAGAAGGCATAGATTATATGGGAAGTTTAGCTAGTGTGAATTCTATCTACATGAGATTTCTTTTCTTGGACATATTTTCTCCAAAGATGGAATCTCTATTGATCCTTTTAAAAAGATGGAAATACATGAATGGCCAACACCGATGAGTATAACTGAGGTACGCAGTTTTATTGGTTTAGCAGGTTATTATAGATGTTTCGTCTAGAATTTTGCTCGGATGGATAACCCATTAACAAAGCTCACATGTAAATTGGTAAATTTTTTTTGGATAAAAGAGTGTGAAGAATGTTTTGATGAGCTGAATAGAATATTTGTCAATGCACCTATATTTACTCTACCATCAAGGAATAATGGGTTCGTTATTTATAACAATGCATCGATGAAAGGACTTGGTTGTGTCCTTAGGCAGAATGGTAGAGTTATTGCCTATGCATCACGACAGCTGAAAATTATTGATCAAAACTATCCTACTCATGATCTTGAGTTAGATGCTATTATATTTTCTTTGAAGATATGGAGACATTAAATTTATGGTGAGAAATTTGATATTTATATTGATCACAAGAGTTTGAAGTATATTTTCTCACAGAATGAACTCCTAACGTGGAAAAGGATATGGCTTGAACTACTCAAGGATTATGATTTCACGATATACTACCACCTAGGGAAGGAAAATAAGGTGGAAGATGAATTGAGTAGAAAGGATCATGGAGTACTGAACAATATGAGAATTAAAAGGGATCCTATTCTGATATATCTAGTAAATGTAGATATGGGAATCACCATGTAAGGAGAAACATCAATACTTTATCAAATTAATTCCAAACCTTCTTTACAAGAAAGGATAATGATTTCTCAGACCATTTATGAAGAGTTTCAAAAGAAGATTAATGCTATGAATGATGGTAGATTGAGTGACATTAAATATGAAGATGAAATTTTGAAATTTGGGAAGAGACTTTGTGGTCCCGATATACCCGATCTAAAAAGGGAATTGTTGTGTGATTCTCATAGTACAAATTTCTCTATAACCCTGGGATCCCCAACATGTATAGAGATTTGAAGGAACATTTTTGGTGGGACAACATCCTGGGGAGATTGCTGATTTTGTGTCAAGATGTATGGTTTGTTAATAAGTGAAAGCAGGAAGGTAACAACCTGGTGGATTATTGCAACCTCTTCCCATACCTGAGTGTAAATGGGATAATATCCTGATGGAATTTGTCATGGGACTACCAAAGACTCCTAGAAGGAACGATAAAATATGAGTCATTGTTGATCGTCTTACCAAGTCATCACATTTTTTTTTCTATAAGGGAAGATTAACCACTTGAACTTCTAATAAGACTATATATTAATGAAGTTTTGAGGCATCATGGAGTACCCCTGTCGATTGTTTCTAATCGTGATCTCCATTTTACTTGAAGATTTTGGAAGAGTCTTCATAATTCATTGGATACTAAACATCATTTGAGCACTGCCTACCACCATCAAACTGATGGAAAATCAGAATAGACTATTCATACATGAGAAGACATGTTGATATCATGCTCACACAACTTTTAGGGTATGCGGGATCAATATTTACCTCTAGTAAAATTTTTCTATAACAATAGCTTCCATTCAAGTATTCAGATGGCACCACATGAAGCGTTATATAGAAAGAGATGTTGCACACTGTCCTATTGGGATGACGTTGGTGAAAGAAAACTTGTAGGCCCAGAACTGTTGGAGGAAACGATGGAAATGGTAAAGGTAATCCAAAACCACATAAAAGCAGCACAATGTAGGCAGAAGAGCTATGCCGATAACAGAAGGAAGGATTTGGAATTTCAGGTTGGAGATCATGTTTTCGTGAAGGTATATCCATGGAAATGAGTTATATGTTTCGGTAAGAAAGGTAAATTGAGTCTCAGGTACATCAGTCCTTTCAAAATTCTAGAAAGAATTGGGGTCGTAGCATACCGTTTGGAAATGTTGCCAAATCTCTCCAATGTTCAAGATGTGTTCCACGTATCACTTTTGAGAAAATAAATGTCTAACATAACACATGTACTAACCTAAGAGAAATTAAAAATGGAACCTGATCTATCATATTGAGAAGTGCCTATAAAGATTCTTGATAGGAGTGAACAAGTGCTGAGAAACTGGACGACACGTCTGGTAAAAGATCTATGGAGAAACCATAAAATGGAAGAGGCAACGTGGGAACCTGAGGAACTTATGATGAAGAACCACCCGAGTCTTTTCATGCGGTAGTATTCTAGAAATTTCTAGGACAAAATTATTTGAAAGAAGGGAGAATGTGACACCCCAAGCTTCTACAGTATGTTTCTCTTTGAATAATACACTAGAATGTGTTGTACGCAACTTTGAGTTCTTATACACACCAGAAACAATCAAACTAGCCATTATGAATAGTAATACCTCTGTTTTGAAATTTTATAAATTTTATCTTTCAAAATGGAGTTCATTTTTGGATTCAGAATATTGAAATTAGCTCAGGGTGAATTTTTGGTATTTTTATGAAAACAATCAATTTTTGATGAATAGTGATAAAACAGTTAGTTATATTTTAAAACCAAAGTTTTCTTTAGATAATAATATATTTTATTTAAATTTAATTACTGTCAAAATAGATACATACTACCTATATAAGTTCAATGTAATTTTTTAGAGTTTGTTTAGAATAATTTTAGATATATAAAAATTTTATGGAACTTTTCACCGTCTTTTACCCACCTCCTAGAAGAATTTGGAAATTCACATAAGACATAATTTTACCGCTAATGTGAGTGGAATTTCAAAAATCCAAGAGACACAGTTAATATAAAGGAGTAAATGGGGTTCAATAAGATAATAATTTATTATGAATAGTATCTTTTTTACTTCTATTTAACACGGTTAAAAGTAAATAAGGTAATTAATGGTAAAAATGATATTAATATTACCCTAAAACATGTCCTAATTCTATTGGACAAGTGTATCTAGACAAAAAACAGCCTTAGGAATAAAATATTATCATTTACGTCCACTTGGATTAGATTAGGACATTTATTATCATTTAATTCAAAGAAGAGTTAAAAGAGTTAAAATCAATGTTTAATAACTAAAAAGATTTAATATTGAGTTATACATAAGATAAATTCGATTATAAATATTCATTATAAAGATAAAAAATATTTCCTAAAAAATTTCATTTATTTATAATTTTTAGGCATTAAATAATTTAATTTCTTTATGACACAATAGTGATGCAGTAATTAACTAATTAATGAAATATTAAAATAAATTATATCATAAATATCAAAATAAAATTAATTAGAGAATTTTTATGAATTCCACTAATTTTAATGGTTAATATGACATATTAATATTAGTTATATAAATTGTTTTCAAAGTAATAATGTTGTCATGAAATTATCGAAAACAAAATACCCTATAGTGTCAAAATTGACATAAAAGAGTTTTTAAAACAAATATTATATTATTAATTGATATTATATACCTAAAAGTCAATGGTTCGGCCAAAGGACTTATATAAAGATAGGTGTATCTTTAATGGACCACTTGGGGGGTCTCATGTAGGTATATAGTACGTTTATTGACTATATAATATAAAAATACATAGAGACATGGTAAAATTCAAACTATTTAACTAAGAGTTAAATATAAATGACAAGGTTAATATATTGACACAAACCTGTCTAAAATCTATCGGCTGAAAGGATTTCGACCCATCCCCACCTTTTCATTTAAATAATACACTTTTGAGCCTTCAGAAATAGAATATAAATTTATTATAAAATAATATTTCTATCCTTTCCAAAGGTGCCCTTCACCCCTCTTATAAAAGGGAACTCCCCCTTCTATCTAATTCACAACTTCAAAGCCTTTTGGATTGGACAAACTCTGCCCCAATAATCTCTCAACTATCCTCACTTCAACCTAGAGGCCTTATTTTGATCATAAAGCCAACCGATAGAGCCCTTTTCATCAATTAAAAAGGAAGAACCTGAAGAAGATGTAATGTTTTCACCACCCTCTTTCAATTTTCATTCTTCTTCAACTTCTACTTTCATTGTTATTTCCATTCTAAAATAATAAATCCAGTATATTATATATAATATGATGTTATTATTAATATGGTACAACCATATTCAATATTCTATCCATCATTTGAATGACATGTCAGCAAACGTGTTTACGTACGGCTTACCGTACCCACGTCGTGGTGTAATTGTTATTCAAAACATAATTATTGGGATGGGTATGATAATGATGTGTAATTGATGTAAATAATAAATATAACGAGGTAAATACTATTTATATATTATATATCATCCATTTATATAATATTTTAATATCAAAAGAATGATATTGTTGCTCGTGTGTACGTACGGACTACCATCTCCACGAACGTGATGACATTCATTCCCCATCGTATCCATTCAAGATTAAATTTCATTTCATGATTAAAAATAATTTTTAGAGACATGATATCATTCTGGATATGAATAATATAAATCCCATCCATAACAAATATGGCTCACATAAAAACGAATATAAATGAAAACGAATCTGTTAACACCCGAAAAGATGATAAAACTAATATATTATTTACTAATCAATGTCAAAAGATCACATATGATATCATATTAATGTATATGATTCTTGTATAATTTAATAACAATTATTTCACCATTATATAGGAGGTTAACCTACCCTCAACCAAGGAAATGTACAAGGTAAGGGTTTATTTCACAAGATCTTCATTATCGAAGGTTGTTTATACATAATTATCTACTAGGACCTCTTTATCATCCACACCAATGTTTCTTAAAAATGTATGTCAAAAGATTCCTACTTTTTTATAGACTATATATTAATTTCATTTATACCATTGTTTTAATATTTATAAGATATTTATAATGTAAACATTCCTTCATTTTCCAAACAAGGTCCTTTTAACCTTTTCAACAAAATTAAGGTTAGAATGTCTTTTTTTAACTTATATGGATAGTGCGGATATTTTATACTTTTATAAAATCGTCAAAGCATACCTTACAAGATTATAAAAATATTTTCAATGTAAATATTTTCTTTTATAATTATTTGACTTTTAAATGATTTGAAGAAATAGATATTTCTCTCAAAATAGTTTTGATTTCATCTATGTCAACATGCATTGATGGATTTTAAGATTATTTGAAGTTAATTTATTATGATACAAAACTTCCAAATTGTATTGATGTTTTTGTGATATGTTTGAATGTGGATGTGTTATTTTTATACCCTTCATGGATTATGGAGAAAGTATTCACATATCGTATGCTAGTTTTAATACTAATGATTATGTTATGTTCAAACCTATTCATATGAGGAATGCATTGGACTTAATAAGTGTCGGGTGGAGCCCGCTATAACTACTCGATGCATCGGTAGGTCTCATGGGACAATCTAGTGTATTGGCTCAAGGCCTTGACAAAATCTTATTTGTACTATTGGAAGAAGACCTTGATTATGTGGTTATGATAGTCTGGAATTATGCATTCCATCATTATGAAAGTGGTTATTCATATTGCATGTGATTATTCTACTAGTAGAACATCCATGTGAATGAGTAAATGGAATTATTTCATTTTATTTCTGCCATATTATACTGAAGTTCATGTTTAAAATTCTATTGTTTTAGTTATACATAGCCTTAAAAGTTAATGCTTATTTATCAAAGTTTCCACTATATTGTTACCCTTAGTAGGCATTTGAGCTCACCCCATACTATGTTTTATTTTTTCCAGGGTGTGTAGAAGTATTTCATGAATGAACTGCAGGGATAGTATGAGGGGATATGAGTGTGGAATATGGAGACTAGGTTGTTGTAGTTTTAATTCTATGATGTAATGTAAACTTTATGAATTTATCTAGTGATTCTAATGTTACTAAAATAATCGGTCTTTCGGTACTTGATATTTTGTGATCATGCCAATGTTTTGTAATAATGCACCGACTCTGGGTAACTGGGGTCGGGGTGTTACATGGTGTGCATGAAAATTAATTTATATGATGTCATATATATCATAAATTATTCACATCCTTTTTTTAATTTCATGCAAACCAAAATGCATGGATTAAGGTGTTTGAATAACAGTAGAATATTCTTGAGAATTGATCATGAATGCCAACCGACATGAGATTCCTCATGTATGTACCCACTCTGATGTCTGTAGATCCCCTGATTTAAAATGATAATTTTGGTCTGATATTTTCCCTAATAGAATAATATTATAATTTTTTTTGATGTTAGTGGAATCAAAAACTAAAGATTGATCATTTATTAGGTTAATTGATGCTCCATACAAACATTATATATATATATATATATTTTTGTCTCCATACCATTTTACTATGGTTCATATTAGGGATGGTATAGCGGGATTGGACTAATGATTTCATAGGCTATCTTCTTATATGTTGTCAACCTAATTGTTTTGCCTTTTACATTTTACAGGTGATAAATATGGCTTGGAGGACACAATATACATTTCCAGTGAGTACATACGTGATTTTTTCCTAGGATTTCCATATCAGGATCCTTACTTGGAGACCATTGTTTCTCATTCAATTGGTTGTTATATGGTATTACAAACAATACCATCACTTTTTTATAGATAAATGTCTTCAAAATAAAACCATTCACTACTGGTACTATACATTTCACAATGAATTAATTACTATGGATTTTAATTCTGTTGTATATGATAAGATATCATGTAGTTTATTGTCATGTTGTTAGGCTTTCTACTATGAAGATTAACTTCATATGATAAGAATTTAAATATTCTATATAGTTTCAATAATTTAATATAGGTAATCATTAATTGACATAGGATATGAAGATGTTATTTCAGAGTTCACCTAAACGAACCAAAGGCTCCTAGTTTTACTATGGTGATTACATAGCTCAAGAATGTTGATGTTTATTTCTTATAATAATGAAATGCATATAGTTGGTATGTCAATGCCCTTATTCATTGAATGAATTGTCAAGAAATAGTGTACCCACTATTTCAACTTGATGGTGAATTATTTTTGTGATGGTATTGGTTGATGGTGAACTATTAGGTAATTCATGTACAAATGGATATTTGGAAGATGTTTAGAGTGTGTTATAACCCCAAAGTTCATCTCAATGAATATTTAATGGGGAATACATACATGTGACGAAATAAAAAACAATATGGTGTTGATTTCCATGACAATTGTATTGAGGCTCTAGATGATCATATGTCCTTACATGTAGTGAGGATACTCCTTTAGTTGGAATATAAGAATCCATTATGCCCAATCCTACAGGGACTACATGAATCATAAAGTAAAGGGGATAAACAATCTTTTAAAAAGAACATGAATTATTTTAAACAAATCAAATGCATGGATCATGTGGTGGGATTTTTTAAAATGTTATATCCATGATGGGTTCTAGATCCCTTGTTAACTCTAGTTATTTGGTTTAGAGAATCGGGATGTACAATATGTGGTTTTTTTTTGTGTAATGATGTCCATCAAAAGAATCTAGAATGGAGTGTCATGTTATTGTGTTGAAAAAAGATACAATACAAGATGACATAACATCAAGGATTTCTAATCATCTAGAATGGTATGGAAATAAGGATTTTAAATCATTTCATATGAGTATAATGATTAAATGGATTTTGGAACTGGTTGCTACAATTCCACTATTTATTATTGAAAAGGACTCTAATGTCCAATGAGGATAAGAAAAAAATTCATTGACATTTGCATGGTCATATTTGTATCCAAGGGTCAACTTGGATGAAATTTTCTCTATTACCAGTCTACTATTGTTATTATCCATGAAAAAATAAGCCCAATATCCATGGTGTTCCAAGAGAACTATAACAACATAAGGAACTAATTATGTTAACTCAGACTTCAAAGACAAGAAGTCGGTTTATGAAATTTTTAATATTAATCAAGGATTTTAGAACCTTAAATAAAGTGTCCACACTAAGTAAAAACATTATGATGGATAAAATTTGTGAAAATAAATCCTTAATGTTTTTTATACTAGAGGGTCTAGTATCAATGAATCATGTTTTACTAGTGATACAGTGTGGACCCTGTGAGATTTATGCCTTGTTTACTTACTGTCTTGCTTTTGTTTAAAACTCTACAAGTGAGAAGTTCATCTGGAAAGTTACATTAATTATTATAAGGTCATCAATTTATGGATTTCAACCTATCATGCTTTATGTCAATTTCTGTAGATGTTTATCATGTTGTGATTTGGACAACCAAAGGAAAATTTTTGTGGTTTTACTACAAAGAAGAAAGTTAATTCACCTTAAGGGCACCATGCACATGGACATTGTTTGAGGGAAATGTCACACAAAAACTAATTAAAACACCAAATGTTAAGGGTAACCTAAAATACTTTTTGAGTGGGAGAAACAATTTTTACAAATAATGGGTCGAGGATTTAGGCCATGATTAATGATATGGTGAAATCATAAAGAGGAAGACCACGAAACAAATAAGTTTATCAATTAAGGAACTATTATTTCAGGATCTATAGTATTAAAAATACATTATTTTAGGGATGATATATCACATTTAGTTAGGTTTAATCCCTTACAAATTGATAACAAGGTCCAACAGAGAGATATCTTTTATGTTCCAAGTTCCATTGAAGATTTGTTTGCACCATGAGTCTCAGAAGAAATGAATTGTGATTTATGGAAATGAAATGATTAATAACTAATGAATGAATCACATTATATGGTTGAATAATTTCATGATCCTGTACTGCATTGATTTAAATTCATGATTGAAAATTTCCTTCAAGTTTTTATCATCGTGTATAGGGAATGTATTATATGTGATGATAAATTACCCGTGATATGGAAATTTTCCATTCAATTTATCATATTGAGGAAAATAATATATCCTTTCTTTGTTAATTAACATTATTTAGAAAGGATTAGATTCCATCCAGTTTAATTTCATGTTGTAAGGATGTGGGAACCAATGTGATAATTCTGAATGATTTCATTTTAGAGACATTTAACTGGTTTGTGAATTTATATATAGGGAGTATATTTTATCCATGTATAGGATTATTGTTTTGTATCCATATTTCTATGGAATTTTTTCATTGATTTATGATTTATGAAAGTGATTTATACTAAATTAATAATGATAATGTATGACTCAATCCTCTTTAAATATAGGTATATACTTTTTTATGATTTGTTGAATGTGAAGACCTTTTCCATGTAGTTTAACACCATTTCAATAGGGAATGGTTTTTGATATGAGATGAATCTCAATGATTTTATATAGAGTGACTTTGAAGGTTCCCTAAGATCACTTGATCTATACATTGTGTGGGAATTATGGGACAATTTGGCAGTCAACTGAGTCATGTGAGAGTGGGTCTCAGATAGCTAGCTGCCTAGGTCATCCCCATATAATGTTATGGGTGTATTGTAATCATTTTAATTATTTCCAACGAACCTATTATGGGATATCTGTGAATAAATAGGTTTCCTATGATGACAGGGATTACGAAACACATTGTTCCTTCATAAAAGATCTCTTCATAGGCAAGGCCCACATCCAAGAGGGGGAATATTTTTTTTATTGTGGCTTGGCTCAGGATAAGAGATTCATGCTTCACTAAAAATCCTATGTTGAAAAAAATCTATCCTAATGTATATCTTTAGTGAAAATCTATCCATAAAGTTCTGACACATAGGAATAAGTGGGGATTATTCCAATTGATTATTGCAGATAGACCTAGGATTATAGACATAGGCATCACTACATATTTTTTTGATGGGATGAAACATGAAAAATGTAGTTATGTAATGATACAATATATATTTAGTTCTTAGGCATTTGAATAGGGGGTATTTTTCTAATTTTTTTGTGGTTAGACACTGTATTGGAGATTTGGGATTCTCAATGTACCCTATAATGAATGGAATATGTCCAAAAATAGTTATTAGATAGGAAATTCTCAATGCCAGTATGACCCATATGAAAGTGGGGGGGGGGGAATTGATCCCGTTAGTTATTATAGTTGGACCTGGGATTTGGGATCCAAGAATCATTATATATACTTTGAAGAGATGAATCGTGTTACATTTAGTTCATGAATGAGAAAATCTCCACGAATGTCTAACCCATAAACAGGGGAGGGAATTATTCCTGATGATTATTGCAGATGGAATCATGATTAGATATTCGGTGGTTACTATTTATATTGTGATGATATGAATCAATCCAAACATAGTTCATGAACATTGGTGTGGTGGGGGCATGTATGAACCAATTCTTAATAAATAAAACTCTATTTTCAATTTATTTAAATGAGTAATTATATATTCTGGATATTGAAAACACATGCACATATTTGGTTCTCTTATATCCTATCGTATTTAAATGATATCTGATTATCATTACTATTGATAATATATTCATTTAACTGTGATCATATGATTAGTATAAATATATGATTTTAACAAATCCCATTGAAATAGACAGAGGAAGTGATGGCCTAAACCAGAAGAATCGAACCTTATAAATCCCATTTATTAGATACTCCAATAGAGATAATATCACTGCAACTTTCCCTGAATGAGTCCCATGATGGTATCTAATAAATAAAGCATAAATGAAACTATTTACAAGATAAGTTCAACCTCATTGAGATCATGACCAAAATCAAGTATGTCAAACCACCCCTGAAAGTCTCACTGTTACACAACATATACATTGGTCATTTTATGGATTATTAAAAATACATGCATCACGACCCAAATAATATGAATATGTATATTTCATATAATAATGAATATATTTTCATATTATTGTATTTTCATTATAAATGATTTTTATTTTGATACAATAATGAAAAAATATACTTTTGGGTAATATTATAATTGAAATTATGAGATTTATGAATCAATGGATTTTCAAAATAAATAATATTTTATTAAAATACTGTTATTAAAAAATTTTCATTGAATATAAATGTTAATATTAATATTATGAAGTAAATTTTAATTTTATAATGGTTTGAAAATTGTTATTGTCAAACCCCAATAATCTCCCAAAAAATGTCAATCACTACATTAAAAGTGTAAATTAAAATTTTTAGAAAATTAATTTGATAAATGACATTTTTTTTTCTGAATTACAACAACTATATAATCAAACTATGAATTTCTAATATTATTGTGATAGAGTCAAATTTTTGGGTAAAAATTAAATATGGTATAAATATACGTTGTGTATTTTGACAACATAATGTCCCACAAATGATGTAATAAATTCTATAAATGTCAACAATGAGAATATATATTTTTCCCCTTAAAATTAATTTATTATTATGTTTAGTTGATTACTTTTTAAAATACCTTATTAATCCTCCAAAACCAATATAATTTTTTAATTTTTTTAAATCACTTCCTTATAATCATGACTCACTTCTACAATACCAAGGGTATTATTTTTTAAAATATATCTCATTATACTAATACAATAATTATAATAATTCCAATTTTGTATAGTCCATTGGAAAAAACTATTTTATGATTTTCAGTTTTGGTTATTTTATAATATAGATCCAAAAAACAAATTCATGTGAAATACTAAGGAACTCCACTCTATTTTCTTATATAAACGCATACAAGCTCCCATTTCTCAACAATTAAATACGATGGATAATGTAATTACTGATACCTCCCCTCTCTATCATACTATCATGGTTCCCCCAAAATCTCATGAATATCATTTAGAGCATCTAGAATCACCCTCCCTAGGTAACAAATTACCTCATTATATTTTTTATTCAAGTTTCTTCATTATATTATGTCTTTTATATATAATTACTAATAGTGGGATTTGTTCCCCGATATTCCAATTACTATAAATTTTATATTTAAATGATGAGTTTCCCCTTTCACTCTCACTAATCCATTCAATGACCATTACTATGCCCCCATTATGTTTTGGAAATTTCTCTTTGATATTTCAATTCAAAAAATGTGTAGTGAAAACACATAACCATTTCCTATAAAGGGTGTTCACCTTAATTAAATTATACATAATTTATTTGGTAAATAATGTTATTTATTCCATGGTCCTTGATCTTGGAATTAAATTTATGATATATGAATCCATGTTTTATAATCCATGTGGTACACTTAATAATGAGAATGAAATGGTTATTATGGGTGATCATGGAATTATATACCACTCCAATACATTTGGTACTGTTGTTGTCTGTTTTGAGGTTATTAAAGGGATTACTAAGTGAACCAAATCAGTCATTATAATTCTTCCATCATGATATCTTGGATGTTATCCATATCGTATATTTATGATTTATTTTTTAATTTGTTTCTACATTTCCATGTTGCCTTTATGTAACCATTATATATTATGCCTATTTGTTCATGTTTATTATTATCACACCATTTATTCCTCATTTATTTCTCTATTGCCTAACCTGTATTAATTTCCTAATGTTATTCCATTTTTTCCATTTTTCCCACTTTATAGCTCAACCCTTTCTTATGTATACCCCCATGTTATCCAATTCAGTTTTAAATACTATGATATTTTCGAAGCATGGTAATGATGTTTTATATAATGTTGATGTATCCCATGTACAAGGTGCAACATTGTTCACCTAATTAAAAATAAACAATAATTTCCAATATTTCATGCTATATTATTTGAAATATTTTGTAATAAATCCAGAATTAATGTTTAATAAATAGAATGGTAGTCTTAGTTAGTATAAATGGAATGTTTGGTTATTTATGAGATTGGGATTAGAAAACTCTAGAAAAAGACCTTGGGAAAAGTATAAACAAAATAAGATAGCCCTAAATATTAGTGTAGCATAGAGTAAGTGGTTTCGAATAATATACAATCATTTATAGTGATTACAAGTGGAAATTTCTCTTACATAAACGTACATAGGGGAAAACCCCAAAAACACCATGTTGATATAGAATCGACTGAGTAATAGTGAATAAAAATTAGTTGTTCTACATACATGGTTATACATTTTTGGGGGATATGATTCCGTAAATTCCCAAAATAATTACAGAATATTATTATATAAACCTAAATGCCTCTATTTTTTTATGTTATTAAATATATCATGAATAACATACATTTAGTACTTGATATTATTATGTAAAATAAATTTTTTCAATTATAAGTTATCACTTTAATGTCATTGTTTTCATATTTATGTGTCAATATATTTAATCTTATACATATCTAAGTCTATGTTAGATTAAGTAAAATGATATAACAAGAATCAAAATTTTAAAGGTAGGGTTATCATCCATATTTCTACACATTACTTCATATCATGAATGTTTAGTATTATTATTAAAACACCATAAAATAAAATTTATGTAGATATGCTAGTGAAAGTAGAAAATTTAGAAATAATTGAATACTAACTAAATATTTCCAAACCTATGAATATTTCATGGTTAAATTTTCTATCAAACCTTGTGATACTTCCTTTAGAATAATTTTATGTAATTTATGGAATGGATTGGCTTTACATATGTAGATCATTAATAAATTGATGGGAGATGAAAATCTCTCTCTATATTTTTAATCATACTAGGATGTTGTATAAGTAGAAAGAGGTGGTGGAATATTCCTTTTCTCTAACATCTCAAAAATGTAAATTATTTTCCTATGAGAATACATATGTAGCTATAATGATTGAGTCTAAGTAACAGGTCATCCTTGAATAATTTCCCATTGATAAGGAATATAATGAAGTGTTTTCTCGGGAATTTTATTGTCATATTCCGAGATGATAGGTTGAATTTTCAATTGAGATTATACCTAGACTATTTTATTTATACAAGATTCCTTATATAATGGATATTTTGGTAAATGAGGGCCAGAAGAAAAAACTAAAGGATAATCTAGAATAAGGGTTTATACACCAATCTGCTTGAACATGATGTTCAGTGGTCCACCTATTCAAAATGAAGGATATGGAATTGTGGTTTTACATATATTGTTGTGAGATAAACAAGATCATGATAAAAAAATTATCCTCTACCATTGATTGATTAATTTTTTAATCGGTTTAGTAGACCAAAATACATATCCATGGTGTATCTTTTTTAGAGTACTATTAACTTAGGGAGAATAATGAGTATATCCCCAGTACAATTTTTTGAATAAGTTTTTGGCACTATGAGTTCGTAGTAGTGTTATTTAGACTCAATAATATTGTCCTAATATTTATGAAAATGATTAAAAGTATATTGAGATTTTATATTGAATAAAATTTGGCAGTATATATATATTATTTTATAATATACTCATAAATCAATGAGGAGCATCTAGAAACTATGATAAATAAATTACGGAACAATAATATTATTGAAAATTATAGAACATTTGAGTTCTAGTTAAAGGATGTAAAATCATTTGGGAATATTATTACACATAATGTGATATCTATAGACCATTCCATGAGGGAATACATTAGAGAACGTATGTGGCCATCATATATGAGATAAATACATAGTTTCCTAGAAGTATCTATGTACTATAATCAATTTGTTTTTAAACATTTTCGTGACTTTCAAACCCTTTAACCATGTTAACTCTAAACGGAGTAATGTTTTATGGACAATTTAATGCTAAGATATATTTATGTAGTTGAGAAAGAGTCTTAACACCAAACCTATACTCACACTATCCCTAAGTGGAGAAAATTTTAGGGTATTCATCAATTATTCAAAGAAGGTAATGTGTTGAGAATTAATATAGAATGAAAATTTGATAAGATACACATAAAAGAAAAAGTTATTCCATGAACAGAACTATAAAAATTCTTGATCTTGAGTGGGATGCAGTGGTCATCTCATTTAAAATTTGGCATCATTATGTCCATGGACAGATGAATAAAATTTAAATTGATCACAAATTCTTCAAGTATATATTCAATCATAAAGAGATGAATTTAAATCTAGGCATATAGTATGAGATAATCATGGACTATGACTGCTCAATCCACTACCATCATTGGAAAGAAAATAAAAAGGAAAATTGTCTCAGTAGAAAGGATCAAAAAATATATATTAGTTTAATTTAAAGATAATTGATATTCTTAGTCTTGAGAGTGATGGATTTGGAAATCATAATGGATATAAATTCATCAATTTGTTAACAATTTATTTCTATGAAATGACATATAGGGAAGAAATATTATTCTTAAATAGATGATATAGGAATTCATAAGAATGTGGAATCTATAAGATTGGGGATATCATCATAGTTCAATTGCAATGATGAATGAGTTGTGAGATTTGGGTTATGACTATGTGTAACATCAAATACCATGTTAATGAATGAGTTGTTTTGTTATTCACATAACTAAATCTTCTATATCCAACTTGGAATCATGAATACATATTGAGATATTAGATAGTACTATGGGTGGTAAAATATGAAGAATGATATTGTTAAATATAAATCATGATGTATTGATTATCAATAAGTGATGGTGTAATGGAAAAAAATCAAAAAGGGATGATGAAAACATTACCCATACCTATATGGAAATGGGGAAACACCATTGATTTTTTCACTAGTTATTATTAATATATCAATGTGAAATAATTCTATATACTTAGTGATGGACGAACATACAAATACTACACACTTCATTGAAATTTGAGACGGCATCTCACTCGATCAACATTCATGGATTTACATTAGAGAAGTTGTGAGGCTTTATAGAACACCACTATTGACTATATCAGATTGAGATCCAAGATTTAACTCCATGTTATAGCGGAGTATCCAAAGATCTCTAAATAATTAGTTGAAATTCATCATGACTTATCACCCACAAATCGATCGCTAATATGAGAAGACTATCCAGACAGTCGATGATATATTGAGAGCCTGCTCAGTTTCCATAAATAGATGAATGGGTTAACTTATTCCTGTAGTTAGGTGTCATAAAATAAAATTTTCCCATCATTAATCAAAATTAATTCCTATACTTTCAATAATGGGATGGTGTGTGTATCACCTTTATGTCGGGATGATGTTGGGGAACACATACTGTTAGGTCCTAAAATAGACGAGGAAATTTTGGAAAATGTTATGACTATTCAAAATAAAATAATAGAAGCTTAGATTCAAAAAAATAGATATAATGACAATCATTGATGAGACCTAGAGCATTATTTTGGAGACATGGTATTCCTTTTCATATCTCTATCGAATAATTTATCGAGATTTTGGTTTAATGTGAATCATAGTACAAGATACATCAACTCCTTTGAGATCCTTGATCGCATTATAGAGGTAGACTATTAAGTAACACTCCAAGATAGACTATTTAAAAAAACATGATTTATTCCACGTATCCCTATTAAATAATTACATAGCATATCCGTCACATGTACTCAATCCATAGGTGGTACCATTGGAGAATGATCTTTCATATGAGGAGTAGATATTAAAGATTTTATAATTCTGTGACAAACTTATATAGAATATGAAAATTCACCTTGTCAAAGTTCTATGTAGAAACAATATGTTTGATGAACCAAAATGAGAACCATATGAAGAGATTAAATATAATCACTCTCTTTTGTTTTACTGTTTGAAATGAAATTTTCAAGGGAAACTTTTTTAAACCGGTGATGATTTTAAAGACCCCAATTTTTTTTTAAAAAAATTCCCTTCAATATTTATTAAATTAACTATTATATATTATGGATATAAAAAATAACATACTTGATATTATTATATAATATTGTATTTAAATTACTTTTTTAAACAATTACTGTTGAAAATATTGCCATCGAACTGTGATCATATGATTATTATAAATAGAGGGTTTTGAAAAATATAAATGACACTCACAAAGAAAGTGATAGACTAAACTAGAACAACCAAACCCTATGATAACCATTTATCCACAATTATATATAATCATAATCACTAGTAATTTCCTTTGACAAAGACCATAAATATATCTAACAACTAAAGATCCAGTGAAATCATTTTCAGGATACGTTTAACACATACAGATCTTGTAGAAAACCATGTATGCCAAACCACACATTAAAGGATCACCGATGCACACATCAAACATTGGATAATATTCAGTGTATTAAAAGGAAATGTTTCCACACCATAACAATATGAATATATATATTTTATTTTATAATGAATATATTTTCTTTTTTATTATAACATTATAAATTATTTTTTATTTTTATACAATAATGCACAAATTATATTTTATTATAATATCCAAATTTACATTAAGAAATTAATGAAATATTATATTTTTGAAATATATAATAAGTTATTAGAAAATATTTATTAAATAAGTGGAAATAAATATAAATTATAGTATAACTGTTATGATGTCAAAATTAATTTTTATAAGGGTTTGAAAATTGTTATTGTCGAAAAAACATCAATTTACTAGTAAATAAAGACAATTATTTTTAATTTAAATTTCCAAATATTTAAAAATTATTTGTATAAAATAAATAATAATTTTGGAATCATAAAATATAAATTATCCAATAGTGAATTTTTCATAATTTTCTAACATGGTAGAATTTTATTGTAAAAAATTAAATAGAGTATAAATATATAATGTGAATTAGATATCATAACGAACAAAAAATAATGTAACAAATACTACAAAATGTATCCATGATAAAATATATGGTCCATATTTTCAATAATATTATAGTAATTGTCTTTTTCAATTTTTATATTTCCTCTTAGAATCTTGTAATGCATAAAATATATATTAGTGTTTTAAAATAATTCCATTAAAAACATGACTAACATTCCCATCAGATAGGGTATTGTTTTAATATGATTGGACACCAATATTATAAAATAACGAAAACGAATCAGATTTGGAAGGAAATATGAGAAAAATCTAGTGGACGGTGTTTTGTTTTTGTAATTATATTATGTAGAGTCTGAAACCATGCCTTGTGAACAAATAAAGAACTCCCCTCTCTTATCCTATATACACCCACACAAGACCACAATTATATTAACTCAAAAACATTAGACATAATCCATAATATGTCTTATCAGCTCTATATTCCTCCCAATGATCCCCTAATCTCTCAATAATCTCATCCCAAATATTTTGAATCACCCTCTCATAGTAAGGGGTTCCTATCCTTTTCCACATTATTTATGTTTATTTGTATTTTATAACTTGTATCTACAAATCCAAATGATTGGATATGTTCTTATAAATCCTCATTACTATATATTTTCTATTTAATTGATTATATAACCCTTTTAATATCATTGAGAACATTCATGACCATTTATATGGACACGTTATGCTGCCAAACTTTCACCGAGATTTTTTACCCCAAATAACTTTGTAGTTAATACCCATACTCATTTACTATAAATGGTCTTCACCTTCATTCAATTATACTTATTTAATTAAATAATTTCATGTATGTCTTCCAATTTCTATTATTGTGGAATAAAATTTAATGATAAATGATTCAATGTTTTATGATCTATGTGGAACACATAATATTGAGAATGAAATTAAAGTTATGGGTGTGCCCAAAATTATAGAGTGCTCCAATGCACTGGGAAATATATTAGTATAACGAGACATTATTAAAGGGATTAGGGAGTGAGCCTAATCCAACATGAGATTATTTCCATCATGTTTCCTTGTATTTAATCTATGACCTATGTGTATGATGCAGTGTTTTGATTTTTTCCCCATATTTCCATGATTCCATTATGGTTTCGTGCTATATCATTCATCATTATTCATGTTTATGATTATTACCCATTTTATTCCCTAATGATATGCCTATTTTTCTAACATGTATGACTTTATTCATGTTATTCGATTTTTATTTTACTAATTGGTATTTATAGATAACTACTTTCTTATGTATTTCCCTAGTTTATCCCATGTAAATTTAAAAGCTATGGTATTTAGAATTATGTCAATGATATTTTCAAAAAATTAATTGTACCCATGTTAAAGATTTTATTATATATACATAATTCCCAAATAAACTAGAACTATTTTCCATTTGTGTTTTATTATGTGAAATGTAATGTTAAAAGTCTTGAATATATTTTTAATAAAGTGTAAGGTTGTCTTGACAATGAGAACCAGGAATAGTGTTCCTCTATTGAGTGTTCAATAGTAATGCACAGTTATATGTTATGAAAGATACATCAACCTGAGAGTTTAAAATCATGTGAAATGTACATATAACATTAATTTTAAGGTCTTTCATCTAGGACCATGATGACCTTATCATGAACTAATGTGTCTTTATTATGTGGGCAGAACCATAATAGAATTCCCAACCATGCATGTGTTATGATTAGTGTGAAAATTAATTAAGGAAATATGATTCTTTCACCACATAAAAGCAATTAAAAGAATTTCATGGGGAATTTTATATAGTGTCCCTCCTAGGACACGATATAGTATATTGGTTTATTTCTTATATAATTTAATTGAAAATCATGCCATATGTAGATGGATAACATTAACCATCATTATCATGTGGATAAGAAATTATCCATAAGGTTTAACATCATTCCCTATGGATGAATGTTAACCATATTGAAAAACAAGTCATGAAGACCTAAATAATGTAAAAAAGATTTCTAGAAATCATCTAATAAGTGTAATCCCACTTCTGGTTAATGAGGTTTCTTGATCAAGTTATCGATGGATTCCCATTAATAGTACATAACATATGAATACATTCTAACATCATGCATTAAGGATGTTTTCACACAGTCTGATGTATTTTTACTGGGATAAATATATTGCGGCTAGACCCATGATTTAGTGTTTGAGAATCACTACATATTATATGATAAATGAAATAATTTCATGAATAATTATTTAATGGAGAGATTACCTATGTGGATCTGACTCACATACAAGGATGGGGGCACTGAATTTATCTTATATATATATATATATCTTTGCCTTGTTTTATTTTTCAGATGTGATGTAACGTTTATTGTGAAATTTTACAACATACCCTAGTGTATTTATATTATTGGTTATATGATAAGGAAGACTCATGCATTTTTTTATCATGTGACTAGAATGATTTCTTTTCCATTTAACAACAAGTTGTGGTGATGTAAGAAACTATGCAATTTAAATGTTTACACCCTCAACAATTTTAAAGTTGTCTTAATTTCATATAGTATGGATGTATAATTCATTTTAAAATAATATGACTAGGAAATTTTCCATTTAGTTTTAAAATAATGAAACCGAGTTGTATCATTAAATTTAACATCACACAATTAGGATATAAGATATGGTATAGTTTAAAATCTATATTTCTAGACTACTTCAATGCACTTTTAAACTCACATGGTAAGTATGTATTATGTGGTCTACCATCATTTGAATACGACAACAGATTCTTGATGGTATATATGGGATGTAATTATCATTAAATCTTACATTGGTGGTGGAGGGATGTGTTTCTATTCAATCATGGGCAATGACTAAGTTCTATTGGGATAGACCTTATGTATGAATTAAGGTGCTTTCAATTTGGGATTTGTTTTTGGAGGATGCCTTCATGGTTTCATTAGGATTGTGATATACAATAACTTTTCTCCACAAAGTAACAAGTGTAGGTGATCCTTTTAATGAATGATCATGAGATCTGATTCTAACGGACATCAAGGTTCTGTAGTGCTAGAAAAAATTTCTCATAGATTGTCACTAATTAATCCTGCCAGTTTTGTTACTTCTCATCATATATGAGTTTCTTTTATATTTCTATACATAATGTGGTAATATATACTCCTTTGGGTAATAATTCCTCAGTTTTATAGAATAAAGAATATTGCATTTCTTTTGTAGTAGTGTACATAGTCATACAATGGGACCACAAAGAATGAAACGATTGTATGACTAGGACCTCTTGTCCTTATTCACAATCTTATGGATTATATTTTTCAAATATATATTCACGACCACTATCTATTCAATTTTATCAACATGATAGCATGATTAATGGTTGTAATCAATGTTACACTCAAGGAAAAATTTAATAAACTTGGTAGAATATATTTTGGTGTTGTTTTTATTTAATATCATGTGAGCTTTTCTAAATATGGTGATGATATTGGATTTTAAAAAATTAATAATGTTCTTCATCCTGAATTCCTTGAAGGGTATTAACTAGTCCCATTTCAAAATTAATTCTATTGAAACATGGTTATACTTAAACTAGTTAGGTGTGGATATGGGATATATACCCACAACAAATATTCCCTCTAATGAAAATTGATAAGAATATTTAGCTTTATGCAGTAGTTTAGGGGTTCAAGGATGATGTTTTCATGAATTTGGAATGCATGAAACTTCATGGTGACTTTCATACAATCAGGTATCGTGGTTTTCTAGTAGTAACCAAGACTTATGTTCTAATGGGAGTGTCTAGTCTTAGATTTATGGACACCACAAGATCCTTTATAGACTTCATGTATTATGACATGAATTTAAATGTCTAAATTTCTTGTGAGGAGGATTATATCAAATCCACCTTAATATAGGGATATTTTTCTCATTTCATACATTATTATTGGTGACATTTACTACTCAGTACTAATTCTATTCCATTTTTTCATGTCTTTTAATTACTTTCCAATTTTATAGATAATTAATTATGGTATCTATCTAATCCATGGTAGTGTCATTGAACCAAGATTTGGGGAAGTGTTGACATGATTGATTTGTTATATGTAACTAATGATAAAATATGAGAACATATATAAATTTGTGATGTTGAATACCACATCACTCTTATCCATTTCATATAGAAAATTAATTACATTTACCAGTGTGTCAGCAAGATCAATTCATGATCATTGGACAAGATGAAATATTGAATCAATTGGATACTCACCCATCACACCTCTAATTTATCCATTTATAGGGTCCAATAGTTACTTTTTTATATAATATTTACCAATAATTTTATTTATCACTATATACAAATCCATTTTGATGTTCAGGTACACAATCTATAGCTATTGGTCTCATTCCAACCCCATAATGAGGGATTTGTATTCTACCTAATTATTAGTGAATTTTTATGAAATCGAGAAAGTGTAGGGAAAACATTCCTAGAATGGTGAAACAAATAAAATTTCTAGAAAACCCTATTGAGATTTTGATTTTCTATCCTATATATAAAATGATGGTGGGTGGAACTATCAATATACATATCCCTTGTTTGGGGGGGGGCATGGGAATAAAATAGATATCCTTGGAAATGATTAGTGTCCACTAGTGTAAATTGTGGGGTGGGATGTACCATAAAAAAATTAGTTGGGTCCATCCATTTTAGTACATTATATGACATGAGATGGATCATATACTAATAAAAAATAACTACCCATTAATCCAAACAACCTATGAATAAATGGAATATAAAGATATACTTTAGAGAGTTTATATGATTGACTAATTAGAGTTTTTGCTTCTTCAAGTAATGCCTCTGATCATTAATAATTAATATTAGTGTGTGGAGTTCCTTATATAAAATATAATATTGTGTCTTAGTACCTATAATCATTTTACAAAGGTAGTTGAGACTTTTCTCATTCCATGAATCATTTTTTAGTGCAAGGTCAACTCCCAATTATCATTCTATAAAGCCACATATATGTTGGGTTGATTTCCTTACACCAGTAGAATCAAGAACTGTGGGAGTTGAATGTACAGATTGATACCATTAATGGATTCATGATAGTATTTATACAATTTTTAGGAGACTCCCTTCTTCATAAACATGGATAAGGGGTGTGATTTTCTAACCAGGTTTGTTATGAAATATATAACATAAGCGAGGTTTCCTTGGAGGCCCCTAATATCTATGGGATTCGGATGGGTTGAAATTTCATGGATATCACTATTATTTATTAGTTTGTCCATGATTACACTATGGAATACCACATGACCATTAAATTTCATAAACATTAACCTAAAAGATTAGTTCAGTGGGTTTTTCTTGAATCTGTGCTATAACAATTTGTGGAAGATTGTCCAAATATCTGCATGGTGATCACATCTCTATTTATAATTAAAAATCTATTCATTTACATAACATTATACTATTCCTCCATATTATGGATTAAAGATATGATGCATATCACATTAATAAGTATCACTAACATTCTATAATCCCATAAACATGTCTTAATAGAAAGTGGTTCCATAGGGTGTTATAATTGGTGTTGATTTATCATCTTCAAGTACATATATATTCGATTGTACATTTAATAACCATCCATAAAGGAATGGGTTTTTAATCCTAAATTTAATCAATGAAAAATTACATGATTGATAATGGGATATCTTCATTCTTGAATATTCAATAAAAGAATCTAAAATCAATGCATTCTTGAATATCCCAATTCATTTTATTTATATGTATGATGTTGGTGAGACATCTTGGGTAAAGAACATCCAATAAAGTCTTGGATTTGATCAATTTATCAACATTTGAGACCACATTTGTAGCATGAAAGCTGTGTATCCTCTTAACTTACTACATGATATCTCGATCAACAATGAGAATGACTAGAAGGAGCATATACACATCGGTGTTCATACCAGTAATTCCCATATAATTCAAAAGGAACAAATATTTAAGTATATTTACAAAAAAAAATCTTGATATCCTTACCCCCGATAAGAATGGAAACACATATCAATATGATCAGTGGGCCTTCTTGAATTCACAAATTTATATCCCAAAGCATGTTTATTTTGGTGATGATTCCTTACTCAAATGCTAGAGGGGTGTTCATTTGGGCATTTTCTTCTACTTCCATATCCGATTATGTGTAGTATATACCGTGCATGATAAACAATTTGTGGACATATCTATAACTTTCAAGATGATAGAGGGCTCAGGAAGAGACATTATCATTCCCTACTACCATAGTCATTTCAGATATATTATATAAGGGACTATTTTATTTTATATTATCATTGGGGATATGAGGACCATGGATATATTGGATTAAGTCTACTACCTCAATATAGATCATGGATTGTATATAATCTCTATTAACCATGCTCTAAGAAATATTTGTGGCTATCCCCAAGACATTGGAGGTTGAATGATTCATATCATCAACATAAATTGGCTCTTTTACATCCCTTTTTTATAAACCTAAATCGACATATGTAGATTCACAAAACTCGAATGGAAAACATTCACCAAATATTAATTTTTCACTTTATTCAATTTGGTATTTCAAATAATGAAAAATTGTAAAGGGAACTACCACATTGTTATTAATCCAATACCTTCTAATAAGTCATTTATATATTGTGTCTCTATATATAACCATGAACACATAATCAGATGTGATGTCCCCAAATAGAGCCTTTATCATGAAATTCTAGAGAGGTTGTTTCTCACTCTTACATACCCTTAATTACACAGACTTATGAGAGATAACTTATCCTCACTATATCTAAAAATCTGAATGGTTTAGAATGGGATTAGGTTGAACCTAGAACCATTTTCCATATGAACCCTTATGATTTAATTTTTTTTGAGTCTTCTAGAAACATATTTGCATATGATATGACCCTGGATGACCTATTACTGATCCTATTCATTGAATGAGGAGGCATGAAATTATGATGGTATAGTCACCGCTCGATAAAACACAACTACAAATACTCGATCCTAAAATATTATTTTTTCTAGAGGACCATGATGAGTTATTCTCTCTTCTATTTTGAAATATGGAGTACATCCAACATCATGATTTTTTTAGTAAAAACCACCAACTATTTTAGAGTGATGTAAATTTGTGCCAAATATCATTGATTTATAATGTGCGTGATATTTATGTTTTCGTTTTTGATATGATGTTTTTGAGGTAGAAAAAAATGTTTTTTGTGTAGTGGTCATGAGATAATCTAATGCTAGTGTCGTCGATCACATTGGTCATCCCCTTTTTCTAGACTGATGAGACAACATCACCCCCACTAGTCGGTCATATAGGATGACTAGGCATAGAAAAACAAATCATGGTTCTTGGAATCCTATTATTTTCATTAGTATTAATAGAGTTATTTTCCATTTGTATTAGTTTTATATAAGTCCTCTGTAGGTCTATAACCATGATATTGTGTTTTACCACACTCACATTGTCCCGTATATCATCGACTCATGTGTCAGTGACCTCTAGCTCCAATGTTAGGTATATGGAACTCTTTATTAGTACAATATTCATCATTGGATAAGGGTTACTCTAACTGTACTACATGAATATAATCAAATATGGAATCTTTATATCATGAGGGATCCGTTATTATGGGTTGGTCCATGTGACCCAAACATTTTTTGAAATAAGTTTTCTAAAGTCATGGATTTTTTATGAGATGAATATGACTATTTCACTTCAATCTCATACCATTAATGACGATTACATCCTTCATTGAGTGATGTATTCAATGTCCCCACCATTTTTATAGAACTTCTATAGGTTTGCGACCCAATGATCCTAGTGTGGCATTCACTCAGTCAACATTTCTTCAATTCATCGAGTCATCAAGCTTTTGCAAATTCCTAGATGTAACTTCTTACAAATTAACAACTATTTCTAGTTGGGTAATGATTATATAAGTCAATTTTACTAGGGATTTAACTAGAACCATCTATCTATAATCAAATATTATTTGTAGAATGTATTTTAAGATGAACCCATCCTTTATTGTGTGACCCAACCACCTCAAAAACGGATGGTATATGGGAAGATCAGTGGGGTATACCTTGTTGGGTTTCTAGGGTTAATGATTCAAGAGTAGGTTATTTCCCATATATGAATGTAAATAAACAATTACCTTTTAATTTAGGAACGATTATGTTTTTTCCATCAATTATATAAATTATGGGCCACCATGATCTTCTTTTCATCTAGTCGAGGGTTGTTTTTCTGTTGTTTCTACTCAATAGGATGAGTTTGATTATTTAGGGCCTTAAAAGGTTCTTGAATGGGTGAAACTATTGGATTGAGGGAAAAAATTGATGTATTTGACTTATTAATAATTTTCCCATCTGTTTAGGTAATAGATCAATATTTAGCTCAGGCTCACTAAATTGCATCTTCAAAACATTGTTCCATTTTAAAAAAAATAAGGGATTCCTCCTAGATACATCATCAAGATCATAGGTGTATATAAATAACCCCTAAGATATTCAAAAAATAGTACCATTAATTTCTTATATGAGAGAGGGATACTATGTAAATCGGTTAACAATTTTCATCTAGCTATGATGTCATACAACCACTCATTTTTGATATACATACAATTTTTAGGTCAACAATTGATGTTTTTATTAGTTTAGTGATGAGAAGATAATGGAATTTCTGATTCATTTAATCCAATCCTACAATGTAAAATTTTATAATCCTTTTTGACAAAATGGAGTCTAAATTTATTAGTTTATATTAAAAACAACACATATTGGTTTCATATTTATGATCACGAGGGACTGTCATCAAACCATATCAAGACACAAACCATGTGATTTGCTATTTTTGATCTCCCAAATAGTCAATGTATAAGAAGGATGGATTTAAAAAAAGTAAGGTAAAAGTTTTATCCAACAATTCCTTATATATCTTATTGTCAGGAAACATGGGCATGCATTGTAATTATATGGCTTCCATTAGATCATAAATGATTTAGTGGCATCATGTAGTTACAGAGGTACAACTATCTAGGACATTTCCCATCAGCAATGGGGAGACATGATGAGGTGGAAGTGTTTTATTTTCCCACTAATCCTTGAACGGTCCTTATACTGAATGATCCCTTAATTTGGGTTGATTCTATCACCGTAATGGAGGAAAGTCCTGATCATCATCAACATCCTCATTTTTGTAATCCAACATAATAGATTTATGAAAAACCTGATGCATTGATTCCATAATTTTTGGGGGATCAAATCATTCCTAATGATTGGGATGACGATTATATGTCTCAACTTGAATACAATACCTATTGAAAATGTTTCCTCATAGAAATTCCTTATTTAGTTGTCTATGATTTTGTATCTCAATCACAAACTCTGAAAACTACTCCTCTATGGAAGACATATAAGATTTTATAGTGATGAAAAGTATATAAACACTTACTTGTAAGTGTTCCACGGATTTGGTGGAATGTAATTATTCATAGGATCCATGTTTTGGATTCTCCACTAGTTTGGTAAATGTGCAACCTCAGTTGGTGCATCTAGATCACCCTCCAATTGATAAAGGTTTTCTGTATTTCGTCCCTCTGTATTTGTGTCTTGAACTAATTTATATGTTGTTTTATGGGTTTTATATTCAATGGGTTTTTATTTGATGAATGTAAATTTTTCCATTACTCTCAGTGAAATAGGGTAATTCTATTATTTTGGAATCAAGTCCTTTTTTTGGACCATTCCCATATTGGACCTTCTTGGATTACGACTCCATTAGGATTTTATTAGCTACATGATATATTCCTCCTTTTTTAGTCATCGAGTATAGAACCTAAGGGTGTTTCCATTTTTTCCAAATGGGGCTTTAATAGTAAAGTATTTTCTTAGGGTGGGGGGAATATATGGGATGTCGACCGTCAGAATTCCACACCCATCATGGTGATGACCAATTCCATCTAGGATGTGGATAATGATTAAAATTACCCTATAAGTGTGATCTAGGGACTATTCAAGGTCACTATTGGGATATCCTAATCCCATTAATGAGGATTTAATGACTCCATTCGAGTATTTGTTGACCGATAATACATGAATTGAGATATAAATATCCTTATCCCTATGGGAAGGGGTTGATCTGGAACCATTGTTGATTTCTCCACAACTCTCTTGGACTTTGATTACCTGGTGATGGAAATTGATAGTATAAAGACCACAGCCAATGTTATGGGGTTTGATTATATTTCCTTTCTATATGTCATTGATCCTCTTAGAGATTGATTAATTGAGGGGTATAAGTGTTGGTAGTTTTTCCCTCAACTCTATGGGATGTTTTCACTCCTTGATAGGTTCTATGGAAGCTGCTACAAAATCAAATTTTATTTGGAATAATGTTTCTTGTATATGTGTTTTGTGAAATGGTATCCCATGATGGGAGTAATTTTCTACAGTAATTATTAGGCATAGATTAAACTTGAGCATCAATTTTTGAAATGTATCCCCATTGTTTCAAGAGGGCCTAGATCAATGGATTGTTGGTATTCCTCTCACTACATTTGTGATGAATTTATATCCCTAATGGGGTTAAATCTATTATATTGACCTACATGATTTTTCATTACCTGATCCATTGTTTTCACTAATCAAAATGACATTATAGGATTCCGTATATTTAGAGTTTTATTTTTTGGGAAAGTAGTTGAGTGTATTCATCAATATTTTCTCTATCCGTAGATAAGTGCATCTGATGGGGATTTTGGAATTAATCAAAAAATATTTTTCTTGTTATGAAAAAAAAGTTGTTTATTATTCATTCATTCTCTTCCCTCAGTGAGTACTAGGTTATGTATAATTGGTCCCTGTAGACCAGAAAAAAGATTGTATTTTTGGTATGAAGGTGTCCCATTTATAGTGGATAAGGGAGGTGTGTCACATTTAACGACTTATGATTTTCCCACATATTTTGGTGTAGGTATAGAATGAAATAATAATATAGCTCTTATAGTATAACAAATATAGAATTCAAGAAGGTCAAAAAATTATAGGGATGACATTTTCAACTAACTATATCTATATATCAATGTCAGCTTCCACCTTATCAGACCCACATGCCTGCACCTAGTCATACTATATAGGTCACTTATCTGGGTCTCTTTCTGATTGTGGAGAAATTTTACTAGTATTCTATTGGGAATGTATACATTTGACCCAAGGTTTTGATAACCTCTATATACAAATACGAATGTGTCTTGAGAACCTATAAAAAAACAAAGGTGTCTATGGAAGGAGAGTATTTCCATATTTAGGAGAGATATAACCATGGGAAGAATGGCCTTGGAGGAAATTTGGAGTAAAATACCTATAATCCATCCACAAACTACCATGAAAAGGAATATAATAGAAATGATCCCTTATTACTTTGGTTAAAGTTTCATCAAACATATGAGTTGATTTTGGTATGCGTCAAAAAAACTCAATGGCAATGAAATTGAGTATACTATAAATTTGATCCTTGTTCTCCATCACATCCAAAATATTCCAACCATAATTTTGGGGTTGATAAGGGATATGATCATTCTACATTATGGATAGTATAATTTGTTGAAAACCATTCGGTGATGTGGGAATATGATCCCATGGGTGAGAAGCTGTTGGAGTATGTCAGTGAGATTCAACATTATTGGAAAGAGTAAGAGTATGTATGTTTGTGGTTGATGGAATATGTATGTCAATCAAGGTAAACTATGAATGTGGTACTAGTTAAAATATTCATTCTCCATCAAAATATGATGACATGACTCGAGTATGGAGGAGGGGAAAGAATATTAGTTTCATTCTATATAGCCTTTAAATTATTCAGGTGTTGTCAGTCATTGGTGGAACTAGGGATATGAGATGCAATTCCTGGAGCTACTTGAATATCATTATTAGATTTACTAATAGTAATATGTGCCTATCCTGAGGCATGTTACCCTCTCACATGATGATCGCTAGATAGAATCGGTGTGTGAGTTTGGTATTATTCCTTTAGAGTATGACACTATTCTTTTTCTACATGAATATGATCCAATCCCAAGGCATGTGATGCTCAGACATGGCGAGTTGTAGTTAGAATGAGGTGTTGAGCCTGATCTTGTGACATTGGATTATACCCCCACTCGTCATAGATAGTAATATGGTCATGTTACATAGAATATTTTTCTCTGACATGGAGTTCCCTAGTTTTAACAGGGATATGGGTCTAATATGGTCACTCATCCTTCTTTTGAGTATGTTGATAATCTTCCTATATGGGGGAATGAATGTGCACATTCTCCTAAGTAGCGACCCGTTTTTATTGACTAGTGTGATGTGCTACTATTGATGTCAAGATAGAAAAATGTGTATGTCCCTATATCTTTACTAGATTCGAAATATCCTGGAATAGTTTTTCACCCATATCTAAAATGTAGTCACATTTGTTCATTGTTTTTATAGGAATGTAGGCATATAAATTTTTTTCCCCAATACCTAATTCAATATATAATTTTTTTAATTATATATATTATCCCATTCATTCTCTCCTTATACCATCATAAAATTTTGACAAACTTCATCTGTGGACATAATTATACATTCTTCGAAAATGCATGATGTTTGAATACATGTGTAGATTTGATTCGATGGGGTAGGTGTGCAATCCTTCCCACTAGTTTCTAATGGAATATGTCAGATTGATTCATTTGATGAAGTGGGTATGTGAGCCAATTCTTACATATCAATTTCTTCCTATGTATAGAGTGAACTCCATGGCACTGGTGCATGAGAATATATTGATGCACTATGTCAGTTTGTGCCCTTAGCATGAAAGTACAAGTCACAGTAGGGATGATGTCGGTGATAAAAATCGATTTGATCCATCCTCAGTAGCTCTGGAATTGAAATTGAAACATAGTTTCCTCACAAATTCACCATACTCAGATAAGTAGAGTACATATCATTGTTATTCAGGGATACCCTTATGAAGTGATTGGAGGTGGCAGTGACTGCAACTACTTTCATAACAAATTTCATTAGATGACTCAGACTCATATGTTTTAGTTTGAATATACCATTACATGGAGTCTAAAGGGTCAGAATTGTACCATTTTTATATTATTCTCGAAATATAGTGTTCTACACCTATGATGATGGTTTTAGGCATGTTATGTTGGTTTTCTACCCACAAGTGTTACCTCTATAGCTGATTTTCCAAAAAAAATTACGTGATGAAGACATGATATTATCCTAATGTGTTCTTTATGAGAGAAGAATCTAAAGTCAAATTTAAAACAAGGAACAAGGTCACCAATTAGTGTATCATCAAACATAAGATACATGATCAATCATCCATGCACAGGTAACACAATTTTACTTTATTATATTCATGTAATCTAAATTTCTAACACCGACTAGTCATATTGTGAATGACATTATCTCATGGTAACCATGATTAAATTTGAATCCAAATTAGTAAAACCATTTTCATATTTTAGGAGAGAAATGTGAAATATCCCAACACTTGGTTGACTATTAACTTTAAATATTTGCTAGATTTAAATCTAGTTCATCATTTTTGGGGTCATAGAATGTGTGGTGTCTTTGATTTAGAAGATAAGGTTCTCAAAAATATTAATTATTTAGATACTTTTTCATTAAATAACTTCATAATTTGTTTACATTATTATTCTCCCTTTTGATGTATGATTATGGCTATTAAGGTATTGTGGCATAATCATACACCCCCAGTTCAGTACTTTCGATTCATTTAAACTACCAATGAATCCCACATACACAACAAGGTATAAGAATACTTTACAAAGGCATGCTATCAATTGGTGATTAAAACCCAATGACATTTTGGGAATCAAAATGCTTGATTGGATGGGAGGTTAGTCTCATTACACCTTTCTGGGGGAATTGTTGCATACTCCGAGAAACCCTTATATATTTATGATATGATTGATAATCTATTCCAAATCCAAATACGAGACCAACTACCCTCACAAAATGATCATGTGTTGAATCATTCCCTTAATTAATGGGGATATAATTAAAGATAAAAACTTTGTGTATATGCATTTATTCATAAAATCTATGTTTTTCATAAAAATGGGTAGTTATTAGATTTTTTATCCATATAACCATGAAATACAGATTCTACTACTATCCAGGGTGGAAATTGATATTATTAGGATGGGATTGATCCTTTATAATACATAATATGTATCATGTTTATACAATGAATCAAAACCGACAGTGTTCATTTCCAAGATGTTGATTGAGAACATGTTTAAATAACTTATATGAGTGAACATAGGTGTTGGATATTGAGATCATGCATTAGGAGGGGGTATTAGGTATAATTTTTTATAGGAACCAGAGCATCATATTTGGATCATGCCTTTGGGACTATCCTTAAGGTTGATTCCCATGTATGGGGGAATGTCAAGTCTTACCATATAATTGGTATGACACATTAATGTTTCCCATGCTAGGAGAGATTCACGATGTGAATGAAATGATCATTGAAAATGCCTAATCCGATATGATCCATGATTGATATGAGAAATAATGGATATAAAGGGATCAATGTCAATGTATATGGATACATGACTTATGGAATGGGGAGGCACATATGTGGTTTTTTATATGTCTCTCATTCCATAGAAAGGCACCATCTGTACCCTTCCTATAGAAGAAATTAGATTCATCATAGTTCAATAAACATATAAATTTGATGATAGATATATATGTTAGCTGGACCCATTAGAATATCTGATTCCCATAGGTCAGAGTGTTGGAGAAATTGAAGGAAAAACACTAACGTGGGTTCCCATTGAATCATGGGACAATAGAACATATCCATTATATATTGTTTAGAATGGAATATGAGTTATCATGTTCCATTAGTGGTATGCATGAATATGTTCACTTCTCTTTATTATCACATCCTTGGGAATCTACCCGAAATGTATTCAATTTCTACATTATATGTCTTGGGTGTCTTCCTAGAATGTACGAGGATTCCTAGACATGTCCTAGTTTTCTAAAGGACATGTGAAAATACAATATCATGATCTAGTGTACTTTTTCTGTGGTCATCTCATGATTTGGATAGAATGTATAGAGCATATTCCATAATCTAAATGGTATTCCTAGTGGGTGTCATATGGCTATTTTATAATTCATATAAAATGTAATATAAAATAGATGACATGTCTAATGTAATTTATGTGATCTTGATTACATGTTTGAAGGGTGTCACATGATATGGGTAATATGTCTGGTGGACATCGCAATAGTTGGATGACATGTCAAGAGGGTGTCATGTAATATTGATGTCTTTTCTAAAGGGAATCACATCAAATGTGTGAGATGTCGAAATGAAATAAAATATAATTGGGAGAAATGTCAAAAATAAATTTCTAATATTGATTTGTCATGTCGTGAGGACCTCATGAACCGTGTGGGACAGTTCCTAGTGCTTCCACATGACATGGGTAATACATTTATCGAAATTTTGGAGACATTTTTGATAGGTAGTATTGATGAAACATTACTTTGGTAGGTTATTCAAATCACATTAGGATAATTATACTGTTATTTTCACAATTCATAGATATTTTTCCTTCTTAATTTCGTTTGTGCCTCATTGTTTATGAATTATTAGATTATTTAGGTTTCACATGACCTATTAGAAATATGAAAACTCTTTCACATGACCTAGTTGGCATGTTAGAAGTCCATTTTATGATATATATATGGAGATCATGTGATTCACTCATTCATCCCATGTTTAAATGGATTAAACATTGTTTATTAACCTTGTGATCTTGTGAAATTACACTATGGGAATTCCTGTACTTCACTACTAGGCAGTAGTCGCCATTGATTCTATTTTTTATTTGTACAGATGTGTTGCGATTTATAGGAATATATTCCATTGTTATATTCCACCTTTCATGTTGTATATATCAATAATATGGGATGGAATCAGAAGAGGTTTTTTCCATCACATGCATTGAATGATCCTATCATGGGTCACTGATGGCATCATATGATAAAAAAATATGATAATATTTTCCATCACCAAATTTATTGTACCCAATATAATAAAATGGATTTATAATTATAATTATTTCATGTCAAATTGTCCTTTTTAACATCATGAATAATGGTTTGACATCCATCACAAGATCAACATTCCCATGGAATGTCACTCATGTGATCAAAGAATATTTGTATAGAGTTCATCATAATACTAACGTAGTTATTTAGTGGTTGTTCATGATATTAAGATGAGGTTTTAGTGTCCTCTTAGGATATAAAACTACCTTGTGAAGGGGTCTTCACATGTCGAATATATCATATCAATGTTCCTTCACTTGATCAACAGTAATCACCAAGGAAACTAATTCCACCTCATGTGAATTTTAGTTCATCCTACCATGATGATATGATTAATCCTTTTGCTTTTTAAAATTTCCTCATTATTTTACAATGGTAGGGGATCTAATGACATAATTAAAGCATTGTCAATGACATCCACACTTCTCTTCTGTGATGTGTCATGTGATCAATGATAAATATCATGATGGTATATAGTAATAGACAAGACGTCCCCTAATCTATGGTTCCTGATGGAGTGTCACATGATTAAGAGAATGTTACCTAGGTCTTTACAATGATTAATGTGTCCTCATAACATGTTCTCACGTTAAACGGTAGACATGTTTCCATGGCACTCCTTGAGATCATGAAAATCACTTAAGAATTCCATATAATGGGAAACACATCACTAAATATCATTGTGTTTCTTCCTTTTATTTTTTTATATAATTATTTAGGTGATTGATAGATATCATTTTATTAAGAAGCCACATGATTAGAGGTACTCACCTGTTAGCCTATGTATGATCATCATCCCTTGTCTAGAAACCCTTTCATGAACACACCACATTGTTAGTGGGGTTTTCTATGATCATAAGTAGATCATGGGAAGTGAATGATCCATCAAACATACTTTCTAGGGTCATAATATCACATGTCTATATGGAGGTCACATGATCAACATGATTCATCCATTTATACCTCATGAGAGAGTGGCCATTATTTTTCTATGAAATTAATACCAGGGATTCAGGTATTTAATCCATTCTAGAAATTATTATAGTAATCTAGACAGAATCAATGCATTTAATTCATTAGGGGGATTCAATTACATCACTCATATCTATGATTTTCGATCTCCTCAGGAAGATATGTGATTCATTTTCATTAATGAATTAGATGAAATGTAATATAGTAATTGTTAATGAATATATCTGGTTGAGATGAAATAACTATGATGGTCATGATATATTTATCATCAGTGAAGCATTATATATAATTATTTTTTATCATTTCTTCTCACTAAAATATGATAACTTCATTCTTGTACATGTTGAATACCACATTCATGATGAAATATGACTCAATAATTTCATCACCACTCCACATTGATTAAATGTATAATTATACTTAAATAAATAATATTATATTATGATCATTATATAAGGGTAAAATATTAATTACCTCCATTACGTAAATATCATTGAAAATGGAAATGTTACTCATGTGTAGGTGCGCCCTATCATCTCTATGATCGTAACATACTTCATTTCTCAAAACCATCGTTCATGAATGTTATTAAAATTATTGTTAATGTATAAATATGATAATTATTTCATCATTATTATTATTTATATAATGAAACCATTATAAAAATTATATGTCTGAAATTTATAAATCGAAACATATATTAAAAAGAAAGCGGTTATTACATAATTTTTTTTTCACATGGAATTGTCAATGAAAAGATAATAATGGTCACATGTAAATAATATATGGTATAATATATATAATTATGGTAAAATAATATATTTATATTAAAATTTTATTTGTATATAGGTGGTTCATGTGCATATGACGGATGCCATGATTTACGGTAAGGGATTTCTTATGCCACTTTTATTTCAGGTAGACATTTACAAAGTGACCACTCAATTTTTTAGTGTGGCATAAATATTAATCCTATTCTAAGATACATAATACATATAATTATTTTAAATATATTTAAATTTATATTATATGTTATTCATTACTGCAACTTACTATTGAAAATATTACTTAAATTGTTATGGATTTCTATTGTCTCATTTATTTTTGGGAGACATGAAAATTCACAACTCATTTATTCCTTCGGTGGGTATATTATTCCTTTTAAGATTATATCCTTCATATCCTAATTTTTATGACATGTATTATTTCATGTGAATTTTTTCTTTATTACAGATTAATGTTTAAAAAATTACTAAAGGGTTAAGGGATTAATGTCACACTTTTATATCTATGGGACATAGGCCCTATTCCCAAAAATATAGTTTTTCTAGTGTGCATACTTCCCATGAAAGTATTTTATAATGATTATCTTTAATATTATTGGGATTTAAATAACCACTTTAGGATATATCTTTCAAGGGGTTTATTGGTCTTAAATATAACAATGTTGTATGCTATTTGTTTCTTAACTTTACTTCAATGATACATATGTTATGTTATGAACTTTTTATCTATTATTTAAATCATATACAATCGCTTCCACATATAATATCATCAATTCATTTTATTCAGGAAATTATAAGTTTCATTTGTTTTTATTACTTCCCAGGGGTTTTTGGATATAAACTCGTCATTTATCAAGATTGATAATCATTATGTCTCTAATGATAAAATATTATGATCTACCACTCAAATATTCTAATTAACTTTTTATCCATTTGATTCACATTAAAATTTCTAGTAGTAGTACCTTTATTTTACACATTGGAATGTAATATTATTGGGAAAATGTTTTTAAGAAAAATATACTTTATTTCACTGTTAGTTATATTTAAAAACCATTCTTTCTAAATAAGTTTTTTATTTTTTAAAATTTATTTAAATGATTTAGAATATAAATGTTTTCCATGTTTTAATTTCTAAATAATGTTTTTAATTTAATCATCATGTCTTTTTCAAAAGAGTAAATGTTTTACTTTATAGAAAATGTTAATGTTATCTCTGTATCAACATGTACAACATTAAAATATCACCCCTATTATGACTATTATTTTCATAGAATATTTATATATATGATATGATATTATTTTCAATGAAACATATTTTCAAATGTTTTTATGTTTTAAAAAGTGTTTTTTCAAAGAAAAAAACTATCTTTTTCTCATAAAATGATATAAATTTTTTAACAATGTATTATTTAAAATAATTCATGTTTTTTCATGAAGAAAATGAATTCAAATTGTTTATAAAATTTTTAGTCTTGTATGTTAATTTTTTCAAAAATATAATTTTCCACTTGAAATGTTCTAGGTGATTTCTTTTTCAAATTCAGTCCCCATATAATATGACGTCCTTAAATGTATCTTATTCTATATTTGGGATGTGAACCTGTAAACCATTATCAATCATTACCTGAATGGTTTATGTTTAAAAAATATTTTTTGAAACTCACTTCTATTATATGTTTTATACCATGAAAAATTTCTAATGAGACCCACATCATTTTCCATGTTGAATTCTATGATGAAAGGATGAAATAATAATATAACATGTATCTTTTTTATAGGTTATGATATGATGAATAGTTTATGAAAGCAATTTATTTTTAGGGGTTTTGTTTAATGAATGTTTTATGATACTATTTAACAAATATGTATGATTTTCATTATGTAAATGGCGTCACATATATCTATCTCCAAATCATTGGGTATGAACTTATATCTTATAAGATAGGTAATAACTGAATGGGGATTTATCCTATTTCAGTAAGGTACTTTTCAAACAATGAAGGTCTCGGGTGAGAAACTAGAGAACTATGATGGTTTTGGGAGAGAACTCATTCCACTATGATATCCTTGGTAGTGATAAATAATTACTATGAAAAAAAATTTATATGTGTATGTGTGCTCCCCATCATTATGAATTTTACCAATTTTATACTCTCATGGATCAAAATCTTCAATTCCCTTATGATTCATCCATTAATGATTGCCACTTTTTATGAAATGGAACTAGATAATGAACTTTGTAATATAGGGAATGGTTTTAAAATGTTATTTTGATGTTCTAAAACCATTATGTTCATGTTATTTAAACATATCTCTCTTGTTTACCCTTACTGAGCATCTGATCTAACCCTTTTTTATGTTTCCTTTCCTAGAGTATGAATAAAGGTTCTAAGTAGGTATGTTTTTAAAAAGAAATAATGGGAAATATATTTATTATAGATTATGTAGATGTTTCAAGAAATTATAAGATTATATAACTAGTCTCCAATGACACCAAACTATTAGGGCCATCATAATTATTTTGTGTAATGAAATAAATGTTCATCTAAAAAGATGAAATATCAGTATATTAAAATCTTTAGTCACTATTTTTGGTTTTAGTGTAACAGTTTAGTTATAAAATAGAATCTATGATGAGAAATATATAGTGATAACTCTAAGGATGTGTCTGAGGATATGTATATGGATGAGTTAATGTACAAGAAAATGTCCATGAATATTTTTAAAGGGTACAATGACTGGTTTACAAGAAATTACATCTCCATTTAGATACTACATGTTGATTTGGATATAGAACATAGTTACCTATTGGAAATAACTCACAAAATTGTTTATTGAGATAGACTCTATCCCCCCAATGATGTATGAAGAAGGGCCTTACTACAGACCTGATTTTACACTAATGAGGGATATTGTAACGCCCCGACCCCAGCTACCCAGAGTCGGTGCATTACTTCGTAACATTGGCATGATCACAAGAAAGATCAAATCTCGAAAGACCGATTGGTTTAGTAGACTTGGAAACACTAGATATATTCATAAGTTTTACATTACATTTCAAAATGAAAAACTAATACAACAACATAATGTTTCCACAATCCACACTATTAACCCCTCATAATATCCCTGAAAGTCATTCATAATTTACTTCTTCACTACCTGGGAAAAATAAAACATAGAAAAGGGGTGAGATCAAATGCCCAGTAAGGATAACAATATAGCGGAAACTTTCATAAATAAGAATAAACATTTAAGGCAATGTATAACTAAAACAAAAGCCTTTTAAACATGAACATTAAACATGGTATGGCATAAATAAAATGAAATAATGCCATTTACTTATTCACATGGATATTCTATTAATCGAATAATCACATGCAAAAATCAATAACCACTTTCATAATGTTGGAATGCATAATGCTAAACGTTAATTTCTTTGTCTAGGCCTCATCCCAAGACCTAGGGGTTACTTCTAACCGGAACCCAACCCGGAGTGCCTCTAATAACCGGACACCAACCCGGAGTGCCTCTAATAACCGGACACCAACCCGGAGTGCCTCTAATAACCGGACACCAACCCGGAGTGCCTCTAATAACCGGACACCAACCCCGAGGGAATACTTTTACCAGTCCCTAACCTGGAGGGCTTACTTTAACCAGTCCCCAACCTGGAGGGCTTACTTTTACCGGTCCCCAACCCAGAACATACTTGTTTACCACATTCATCTGAAGAAAAGTTTGAAATATAACATAAACATTCGGATTAAAACTAGCATACGAAATGTCAATAGTTTCAACATAAACTATGAATGGTATAAAATAGAACATCCACAGTCAAACATATCACAAAACCTTCAATACAATATAGAAGTTTTGTATTATAATAAATCAACTTCAAATAAGCGTAAAATCCATTAGAGGATGTTGACATAGATGAAATCAAAACACTTTTTAGAGAAATATCTCTTTCTATTTTTGAAATCATTTAAGAGCCATATAAAACATTTTCTTGAAAATATTCTTGTAAGCTTGTAAGGAAAGCTTTGACGATTTTATAACGGCGGAAAATAACCGCACCCGCCGTATAAGTAAAAAAAACATTCTTATCTTAATTCTGTCGAAAAGGTTAAAAAGGACCTTGTTTTGAAAACGACGGAAAGATTCCTTTATAAACCTCATACAAAAAGTCAAACAAGGGTATAAATGACTTTAACCCATATTCCTGTAAATAGTAAAAATGTTTTGAAATACATTTCGAAGAAACATGGATGTGGATGATAAAGAGATCCCAGTAGATTATTACGTATAATACAACCTCGGATAATGAAGAGATTGTGAAATAACCCTTACCTTGTACTTTTCCTTGGTTGGGGTAGGTTAACCTCCTGTATAATGGTGAAATAATTGTTATTAAATTATACAAGAATCATATACATTAATATGATATCATATATGATCTTTTAATATTGATTTGATAATAAAATCTTAGTATTATCGTTGTTTCGAGTGTGAACTTACTTGTTTGCTTTTGTATGTTTTGTTATGTAAGACATGTTTGTAAAGGATAAGTTGTATATTATTCAAATCCAGAATGGTATCAAGTCCTTAAACATCATTTTTAAATCATCAAATGATAATTATACTTGAATGGATACGATGGATAATGAATCTCATCGCGTTCGTGGAGACGGTAGTCCGTACGTACGCACGAACGCTACTTACATTTAATTTTTATTTTAAAAGAATCAAATACAGATGATACATAGGTATATTTCTATTCCAATATAATATAATATTTTATACATGTTACTTAAGTTCATTAACACCATCCTTTATACGTTCCATGTGTGGTATGAACGAGTCATATCATTTTAAGGGGGCGGTAGTCCGCACTTCCTCAAATGAAATTATCGTATGTATATACAACATGAAACGAATAATGGTATGAAATAAAATGGAATTATAGAAGCTTATATATAAAATATATATCATTAATATCATATTTAATTACAGTGCCATCATAATGGCCACCATGAGAGGCGGTAAGATGTATTTGAACAATCATCGTTTCGTGAGGCGTTAGTTTTCCATCCACAGAAACATTATGTTCATCATCCATTAGATGGAGTTGTGTGTATGTGTAGTTTGAATCCTTCTTATAACAACATCCTAGTATATTGAGGATACTGGTGTTGTTACAAAAGAAAGGAAATAAAAAGAGTTTTGGGGTTGGAGAAGCAAAATAAATGAAAATAATTTAAGAGAAATCGTTACCTTTAATTTAGGTAACTCACTTTGGTTGGAACCAAAGGACTTCTTGAAATGCTTTCTGCCTAAGGGGAAGCTTCAAGGAGGAGGAGAGGGATGTGGGGAGCTTAGTTGGGCAGAGTTTGGACGAGCCAAGTGGCTTGAGAGGTGTGAAGAAATGAGAAGGAGGAGTGCCCTTTTATAAGAGGGGTGAGGGGCACCTTTGGAAAAGCTAGAAATATTAATTTATAATAAATTCATATTCAGTTTCTAATGGCTCCAAAGTTGAATATTCAAAGGTTAAGGTGGGGATAGGTCGAAAACCACTCGACCAATAGAATTTAGACTGGTTTGGGTACTTATATTAACCTTATCTTTAAGTATTAACTCTAAGTTAATTAGTTTCACTTTTACAATGTCTCTTTGTATTTTTATATAATATGGTTAATAAACTTACTATATACATCCAAGCGACCCCCAAGTGGTCCATTAATGAGGAACCTATCATAATATAAGTCTCTTGGCCGAACCTTAGATTTTTAGGAATTTAATATCAATTAATAATATAATATTTGTTTTAGGAACTCTTTTATGTCAATTTTGACACTATTCAATAGTTGATTTTTGTGAAACTCCTAAAAAATTGATTACTTCGAACAAAGTCAATTAAATCAATCCTAATATATCATATTATCATAGAAAATTAGTGTAATTCATTAAAAGTTTCATATTATATTTATTTGGGTATTTATAATATCAATTATGTTAATTTTTTACTATTTTAGTAATTACTGCATCATCATTGTGTCATAAATAAAATAATTTATATAATGTCTAAAAATTATAAATAAAATATCATTATGTATTAAATCTTTTTAGCTTTCTAATGAATATTTATAATCGAAAATCCAACATGTATAACCCTATGTAAAAATTGTTCTTCTAAAAGATGTAAGCTTATGCCATTTTTATTTTTATTTTAACTTTATTAATATAATGTGTCATTATCACTTACAAGTGGATCCATGGGGTCCCAAAATAGACCCAAAGATGCCCATGGTCTACCATGTATCAACCAATAGGGTTAAGACACGTTTTAGGGTAATTTAGTATTATTATAATATTATTTTTTTAACCCTTATTTACCGGATTTACCCTTTAACCATGGTAAATAAAATATTTACCACAGTAACTATTCAAAATGTCTAAAAATAAAAGTTACCTATTTACACAATTTGAAAATCCTGATTCCAAATATGGAATCCATTTTCCTAAATTAAAAACACAGAAGTGGCAGAAATTAATTTAAAATTAATTCCCGCTGTCAAAACAAAAAGCGTGTTTTTAAGAGGTAATAACTATCAAAAGATTGACACTTGTTTATGTTTGGTTTAATTGTAAAATTATGTCCAATGACCAACATTATATTAAATGGTAAAAATATATTTTAAATATACTTTAAAACCACTCAAATTCATAATTTATCACTATTAATTATTTTGATTAAAAAATTTGTTTTTAATTAAAATTTAGTAATTTTCACTATTCATCAAAATATGAAAGTTATCCGAAATGTACCAAAATTTCACCCTAGGCTAATTTTGATATTCCGAATCTAAAAATGAAGTCCATTTTTGAAATATTGAATATATATGATTTCAAAAAGTAGGTATTACTATTCACAACGGCTAGTTTAATTAGTTGTGGTGTGTGTTAGAACTCGAGGTTGCGTACAACACACGCTACTGTATTATTCAAAGGAAAGCGTACCGTGGAAGCTTGGGATGTTTCATTTTAAATTTTTTGATGTCCCCATTTAGTCAAAAAGTTTAAAATATTGTATTTAAAAAGGGTTCACTGTTAAAAGTTGATAAAAGTGCAATACTGAAAATGAATTTGTTCTTGCATTATATCTAAGAAACTCATAATATGGATTCTAAAATTATAAGGATTATATAAAGTTTAAAATTTAGATAATACTATTCATAACCTCTTTTGAATGGCTTTTTTTTGTAAGTCATGGTGTGATTGAACTCGGTGTTGCGTGTAGTGCATGTTATTGAATTATTTTGAAGAAATAACACACTATGAAATCTTGGGGTGTTACATTCTCCCCTCCTTCAATAAATTGCGTCCTCGCAATTTTAAATTGTTCTTCGAAAATAAAAGGTTGAAAATAGAAAATATATTTGTGGGAAAACCCACATCGGAAATTGGGTTACTAAAATTTAGTCTTAATATGAGGAAAAGAGAAATTAAAGGGTCACCACCAAATTATGATCTCGATTAGGAGAACATTGGTGGCATTTAGAGACATATAATTGGAGGAAAAACGTAAATATTTATAGGTAGTGATTGAGGTCATCAATCACAAACAAGTATAAAATTGAGGTCCTTAAATTCATCAATCTATGATGATTTGAAATACCATCGGTTCAACAAAACATAGGGTATTAGGATAACACATTTTTGACGTTTCAAAATATCCTAGTTGAAATCCCACATCGAAAAATGAATTAATGAGGCCTCTATTTAAAATAAAGAGTCAAAAGTATGAAGATTACCGAAAATAACACATACTAGGGTTCCATGTAGGAAAATATGGATATGGAAGAAAAATCTAACCATCAATTATCTGATGGAGAGTGGTAGAGAACATGGCTATGAAAAGGCCAACAATCCCAAAGCCATAAATTTGTGATGATTTAAGGTACCATCTAGGACAACATTTTTGTTCTAAGTTTCTATTATTAATGTTGAGGAATTTATTTATGAGATTGGCTAAGATAATAAGGAGATATACTTACTTTATAATTAGAATTTTACCCATTAATAAATTTCTACCACAAACTCATCTTTCACTCTAAAATATAATAGAACGTAATTTTTTTTTATTTATACTATTCGTACAGGGTTCCAAAATAAATGAATTTATAATTCATCTACCAGATCTTTTTAAAAAAAACTACATTATTTAATTCGGACATCTCGTGGGACAGTGGTAGGTGATACACCCTTGTCGCCCTTCGGTTGCGGGTTCAAGTCTCACAGCCTTGCCGGACGCGATGGGTTGCCGCCCGACCTCCGGGTTGTCCTTTTATGGCTATCCAAAATAATCCAAACTAGAACTATCCAAAATACTTCTATCCAAACTCACAGTCCAACATTTATAAGTAAGGTAAACATAATGTAGAACCTTTTTACCCCGTAATAGCATATGAATACCTTCATCATGTATTCTTTTAATACACCGAAACATCCTGAATTACCATATTCCTTATTGATTACATTCATGCTCCCTTATTCCATATAGAAAGCTGGATATACTTCATTAATCCAAAAATGTTATAAACCCCAACAATGATGGAATATACAAATCATTAATCAGTTCCAAGGTAGTCAAGAATATCCAATATAATTTTTCCAAAATAATCACATATTATTCCAAAATCACTACCTCAGTATCAGAACTATATTATGATTTATCATTCTCTCAACCATATATTTTCCAAAAATTTATCCTTCTATTGAGTCACTTTTCTTTGTTCCACACTATCTCAAGTCCTTAATGAAATAGTACTGCAGTACAATCCTTATATACTCCATGATTATTGTAATAAGTACATTGTTGATACAACACTCAATTGACATAATCAACATAAGAACTATAATCATTCCTCTTCATCTGTGGTAGTATCATAACTTGATTATTATCCAATAGCATCATTTGCGGCATAGTCTGATGACTGGGACATAGGTTCGCGTAGTGTCCAAACTCCTTGCAAATGAAGCATTGTACATTTAAAACCATTTTCTTACCCTTGCAGTCACGTACTTTGTGCCCTTTTCCACCACACTTATAACAAACTCCCATTCCTTTCAGGAAAGTTCCTGGGTGTTTCTTTCCACAGTTACTACATATGGGAAAATTCCTCTTTTCCCTTTTCCCTTTATCCATCTTTCTCTCTTCCATCCTTTTCATCTCTTGATTCCCTTCAAAGCCATAGGACTCAGTAAACTCTTTACTTATCTTATCAACACATGATATTATTTCTTCATATGATGATAATACATGGGAGACTATTTCTCTTATAAATTCTAGCTTAAGACCATGAAAGATATGATCCTTCCTTCTCTTTGAATCATGTGTATTTCTGGAGTTCTCATTCCTTCTACTGGGCGCCATTTCTAAAAAATGGCATAAACTAGATCAGTTTATGAATCAAAATACATAATCCCATACTTATAAAACACTTAACATAAATTTAACTATTTATGGATATAATCCATAATCATAAAAATGTTTTCTTTGAGGAAGTATATACTCATAAACCCTTCATAATTATTTGTAAAGAAAATGAGAGTTATCCTAAGCATATCCCCCGGGAGTGTCGTAACCAAGAGTGCAGCAAGGCCCGTTGTCGTGCACCAGTTCCCGTTCGAGTCTAGCTCAAAGAGGTGTTTTCGGGTTTTACCCCTAGGTACATCTATGCCAGAGCCGCCTCTACCTGCTCGTATCCAGACAGGGATGTATTGCTCGGAAAACTCACAAAATCTCTACAATACCAAAATTGTAGGAAGTTCTTCTATACTAATCCTCAAAGTTCATCTTAGGTCTACGTGCTCTAATCAGAGTTTATCTAAATCTAGCTTCCAAGGTTTGTACTAAACTTCCTCTGATACCAACTGTAACGCCCCGACCCCAGCTACCCAGAGTCGGTGCATTACTTCGTAACATTGGCATGATCACAAGAAAGATCAAATCTCGAAAGACCGATTGGTTTAGTAGCCTTCGAAACACTAGATATATTCATAAGTTTTACATTACATTTCAAAATGAAAAACTAATACAACAACATAATGTTTCCACAATCCACACTATTAACCCCTCATAATATCCCTGAAAGTCATTCATAATTTACTTCTTCACTACCTGGGAAAAATAAAACATAGAAAAGGGGTGAGCTCAAATGCCCAGTAAGGATAACAATATAGTGGAAACTTTCATAAATAAGAATAAACATTTAAGGCAATGTATAACTAAAACAAAAGCCTTTTAAACATGAACATTCAACATGGTATGACATAAATAAAATGAAATAATGCCATTTACTTATTCACATGGATATTCTATTAATCGAATAATCACATGCAAAAATCAATAACCACTTTCATAATGTTGGAATGCATAATGCTAAACGTTAATTTCTTTGTCTAGGCCTCATCCCAAGACCTAGGGGTTACTTCTAACCGGAACCCAACCCGGAGTGCCTCTAATAATCGGACACCAACCCGGAGTGCCTCTAATAACCGGACACCAACCCGGAGTGCCTCTAATAACCGGACACCAACCCGGAGTGCCTCTAATAACCGGACACCAACCCGGAGGGCATACTTTTACCAGTCCCTAACCTGGAGGGCTTACTTTAACCAGTCCCCAACCTGGAGGGCTTACTTTTACCGGTCCCCAACCCGGAACATACTTGTTTAGCACATTCATCTGAAGAAAAGTTTGAAATATAACATAAACATTCGGATTAAAACTAGCATACGAAATGTCAATAGTTTCAACATAAACTATGAATGGTATAAAATAGCACATCCACAGTCAAACATATCACAAAACCTTCAATACAATATAGAAGTTTTGTATTATAATAAATCAACTTCAAATAAGCGTAAAATCCATTAGAGGATGTTGACATAGATGAAATCAAAACACTTTTTAGAGAAATATCTCTTTCTATTTTTGAAATCATTTAAGAGCCATATAAAACATTTTCTTGAAAATATTCTTGTAAGCTTGTAAGGAAAGCTTTGACGATTTTATAACGGCGGAAAATAACCGCACCCGCCGTATAAGTAAAAAAAACATTCTTATCTTAATTCTGTCGAAAAGGTTAAAAAGGACCTTGTTTTGAAAACGACGGAAAGATTCCTTTATAAACCTCTTAAAAAAAGTCAAAAAAGTGTATAAATGACTTTAACCCATATTCCTGTAAATAGTAAAAATGTTTTGAAATACATTTCGAAGAAACATGGATGTTGATGATAAAGAGATCCCAGTAGATTATTACGTATAATACAACCTCGGATAATGAAGAGATTGTGAAATAACCCTTACCTTGTACTTTTCCTTGGTTGGGGTAGGTTAACCTCCTGTATAATGGTGAAATAATTGTTATTAAATTATACAAGAATCATATACATTAATATGATATCATATATGATCTTTTAATATTGATTTGATAATAAAATCTTAGTATTATCGTTGTTTCGAGTGTGAACTTACTTGTTTGCTTTTGTATGTTTTGTTATGTAAGACATGTTTGTAAAGGATAAGTTGTATATTATTCAAATCCAGAATGGTATCAATTCCTTAAACATCATTTTTAAATCATCAAATGATAATTATACTTGAATGGATACGATGGATAATGAATCTCATCGCGTTCGTGGAGACGGTTGTCCGTACGTACGCACGAACGCTACTTCCATTTAATTTTTATTTTAAAAGAATCAAATACAGATGATACATAGGTATATTACTATTCCAGTATAATATAATATTTTATACATGTTACTTAAGTTCATTAACACCATCCGTTATACGTTCCATGTGTGGTATGAACGAGTCATATCATTTTAAGGGGGCGGTAGTCCGCACTTCCTCAAATGAAATTATCGTATGTATATACAACATGAAACGAATAATGGTATGAAATAAAATGGAATTACAGAAGCTTATATATAAAATATATATCATTAATATCATATTTAATTACAGTGCCATCATAATGGCCACCATGAGAGGCGGTAAGATGTATTTGAACAATCATCGTTTCGTGAGGCGTTAGTTTTCCATCCACAGAAACATTATGTTCATCATCCATTAGATGGAGTTGTGTGTATGTGTAGTTTGAATCCTTCTTATAACAACATCCTAGTATATTGAGGATACTGGTGTTGTTACAAAAGAAAGGAAATAAAAAGAGTTTTGGGGTTGGAGAAGAAAAATAAATGAAAATAATTTAAGAGAAATCGTTACCTTTAATTTAGGTAACTCACGTTGGTTGGAACCAAAGGACTTCTTGAAATGCTTTCTGCCTAAGGGGAAGCTTCAAGGAGGAGGAGAGGGATGTGGGGAGCGTAGTTGGGCAGAGTTTGGACGAGCCAAGTGGCTTGAGAGGTGTGAAGAAATGAGAAGGAGGAGTTCCCTTTTATAAGAGGGGTGAGGGGCACCTTTGGAAAAGCTAGAAATATTAATTTATAATAAATTCATATTCGGTTTCTAATGGCTCCAAAGTTTACTATTCAAAGGTTAAGGTGGGGATAGGTCGAAAACCACTCAACCAATAGAATTTAGACAGGTTTGGGTACTTATATTAACCTTATCTTTAAGTATTAACTCTAAGTTAATTAGTTTCACTTTTACAATGTCTCTTTGTATTTTTATATAATATGGATAATAAACTTACTATATACATCCAAGAGACCCCCAAGTGGTCCATTAATGAGGAACCTATCATAATATAAGTCTCTTGGCCGAACCTTAGATTTTTAGGAATTTAATATCAATTAATAATATAATATTTGTTTTAGGAACTCTTTTATGTCAATTTTGACACTATTCAATAGTTGATTTTTGTGAAACTCCTAATAGATTTATTACTTCGAACAAAGTCAATTAAATCAATCCTAATATATAATATTATCATAGAAAATTAGTGTAATTCATTAAAAGTTTCATATTATATTTATTTGGGTATTTATAATATCAATTATGTTAATTTTTTACTATTTTAGTAATTACTGCATCATCATTGTGTCATATATAAAAAAATTTATTTAATGTCTAAAAATTATAAATAAAATATCCTTATGTAGGAAATCTCTTTAGCTTTCTAATGAATATTTATAATCGAAAATCCAACATGTATAACCCTATGTAAAAAGTTTTTCTTCTAAAAGATGTAAGCTTATGCCATTTTTATTTTTATTTTAACTTTATTAATATAATGTGTCATTATCACTTACAAGTGGATCCATGGGGTCCCAAAATAGACCCAAAGATGCCCATGGTCGACCCTGTATCAACCAATAGGGTTAAGACACGTTTTAGGGTAATTTAGTATTATTATAATATTATTTTTTTAACCCTTATTTACCGGATTTACCCTTTAACCATGGTAAATAAAATATTTACCACAGTAACTATTCAAAATGTCTAAAAATAAAAGTTACCTATTTACACAATTTGAACATCCTGATTCCAAATATGGAATCCATTTTCCTAAATTCAAAACACAGAAGTGGCAGAAATTAATTTAAAATTAATTCCCGCTGTCAAAACAAAAACCGTGTTTTTAAGAGGTAATAACTATCAAAAGATTGACACTTGTTTATGTTTGGTTTAATTGTAAAATTATGTCCAATGACCAAAATTATATTAAATGGTAAAAATATATTCTAAATATACTTTAAAACCACTCAAATTCATAATTTTTCACTATTAATTATTTTGATTAAAAAAGTTGTTTTTAATTAAAATTTAGTAATTTTCACTATTCATCAAAATATGAAAGTTATCCGAAATGTACCAAAATTTCACCCTAGGCTAATTTTGATATTCCGAATCTAAAAATGAAGTCCATTTTTGAAATATTGAATATATATGATTTCAAAAAGTATGTATTACTATTCACAACGGCTAGTTTAATTAGTTGTGGTGTGTGTTAGAACTCGAGGTTGCGTACAACACACACTACTGTATTATTCAAAGGAAAGCGTACCGTGGAAGCTTGGGATGTTTCATTTTAAATTTTTTGATGTCCCCATTTAGTCAAAAAGTTTAAAATATTTTATTTAAAAAGGGTTCACTGTTAAAAGTTGATAAAAGTGCAATACTGAAAATGAATTTGTTCTTGCATTATATCTAAGAAACTCATAATATGGATTCTAAAATTATAAGGATTATATAAAGTTTAAAATTTAGATAATACTATTCATAACCTCTTTTGAATGGCTTTTTTTTTGTAAGTCATGGTGTGATTGAACTCGGTGTTGCGTGTAGTGCAAGTTATTGAATTATTTTGAAGAAATAACACACTATGAAATCTTGGGGTGTTACAGATATGATATGAAAACTCAAAAAAACATTATGAACTATCCTGAATTATTTAAATATATGAATAATATGAAAGAACTATGTTATAACCATGGTTTCATATATTATTGTTAAATTTTATTGATTTACACAATGTCTTTGTAATTTTCCAAGATTATGTTGTTTCCCACTAGTATAATAAAAATATCTTTCTGTCACATGATGCGTTTTGGTGTTTCACCGTGGGACGAACGCAAAGGAATCATGTTGAAAATTAATTTTGCGGAAAAATCTACTGACAATGGGAAATCAAATTGGATGATGAATAAAGGAAGAGATATTTTGATTATTCCTAATATAATATTGTGATATATGATTAACGACGTGAACATCAGTGAGACTACAAACACATAAAATAAGAGTAAATTGAACGTGTTTGAAATTTCTTGTGGTAATAAAAATATGGAAACAAAGATATGTATTTATAAATTTCATTATGGTTGGATGAAGAACAATGAATAAAATCCCAAAACGATGGAATGATTTTAACTATTTGTAATACACGATCATATAGTGAAAAGTTGTTCAGGAATTAAATGCATTATATATAGGGAACATGGGAATTACCAAATGTAATGGCCGAAAAATATAATTAACTATTTGACCAAGTAATGACCTTTTTTAATTCAATAATTTAAGTTTAATGATTGATGTATTTATTCATTTGGATTCCTATTGTATGATGTAGAAATATTTATACAATTGCATTTTTGTTAAAAGAATCATGAAACATCTATAGATTTTGTTAATTATGGCTGAATATATGTATCATTGTAATATTAACTAAAAATGTATGGATAAATTAATAGCATTATTATTTTAATGAAGATAATAATTAAAAATTCTTAGACACCCCTTTTGAGATATTCGGTATTGGGAGTTTATTAAGATTAATGATATTTAAAGAGACATCTGTGGCAGTACACCCCTTTAGTTTTTTTTATGTTTTAGTTAAGATTTTATTTTATGAGGAATACATTTATACCCTTTCGAAATATTATTAATGGTACTATTAATACTTAATGGATTATATTATCTTTTATGTTGGGGTTATTAGAGATTATAGTCGATGAACTTATAAAGTCAACACACATCATTGATATCATATAAGTTTATTATATGGATCATATTAAAATAATATACCTATGCAAGTGGTAGGTTTTATTCAGGAGTGACATAAAATTATATCTAAAAAGATTAAAAATTAATCCTTAATGTTTTGGTGATGTATTCATGAATCCCTTGATATAGAGACGAGTTTCCACACTTCATATTGTTCTAAAATTGATTGATAGTTTGAGTGAACAACTCAAACAATATAGGATATGATAATATATTAATTTATGGATTTAAGATGTATTTGGGATAACCCCATTCAACATATTTTGATTTCATAAAACATAAATTTTACTCAATAATTCATATGACTCTTTGTGAATCTATTTATATAAAGTAGCGTGAAACTCAAATGATGTAGAATGAAGTTGCAGAAGGACAGCTAATAGTATCTATGTCTTATGATGAGATGCTACAAAATGTTATACACATTCATCAACATGTAAGAACATTAAAAATTTGGAAGAAATTTTTTGATTATCATCACCGATGTGATCATTGATTTAATGTTGGTATAAATGTATTTATTCTAGATTATCTGTAGAGGATGGAATGGTAATCACAAACCTAGGTATATCAGTCCCTTTGAAATACTTATTGTATAGGGACAATATATTTTCTTTTTGAAATTTCATTTAACCTCTATGAGGTTCATGATATAGTCTATTTTCCACTCCTAAGGAGATATATTCTTGATCATATGCATATAATGAACATAGAGATCATACCATTTGAGCGTGATATTTATTATCATCAACAGTCTGTAGACACCATGAAATGTTTTCCATAGAATTCTCCACAAAATGTCTTCAACCGGGCTCGAAAGGTTCATGATGAATGTATGAGTTTTTAATGGGGGTCAGTGACAGTAGCAAAGGCACCACCCTGAAGGGATGGGACCATAACCCGACACTGATCCCATGATGGGGTGTGGGGGTGCAACCCCATTTGGATTGGAACAATAAATCTTAATAATTCCCCAATGAGGCGCCCAAGATACCTATTCCCAAAAACATGTCTTCCCTATTTTTGGAGCTGATTAAAGTAATTATTTTTTATAATTCCCCAAAGTGTCACCTTAGCCAAGACAAAACACCATTGGAACAAAATGTATTTTTCCGCCCAATTTAATTTCTCCCATATTCCTATTTTTTCCTATAAATAGACCCTTGGGCCCTTCAATTATATGAAAAAAATTTCCCTTAAACCGAATTGTTTCTCTAGTATCCCTAGTGCTTCGCTGAAGTCCATAGAATCATTCACAATTGTAGTTTAACACCTAAAGAGAATGAATTTAAAGAGGATAATAGGGATTAAGTCCTTTTATTGTTTGAAATCAATAACACTTTCACACCCAAATCTCTGAACCATTTTAAATCCAAAACACTTGCGTGCCGCCGTTGTTTTTCACATGAACTTATGTGCCCCACTTCTGGGATCAACTATGAATACCCCTAATGTCTTGAGACAAGTCTCTACCAAGTATTAACGTATAGGTTTTTCATCACATAAGTGAACATCAGGTCTCTCAATCCTACTTATGTGCCCATACTTTCTTGTCGGTACCTATTTGGGAACCCCTATTTGATTCACCTACTCTCATCAGTATAAAATCCATCAAGACCTCTTCATTGCAATTCATGGAATGGATTATTCTTCAATGGATCCCTTGTTTGAAAGATATTTTGTTGAGACCTCCACCCAAACCTCTTATCATATCAAACCACTAGGAATGGAGCATCAATGTGTCATTTATTTGAGTTTATATATTCACAGTTAGATGATTCCCATATGTGATTCACAAATGGGTTAGGAATAATAACAAGTATGTGGGTTTTTATATCCATAATCACATGGACCTTTATCCCTGGAACAATGATAGGAAGTTCCTGATATGGAGGAGGGTTTGGGTCCTCACCTCTCCCTTCTCAAAGACCCAAGGACTCAGGTCTCTGGTAGGGAAGATTTGGTTCACACTTTATTTTCCATTAAATAATGGCAAACACTCCCTCCACTTCTGAGATCAATTTTAGGACAACCATCCTGGTGTAAGATCCTAACCTTCATCTCTCCTTCATTTAATTAGATCATTTTCAATTTAAAGTGAATAAAGGGAAGGCTCAACACCTCGCACTCTTCCCGCATCACCTCAAACTCATCGACCTTGGCCGCCATAGGTGCACCCTATTTCAACAGTAGAGGAGGAAAGGTCTGGGTGCCTTTGGTGAATCTCTGACATACTTTTGTTTCTCACACTGAGGATCACTCACATGGGCTTACAGATTTGTCATCATCATAACATTTTCCAGAAAAAATAAACTATGAGAACTCTGATTCATGTTTAAACCAAGATACATAGGATGCCTTCTCAGTTCCCGAGTTCATTAGATATCCTCTTCAAGAATCCAAACCCAATTCCCTTAATCTGGGCATCCTCCATTAGAATAAGCCCCAAATTAAACTCTAAAATAATCAAGGAATCCTTTTCAAGAGTTAATCACAAACTCATTTCATTTAATGGACTATACTCTCCTATGAGACTCATCAAACTACATGGGATTTGATTGCAATACACATCGAATATGTAAGAATCCTCATTGAGGTTCAATACCCATAATTAAAAACAACTATGGCCTCCTTGGTCTATATAACCAAAAGATTCTAATTTTAAATCAAAATCGATAACCATTCCATCTTCCTTGTCCTTCTTTGGCAACAGTTCCACATCAAAATATTACTAATAACCTTTTCATGAATGTATTTACTACATGACATTAAACTATATGGTTAGGTACTTATCATATGTCTTTAAAAGTTGTGATATGTCCCATTAAGAGGCACATAACTATGAGGGATCTGATTCCTTTCACAAGGATACGTTGGTAGCCCATTTTATGGGTATGTTCCCAGTATCAAAATGAAAATTCTTCTCCATAGATGAAAATAAATTCCATATTTCCCTACTAAGTGGATTAAAAACCAGTATCATTATAACAATGATTAATGTATTCACTAAATAGTATTTGAGAGGATACCATTGATGGGGAACCATGATTACATATGGATATCTCTATTAATGAAGAAACTCATATAAATTCATATGATTCTAATATTTAAACATGTTAATATGTGATTTAAAATTTCATGAAAAACTTATGTAATACTTTGTAAATTAATAAGGATTCATGAAAATATATTACATTTATAAAGAGAGTCTCAGAGTATATAATAATTCCCCACAGAAGGGTGTGATGAGTCCGAACTCCCATCCACTAGACTAGTACACGTTCATAAGTATTATAAAATTTAAACATAATGAATTCTTGCCATTGGAAAGTAGGTCCCTTTTGGATAATGAACTGTTTGGTGTTTCCAGATCCATGATAAAATCCAGTGGAAACCTCTTAGAAACAGTGATTCATAAAATTTGAACACATGATTCAAAGAACTATGAAACACAGTTAGTTGATATTCAGGATCATACAAGGATGTTATAAGAAACAATTACACTCACCAAGTTAATGTTTTATAAAAAAACCCGTTTAAGGAATCTTCATAGGAAATTTGGGATGGAGTGAGGCTAAAGTATACACAGTTATTGGATCCAAGGTGAAATAATTTATACAAGAAACACATTTGAAGGGGGTAGAATATAACACCCAATGTTTTTATAAAATATTTTTCTTGGAAAAAAATTAAAAAAAATTATATTTTTTTTATAAAAAAATTCGTTAATAATTTCTTACATGAAACACCATGTCAAGATTTTGTTACACAAAACGCTGAGTTTAAATTAAACATTACATTCTATTAAGAAATTTTTACATAATATTACATTTATCACCAAGATATTAGAATAGAAGTATTGAATATGATTAGCTAAATAATGAAAATATATTATTTAAAAATGTATATAAAATGAAATATTTTGTTTCCAATTAATTATAAATGAAAATAAATTAATATCTAAAAATAATGATGAAAAGTATCTAGAAAACAGTTTATAAAAAACAAGTTTTACCTAAATAAATTCTAAAACACATTAAGTGAATAATTTTGATGATATTAATATATTATATATTCAATAATATGCTTAAAATTACGTTAATGTTTTTTTAGACATGATATAATAATGACTCCAAATATATGCTTAGAAATAATATATTTTTGAAGAAAATAATTTTTTTTCCATTTTGAGATCTAATTCTCAAATTTTTTAAAATTTATTTGAATTTTTTTTGAAATAAAATATTAATCTATGAAATAATAATTTCATAATTATATGGCTTTTAATATTTGGGAATTTTTTGAAAATAGTTTTTTATGAATAGTGAAAATACTAAATGTTAATTGAAAACTTTTATATCGATAAAATAATTTATAAAGGTAAATATTATTTTTAATTATATTTAATTTAAATTTATTTCATTTATATATATATATATATCCAATAATGTTATTTTAATCATTTTTATACTGATTATTGATATTAAAACCTTGTAAACATTGGCAAAGATATTCTTTGAAAACCTGCATTCTCATCGGGTCTGCGGGATAAATTTTAAATTTAAAATATACAACTTTTTTAAAGGAATGTAGAAAAATGAAATCCATATTTTGAATAAACACAATTTATATTATCAAATATGGTCAACTTAAATTTTAAACCAAAAGAAGAGTGAAAATAGTAAATATTAGTTATCATTTTCATGATAAAAATGGGTTTATCAGGGATTAAAATAAAAAGATAAGGCCTTATATGACCTTAAAAATTGTCAAAAATAATGATTATCAACAAATTTAAACTCTATCATGTATACTATTTCACAATTGTTGATTTTGTATCCTTGTTTTCTTTTATAAATTTATGTATACCATTTGAAATAAAAAATATATTTCGTGTTCCACTCAACTCACTTATAAAAGGCCAACCACAGTTTTCAACTATTCACACCACCAAACAAATTTTTATTTATAATTAACTACTCATTTAACCCAAAAACATAAATAAAATCATCCTAAAATCTATAGTTTTTGAATAAATACAAAATTTTATGGTTTTTTGGTACAAACCTATGGAGGATACCTGAAGATGAGGTAATATTTTTCAATGCCCATTTTTATTTTATTTATTACTCCACCTCCATAAATTACTATTAAAAACGTTGATATAATATATTTAGTTTGTTAGATATAATAATATGTTGTTATGTTATTGGTTTGAACTATAACCATATTTACTATATAGAACATCGCATTTGAAACATTTATATTACATGTTTTTAGATGAATATTCATTACATAATGCAATAAAATTTTCAAGGACGATAATCGTTTTGTGACATTGGAAATGTCGAAAAAATTATATTTTTGGAAAATGGTAATCAATCCTACCCATAAATATGTTTCCTTTTATAAATTCTATATAAAACCTTTTTTCATAAATTAGTGAAATGAAACCTAAGAAAACGTGACCTCAGATACTAAGTGTAAATAAAGGTGATACATAAGAATAATATTAGAATAATTGTGTGATAACAAGAGTATAACTATTTAATATCATACACTACATATCCAAAAACCTACCCAATGGTTATGGAATAAATATTAGAAGATTAGAAGACATGAATGGAATCAAGATAATAATCCATGAGAGCATACCACATAAATAAGACACAAGATTGTGTAAGACACATAAACATATAAGATGATTTTCATAATAGTAAAGGATCACTTCCATGTCCATATTTGTGTAATGGGATCACTCCCCAAACAATATTAGTACTCATTTTTTACTCCCAATACCTTCATAGATGTAAATGTCAACTCTAAATACCATCATAATAGAACGGGTTCATTCCCAAAACTATATTATTAATCAAGTTTCACTCCCTATATCATCATAGATATAGTGACCTTACTGAATTGGGTTCACTCAATTTTCCATACAGGTCTATCAAATAATATCTAAATCATTACCCGATTAATTTGAGGGTGATATTGGTCCCACCCAACAAATAATGATATCATACATACATCTTCCATGTTATCGTAAACATACATCATATCATAACCGATGAAAATAAATGGTTTTCATAAAAATTTAATCATATCGTAACCTATGAAAAAAATATAGGTTTCATAATCATTTAAGGATAAAATTACCCCTAAAATTATACGTGGTTCAAAAGAATTTACTTATAGTATATCCCATTTAATAAAAACATGTTTCATAAAAAATCATTCCTTCTTCAACAAAACCTTTCATATAAATATTAAGAATTGTTTCCCTATATAATGACACATATAAATAATAAACTATATAAAAGTATTTAATCTTAGGTGGAGAATAATTTTTAATGATCCCATGGAGAATTTAGTAAGGAAAATACCAGTTCTTCAAAAAATCATTTTTAGATATAAAATTTCTCAAAAATAATTTTCATTAGAAAAAACTTTTAAAACATATGAATTAAACATTAAAAAACATGTAAATTATTAATTATGGAAAATATAACTTTAAACTTTTAATTTCTTTTTAAATCATAAATACTTTTAAAAAATAGTTTCATTGAAAATATCCTTGAAAACTATTAAGAAATCATTTAAAACTATTTTAAAAACATTTGAAAAACATAAAAAATTGAAAATACATATCACATTAATATGATCTTATAATATCATATTTAAATAACTCTTAACACATTTTCTGAAAAATGATATTTTAATAAATTATATTTCAAACCAAATGGGGAAATAAAATGGATTTTCATAATAACAATTTATCAATTATAATAAGTTTCAAAGAAAATAAAAAATTGTACAATTACATAATGATATCATGAATCAAATATCTATAAGAAAATTAATTACAATTCATGGGATATGGATCATATGATTTCATAAATGGAAGTATAATCACAAACCATCCAAGTAAGTGATGAGATTGTGTCAATAAACAGTTAAAAATTTGGTATCATTTAATACAACTCCCCCTGAAAAAATTTTATTACATGAATAATAAAATATCATAAAAATTATTAAGTTCATAATATTCCATTTCAATGGGGAATTATATACACCTCAAAAAATAAGGGAGGTTTATAACATAACATGTATATAAAAGACGGAAATGTGGATAAAAATTATCACATAGCATTGCTAACATTGAAAATGTAACCCCCTTAAGGAGATATACTCAAATAGATGTTTAAATAAAATAAAAAAGAATAATAATAATATGAATTAATGTGCATTATATACACCACATAGACAAAATAAGTGGTTAATGTATCTGGTGTCTCATAACTGTAAAAATTTAGAGGTAAATCCTATACCTAAAGTCATAACTTCGTTAATAATTTTTCAGCCCTCCATTAAAATAAATGTATGATTATTATAAATATATCATAGAGAAATAATATTATATATAATACCATATATTATTTATTTGTGACATTATATTACATGTTTATTTACAATTCAATGTTAAATATTTGTTTGGGTAAAATCCTATTTGATTTTCCTAAATGTTATGACATGCTCTTGATGGTTATTTATCAAAGATCGTGATTTTTTCATATAAATAATGACAAAAATGATATAAATATAATAAATATGTAGTATATATAAAAATTTATATTAACCCATAAAATTCAGGGATATTTAGTGAAATACACTATTCATGTAGATGGTTGTCCATGTATACACATAACAATTGTTTCCATTTTCTTATCATATAGAAAGAAATAAAAACTATTGATTCATATATATTATAATTATATTTGAAATATTATATCACATATATACAATATTTATATTAATTCCATCCTTAATAGAATCCTTATAATGCAGGAATGAATTAGTTTTCTTGGCGAGGCTGTAGTCTTCCGTACACACGAACTACATTATAATATTCTCAAAAAACGGAAAGCATGAAGTAAGATGTTATATAATAAATAAATAAGGATAAATAAATCATTAATATTATATATATCATATTCAAATAGTATATAGAAATTTATTCCAAACCATTAGATGTTTTAAATGGAAAATGAACAACATCATTTTGAAAGGTGATGGTTCACCATACACACATATGATAATTTCAAAACTAAACTGATGGAAGTGTGGGTTCTTTTGGACATAAAATTATCATAAAAACATTTAATTATATTTTACATACAGAATTTATTACATAATAATAATATTCGAATAAGTTTTATATTTATACAAGGAAATAAAATAGAAACATTTTTAAAATAACATTGCTTATTGATTGAGTATCCATCATAGGTTTTCACTACCGAATTGAGTGGGTTTTTATTCCAAAATAAATAATTATAAAAGTAAGTTAGGGATTTTGGATTTCATTTGGTTAGAACTCAGTTGATTCAGATAGATTGATTGGTGTGAATATAAGAGGGGGGTTTGTAGCCTTTTATAGTGTAGAAGGAGTGATATACTTATAAATGAAAAAAGTAAACCCTATTGGGAGGTCAAACATACCACAAGTGCTACCAATAACGAATAATGTTATACCCAAGATGAGATATGGTCAAATTATATCCATTAAATGGGGTTTTGAATTTTTTTATTTCATTTTCCTACTTAATTTTAATGCATACTCTTGTATTTTTTTTTCTGGAAATCTCTGTTATTAATATTAATAATTTTCACTACTCATTATAATAAAAATTTTATAGTAAATATTATAAATTATAAATTTTCATTATTCTAAATATGAAATATATTTTTCTATATTCAACTAAATTTTTATTCCAAAATGAATTTAAAATTAATCATACATATGGAATGAACCAATGGGGTTTTAATTTGGAAAAATATTCAAAACTCTGAAATATTTTAATATCGATTTTCAACATGATATTGATTCCAATGACCTACATTTGACTAATATATTTATAATATATTAAAATAGTTTTTTAAATTTAAATTTAAATATAATATATCTATATATATATAATTTAAAAAAAATTATTATTTTTATTTAAATTCAGTATTTCTCACTATTCAAAAAAATGAAATATTTCAGCTAAATAATGAAAAAATAATACGATGCCAATTTTGGTTTTCAAATATCAAAAATTTTATCAAAATTTTGAGATATATTTTTTAAAATATATAATAAATATTTTTAAAAATAGTATTTTATTAAAAAGCGGTAAAGCTTCCTCTTAGAAAAATATATCCTTTTATGAATAAAATTGAATTTATTCTAATATCAGGTCTAGAAAGGACATAAGAACAAAGCTAAATAGTTTGTTTAACATTATATAATATATATATATATCATTAAAATCATTAATAAAACATTCATTGATTTACTGGTATAAAAAATCAATTCAGAGAAAAATAGTATGTCCCAAAATGAATTTAATTATTTTCAAATATTTATTACAATCATTTATAATTAATTAGAATATGAAGAATTAATTTAATATATATGTGTCAAAATTATTTTATTAATTTAGTTAACCTTATACTTATCTTCTATTCTAATGGATAGGTAATAACATACAAATAATTTTTATAATAATTTTAATATATATTTTAGTTTGGTAAAACATAGTATACAATGTAACAAAATCTATTAAAGGAAATTTGTATTGTGTGTAAAATATGTAAAATATTTTGTTTATCTATCTAAAAACTAATCTATGTTCTTCCTATAGCACAAACGTAACATTTGGTTGTCTATAAATAAATTTTAAACCGGTGTAGCGTGCAATACAATCCATCAATTAATTGTAATTTATAAAAAATACTTCATGAAAACTAGGGTTGTTAAATTCTACCCTGTTAAAATGAATCTCTCCCAAAAAATTCACATTGTTAAAAAATGTTAAAATAAATAAATTTTTTTCCTGGAAAGCTATATTACAAAATTTAATTTAAAAAATCCATTAAAATGGAAAATTTTGAAAAATAATTGTTACCCAAAGTAACTCAATACTGGGTTTCGAAATACAGAAACATTGGTCGGAAGTGATATCATGGAAAAACAAGTGAATAATAAAACCCAAAAACATAAGGACAGTAATAAAGGGAATAGATAATAGTTTGCTAATGATAAGAAATTGATATAACTATATTATTGAAGAAGGATTTTTTTAAGGATGGTGGAAGTGCCTATTTTATTAGAAATAAGAATGAAAAACATATGAACCAAATTGTGTATGGGAATACAATGAAAAGTACCCCCAGGATAAAATCTATCCACCTAAAATTTTCTTCAATTATTAAAATAATATTCATTCTTCTGCATGAATTTCATTCCATTCAGGAATAGTTCATCCACATCCATGCCTCGACCTCAAGATCTCCATCCACTTAGAGTAAATAATTCTCTTTTTTTAATATAGGGTCTTGACATCAGTACATGTTGAGTCAATAAGGATTCTTTGTTAATTTTATATTCCTTCTTGTTTGGGGAGATTGTTGAGTCAATAAGGTTTCCATATAAATTTTACATTCCTTCTGGTTTTGAAAATCACAAACAACTTATCTTAAGGACAATCTCTTTTATCATATGATTTACTCTCATAAGGAAAATTTCCATTCTCTATGGAAATTTATCCTTACCAAGATTTTCATCATTCATATTTTGTCTAAGTGGAAAATTCAGTTTCATATCTAAATACTTATAATCATATAATACTTAGATATAGAGCATTCTGTTTTCTGGATCTGAATTCTAACTATGAGCTCTCAGAATTCAGACTCCGAACTCTTCTGAGTTCAGACTCCATGTTCTTTAAATTCAGACTCCAAACTCTTATGAGTTCTGACCCCGAGTTCACTGAATTCAGACTCCGAACACTTCAGAGTTCAAACTCTGAGTTCTATGAATTCAATCTCCAAACTCTTATGAGTTCTGACTCTGTGTTCTCTGATTACAGACTCCCAACTATTCTGTGTTCAGACTCAGAGTTTTAGGAATTCAGACACCGAACTCTCATGAGTTTAGACTCTGAGTTCTCTGAATTTGGAATCTGAAATATTCGGAGTTCAAACACTAAATTCAATGGAATTTAGATTCTGAAATTTTTTGAGTTTAGACTCCAAATTCTTATGAATTTAGACTCCGAACATTATATGTTCAGGTTCTGAATTCTTCTGAATCCTATTTCCAAATTTCAAGGAAATTCAGACTCCGAAATTCTATAGAATTCAGGATCTGAATTCCTGAAAAAATAGAATCTTAATATCCATGTATTATAGACTCTGAACAGTTTTTGGGTTGACTACAAACATTCATTTTTTCATACATTCCGAAAAATGAATTTTCTTATGTAACCATATTTTTTGTACACATTTTTTGGTTATAAAACGATGTTGTGCATTCAGTTACTATCTGACCATTGTTTTAGTGACACGTGTACAGGTCCCTCCGAAATTCAAGAAAAATATGGCAGTTATAGGAGGGATCCGACCATTGAGAATGTGCCTATAAATATTATCTCATCTAAATGAGCTCAAATTTAACATTGGGTCGACATAACTTTTTGCAGACTTATTATTTGGCAGACCAACTTTTGGCAGAACTTACATACATGCTATTTAAGTGATTTCTTGAGCGAGAGTCTCTTATAAACTCTCAGGCGTCCAGAAAAAAAGTCTGAATGACGTTTTCAAACATTGTATCATGTAGATTTGTATCGTGGAACTATTACTGTTTCTGAGTACATTAGAGGGCTTCCGAGGATAGTAAGAAAGAGGTGTCGACTACCTTGATGTTTAGGGCTTGCGGGGATAGCAAAACAGATCCAATCCTCATATAGAGGGCTTACCCTGGTGTGGGTAAGGCAGACTTTCTTGAAATTATAAATTAGGGGATGATTATACAAGGTTTTCAGATACCCTACTCTTTGGTTTTAAATATTTAATACTTGTTACTTGTTTTTGTTTCATGTTTTCCACTGCATTTTGATTATTGAGGGAAGTATAACTATCTTATACTTCCTTATAATTGTACACTTTGATTTAGTAAGATTATATACTCTTTAAGGTAGAATCTTTATTTTGGTAAACCTTTGTTACGTTTTATTTCTGGATAGACTTTTCCGTAACTATATCCTCAGAATCACATTTCTGGAATCAATCAAGTGTGTAGAACTAGAGGTGTTGTGAATATCATACTCCATATATTGAGTGTCTATAGTATCATTTTGATCCTTATGTTGGTATCATTGGAGAATATCATACTCCATACCAACTCAACAATTGGTATCAGAGAGAGTTTAACTCATACTATGAACCAAATCAACAATTGCTATCATAGGATTCGTTCAATATGATTTAATCTCACAATTAAATTCAGAAGATAATTCTTCTCCTTCTTATTTTCAGAAGCAAATTTCCAGACTCATAAAGTTCATATTCATATTTTTCTTAGAGACACTCTAGTTCTATTTTCCTTGAATAGAATATTTTTCTCTTGTTTACAAACTTTTATTATTGACATGTTTGTGTGGAAAGATATTTTTTTGAGAGGTAGGAATCAATGTTGGTTCCATAGACAACCAGAATCCAACTAGACCACCTATTTTTTATGGGAATGATTATTAATATTGGAGAGATCACATGAAGACATTTATTATCAATCCTGGAGTGGATAATTTTGTTATTCTTACTGGAGGATATAAAATCCTTGACAAGAAGTTAGTACTTTTACCAATCAAGTTAAGCATGAATATCAACTGAATTATAAGGTACATAATACATTGATATATTCCTTGACTAGGAACATCTATAGTCAAATATTGTCATGTGAAGCTGCAAACATTATCTGGAAGAAACTTGATGTTACACATTTTGGTTCTTCTAATGTTATAGAGATAAGAACACCTATGTTAATATCTGAATAACATGGATTTAACGTTCTTTATGGAGAACTCATAAGGAATGTTCTGCAAAGGTTTATGACTATTGTGAATAGATTACAATCCATAAAAGAGAAAGGATTGGATGGTGATTCTCTTCTGGATAAAATCATAGACATCATTCCCAATGTGTTGGAATCCAAGAGAACTACTATTTATGAGAATAGAAAGGTAACTTAGATATCTCTTGATGAGATATTTAGAACTCTTCTTCAACATGAGACATGAATGAAGAGAGGTGCTGATAATGATCAAAAGAATTATGGGAATGTAAGAGTTTTTTTACAACTACTTTAAATCATATGAAATCCAAGAGTCTTGAGATAGTTATAAGATCCAAATCTATGATTTTTTTTATTAAATCTAAATCTAGTGGAAGTTAATCTATAGAAAATGAGTTAGCCCATCTTGCATGAAATATGAACAGGATTGTTTATTAAAATAACTTTCAAACTAGATACAAAAAGAATGAAATGAAAGATAAGAAAGATTCAGAAGTCAGATGTTATGAATGAAATTGAATTGGACATATATGACTTGATTATACTATGCTTAAAATAAAGGAAGGAAAATAGAAGCATTCTGAAGGAAATAGAAAGAAGTACTAAAAAGAAAAATCTACGAATGTCTTGAAATCCAATGACACCGAGAGTTCTAGTGCTGGAGACTATTAAGATGATTCATTAGATTACGAATCTTCTGGACAGAAGAATCTTGGTCAATAGCCAAACTAACAATTGAAAACCATTTGTTAATGGATAATTTAAACAATAATGAATCCATGACCAATGTATCTTTTAATGCTAATTTTAGATATATTAAATATTATAGCTCTTCTATGGAAGAATCTTCTTCTGATGAAGATAATACATTACCTACCTATGAAGAAGATTCTACGTTTTCTATGGTCCTTGAGAATGAAAATTCTAAACTCAAAAAAAATATTGCTAAAGAAAAATTATATTATTTCTATACTTAATAAGGAAATATCATATCTTTCAAAATATCTGGAAAACAAAATTCTTTATTTCAAAAGTATTTCAAAAAACTATGATGAAATTTTTTTTGGAAAGGATAAACATTCTAAAGATCTAGAAAATGTAATTTCTAAAAAAATATTTTCGAGCCAATCTCTAGTTCTAAAACAAATGTTTGGGAACTCAAGAACTTAGTTCTTAGACTAAATTCAGAATGTGTTTCCTTGATAAAGTGATTGTCAAACATTACCTTATGTAAGGAAAATTTTCATAAAATGTATTCTGAAATCTAACCACTTCATAATAATTCTAGTTTTAGTTATACAAGTTCAAAACTGATTTTTATCAATAATTATTTTGTTCCTCAAAGTGATACATTCTGCACTATGTGTTTGTGTGGTGGACACTAGAGAAAAGTTGTTCCCTAAACAAAACCTAGTATTTAGGAAATTATAATGCTTATTATTCAAAGAAAATGTGGGTACCCACAATTTATCTTTCTGAAATTTCCGGATCCATGAAAGTCTGTATTCTGAATGTCAAACATTCTTATTTTAAAGAAAATAGTGAAAGTACCAACAACAATACTTGGTACATGGATAGTGGATGTTCTTGGCCTATGAAAAGTAACAAAAACAACTTTCAAAAGATTATCATGATTAAAGAAAGAAAAGTAATTTTCAAAGATAATGCTAAGGGAGAAATTATTGATATATGTAACATTGTCCTTCTTGAAAAAACATTGATTTAAAATTTTTTATTTGTTAAAAGGATATATCATTCATCAATTTATTGGAACACAAGATCAACATGCTGATATTTTCACAAAATCATTTCCTCCGATAGATTTGAACACATTAAACAAAAGTTAGGAATGATAATCATAAGGTAATATTCCTTATTAACTTCCTATTGAAATAAATCTCTTTATAGTAATGAACTCATTTTCATATGGGGATTAATTTTTCTTGTTATTTTTCAAATCTTTCTTAATTAATATTTTCGTAGGCTTATTTTTCAAATCTTTCGTAAAGAAAATTTTCATAGTTATATTTTTCAAATCTTTCGTAATGAAAATTTTGGTAGTTAGATTTCTTAAATCTTTCATAATGAAAATTTTCGTAGTCAGATTTTTCAAATCTTTTGTAATGAATATTTTCATAATCAGTTTTTTCAAAGGTTTCATAATGAAAATTTTTGTAGTTAGGTTTTTCAAATATTTTGTAATGAAAAATATTGTAGTCATATTTTATAAATTTTTGTAATGAATATTTCACAAATATTCTTAGTGAATAATTCCATGTTTTTTTAATGAATATTTTCTTTAAATTCGTAGTTAGTTTTTCAATTTTTTTTCATAATCAATTTTTTTTTCGAAATATAATCTTTTTCAAGAAAACATTTCCCCATTAAAAATAATATTTCTAGCAATATGAAAGGTATGTTTCATTTGATGATTTTTCATAATCATCCTTTAATTGCTGGTAGTTTCTTCTGTTATTAATATTTTCTGATTCTATTTTTGTTAAATCCGAATTTTTGACTTAAAAACCTCAAAAGACTGGATTCTAAAAATTTTTCTTTTTGGCTTTCATATCAACCATCAGATCTGATTAGATGAATTTTCAGCCATTGGATTAAGTTTGGAAGATGAACTGTCGCATCAAATGCCTATATAATGTACCCCTCGATGGTTATCCCACATCAAATCTCAAGCTCTCTCGTGTTAATGTTCTTCCCTACTACATATGATCATTAATATTTCTCAAAGGTTTATCAATTCTGAATATTCTTAGAAGAATCCTCTAAGAAAGATATGTCTACTGTCAATCCAATCTCTGATTGGAAGGTCTATAGAGAAAGGTTGGTGCATCAGATCTTCTTCACTAAGAATTATTCGATCATCTCGAAGAACATTAAACTAAATGGATGGGAGAGTGTTTGCGTATTGATGATAGGGGCTCAAGATTTATTATATCTGGACTTGCTAGTAGAATTTTATAAATATGTCAGTTTCTTTAAGTAAGAAGGAATAGAGAAGTTTTCGTTCAAAAGATATTGAAAGACATATGCTATTTCATATACTAAGGTAGAAAATTTGGTTGGTGTTCCATACAAATGGGAAGCAGAGTTCTGCTCACATTAGTTTTCATATGTCAAAGAATGTTTTCTTAAGGATAAGTCTGTGGCATGTCTTGGACTATTTTATGTAATGAATCCAAAGATCTCTCACTTTTCTACAAATCATCGGATTCTCGAATTTTGCATTCACAGATTCAAAATTCTAAGAAAAGGGGACAAGGACACATTGAAGGAGAGTTACATGTATATTTTTGACTTTCTGGTGAACCTGAGGAAGGTTAATCTAGTTAAGAATATTCTCAGTAAAATTGAGAATATTATGAATGGAAAATTGAAGGCTCAGATAATCATGTATCCATCCATGCTATCTAAGATAATTGTTCGGTGCCTAAAATCTATTAAAATTACATGTAGCTCGAAGCCAAGGAATTTCAAAGTCATGTTAGTCAGTGACATTACCCTGAAGAGGATGAATGGTGGTTTTTCCACAGACTCCAGATAATTTCATGACATATAAGAGGAAGAGGCTGAAGCTATTCCAAAAAAACAAGAGGTGGATGTACCATCAAAAAAGGTAGAAAGGAAGAGTAAGTTGAAGGAAGTAGTAGTGTAAGGAAAAACTACTGAGCCCAAGGAAATCCAATCCGCACCTCCGAAGCTGAAAAACAAAAAAGGCAATCCGGATGAGGTAGTTTTTAGTTGGGGGAAGATAAAAAGAACATAAAAGAAGTGTATCCCAAGATTGGACTAGAACTGTTGAAGCAAAATCATTGATGTATAGGGAAACTGAGTATCTGGAAATGGAATAGAAAGAAAAAAACATAAGAAGTAGATGAGTGAATTAGAGATTGTTCAATCCCATCTGAGGGATACTGAGAAAGTAACTGAAAATATTCCTGTACCAGAATCCTTCTTGGCATATGCTCTAACTGAAACTCCGAGGAAGAAATTTACGACTTCAGAAAAAGTCAATGAAGTAAAATAAGTATAAGAAGATAATGAATAAGTATAAAGTAGTGGTGACACCATAGAGTTGAGTATGAAAGTTGAAGATTTCCATGAGAAAGAAAGCCCATTTGAGAATCTCTCAATCCAAACTTCTGAAGCAGAATCTTCAAAGCTAGCTACACATGTGAAAAATGAGGAAGGAGAAGATGCCAAGATTAATGAAGTAAAGAAGTTGTATGAAGAAGAATGATCTCATCATGATTTCATACTCCCAGAGGATGCTGAGGCAAGAGCTGAGAAATAATATATAGCTGAAGATAAAATTGTTCAGATGTATGAAAGTGAACCTGAATCTCCGGACAAGGAAGCCATTCAAAAACCAGATAAAGGAAAACATGTGGTTATTGAAATACCTGGAAAAGCTATTGTGAAGAAAACAGAAACTAGTGGATCGTCAAAGAGGAAACTTGGTAATCTAGGGAAAGATCCCTCAAAAAGAAAACATTCATATTCAAAATCATCATCCCTTGGACAAGATTTCATAGTACAATATTTGAAAAATATTTGGGAGACTATTCATATTTTTCCCAACATTGACTCCAGATTCTAGATGCTTAAACACACCGTAAAAAAATTGAATTTATTGTCCAGGGTGATGGAAAAGTGTGTCAAGCTTGAGGATGAAATCATGAATTGTTTCATCAACTACGAATCCCACAGAATATCATGCAAGAAGATGACCAGTTGCATAATGAAAACCATAGAGGACATGTAATTTCTTGCTGAGTTCCAAGATAGTGTCAATGAGGCATTGGACATTGAAGATTTAAAAATCAATGATATCAAAAGCAGTTTTGAAGAAAATCAGGCTTTGGAACAAAATTATCAGATTCAAGAAGTAAAGGATTTGAATGAGAAGTTGTATTCAATTGGCCAAAGTTGGAAATGAGAAAGAGATATCCAGATTGAGATTGATGAAAAGCATTCCAAGAATGAAGAATCTATTAAAAGTCAGGTTGAATCCCTCAAGGCACATGAAGATAAAATCGAAGCTCTAGAAAAGAAAGATGAGGATCTGGATCAGGTTCTAAAGCAAGCTGAGGAAGATCACAAGGAGCTAAAAAAGCTAAAAATCATTGTGAAAAAGTTGTTTCCTAGGGAGAAGGAAGGATGATATATCCAATCCGATCTTTTGTTTTATTTTCCTTCTATGTATATATACTTTCTAACTGTAATGAAATCTTTGGTTGCTTGTCTTTTGGATATATTGTACTATTTGTTTTCAAGAACCATAATTTCTTTTCCATTCCCTCAAATTCTTTTTGAAAATCACAATGGGGGAGAAAGGAAAAAAAGAATACTATGAATAGAACATATGTCCCAATGTAAGGGGATGCTCATCTAAGGGGGAGTTTGTGTCCATGAAGATTTCCATATGCAATAAAATTTCAAATTATAATTCATAAATCTAGAATACAATCCTTAGTATTCCAAAGTCAAAGGGTGAGTTAGTCATATTCTTCATTTCCCATGTGTGAAGGGAGATACGTTTTTCTTTTAAAGTCCATTAAAATATTTTATATTCTTTTTCAAAATGATGTTTGTTATTTCCAAAAAGGGAGATATTAGTGAGTCAATAAGGATTCCTTATGACTTTTCCATTCCTTCTTGTTTGGGGAGATTGTTGAGTCAATAAGGATACATTATGACTTGTAAATTCTTTGTTGTTTTGAAAATCAAAAACACCTGATGATAAGGAAAATCTATTTTACCCAATGGTTTACTCTCATAAGGAAAACATTGCTTCTCTAAGGAAATTTATCCTTACCATGTTTTTCATCATTCAAAATTTTTCTAAGTGGAAAATTTTGTTTCATATCTAAAAACATGGAATCATATAATACTTAGATATCGAGTATTTTGTTTTTAGGATCCGAATTCTGACTCCGAGATCTCTGAATTCTGACTTTGAACTCTTTTGATTTTAGATTCCAAGTTCTCCGAATTTTGACTCCGAACTCTTATGAGTTTTGACTTCGAGTTCTCGGAATGTATACTCCGAACTTTTCGGTGTTCATACTCCACGTTCTCCGAATTAAGACTTTGAACTCTTACGAGTTCTGATTCTGAGTTCGTTGAACTGAGACTCCAAACTCTTCTGAGTTCGGACTCTGAGTTCTCTGAATTCAGACTCTGAACTCTTTTGAGTTCAGACTCCGAGTTCTCTATATTTAGACTTCAGACTCTTCTATGTTCAGACTACGAATTCTTCTGAATTCATTCTCCAAACATTTAAGAGTTCAGACTCTGAATTATTATGAATTACGACTCTGAACTTTCTAAGTAGACATTCCTAATTCTTGGGAATCCTGATTCCAAATTTCATTGAAATTTAGACACCATAATTCTATACAATTCTGGTTTCTAATTCCTAGAAAAAGAGAATCCGAATATCCATATATTATAGACTCTGAATAGTTTTTGGGTAGACTCCGAACATTAATTTTTTTCTTACATTCCGCAAAATGAATTTTCTTAATTAACCATATTTTTTCATACACATGTTTTGGTTGTAAAATGATTTTGTGCATTCAGTTACTCACTAACCATTGTTTGAGTGACACATGTACAAGTCCATCCAAAATACAAGGAAAAATATGACCCTTAAGGGAGGGAACCAACCATTGAGAATATCATTATAAAAAGGACCTCATATAAACGATCTTAGAATTAACTTTTGCAGACTTATCTTTTGGCAGACTTAACTTTTGACAGACCAACTTTTTCCAAAACTTAATTACATGTTGTTGAAGTGATTTATAGAGAGGTATAGAAGATATTATAAACTCTCATGCTTTGTGTAGAAAATTTGAATGGGTTGTTCAAACTTTGCTTCATGCAGAATTGCTTCGTACGACTCTGAATGTTGCTGTGTAAATTCAAGGACTTATAGGGATATGAAGACGAAGGTGCCGAATAACTTGAAGTTGAGTTCTTGTGGGTATAGCAAGAAAGACTCCAATCATCATATCAAGGGCTTACCCCGGTGTGGGTAAGACAAACATATTTGAAAGTATAAATCAATGAACCTTTATCCAGGGTTGTTGGATACCCTTCTCTTTCGGTTAATAGATTTTCTACTTGTTACTTGTTTTTTATTCATGTTTTCCGCTGCATTTTGATTTTTGAGGAAAGTATAACAATCTTATACTGCCTTATACTTGTACAATCTGATTTAATATTATTGTATATGCTTTAAGGTAGAATCTTTATCTTTGTAAACTTTGGTTATGTTTCATTTCCGGATTCACTTTTCCATAACTGCATTCTCGGAATCAGATTTCCGGAATCAATCATTTGTGTAGAACTAGAGGTGTTGTGAATATTTCTTATACAAAATTTACACAAGGAACTATTAAGTATAAATTTCACACCCTCTTGTATATTGAGTATCTATAGTATAATTTTAATCCTTCAGTTGGTAGCATTGGAGAATATCACACTCCATACCAAATCAACAGTACAGTCATAGTCAAGGATATCAGCATACTTGTCTATGGTTTTTTTGGGGGAGGTGTCCCTTGATGTCATCCTTCTGTCAATCTAGATGGATATAGTCCACAGAAGATTCTCTTGTTGTTTTGTTTCTTTTGTTGGCTGCTCAACCACTACATGTCGATCACCCAAAGACCTTCTCTTCTTGAAGGATACATGTAAAAACCCATCATTATCGACATTTAGTTTTGTTTATGTAGTACAAATTTTAGAAGTGAGTGGGGTATCAACTTCTCAAAAATTTTTACACATTCGGTTCCCTGAAGAATCTATTCTTTCCTAAGGATGCTGATGATCAACATTTTTCTTGTTTTTTACATCATTTACTTATTCAACCATCAAGCCATTGTCTTTAACATTGATTTGGATTTGATCATGTTTCATGTTTTATGTTTTCTCATTTCCTATCAGTATCAATATTCTTGATATCCATCCCTTCGGAGAAAGTGGAAGTACACAATTTATTCTTGTTTCCAGAAGTAGAGTCACTAAAATTTGTTGAATGACATGTGATGTCATTATCTACGACCATCCACTCATTGCCTTTAGGATCTTATTATTTTTGGAATCAGAACCTTCGTTACACTTATCATTGGATCTTCAGGGGTATATCTATTTGGAAAAATAGTTTTTGGAAATTTTTCATCATCTAATATGGATATTTTTGAAAAATATTGATATGATGACCTCTTATACCACATCCGTCACATGAAATTTTCGGCCATTATAGATACAAAGAGTTCCCTACATCTATACATTCAGTACAAAAAAGAGGTTTTTTATACTCAACATTAATTTGGATGTTATCAGAAAGAGTCTAAATGTTTACCTTCTCAATCAGGGTGAAGTTGAGATCAATCTCTACCAGAATGATGGAAAAGTGTGTAAACTGAACATACTCCATCTATTATTCAAGGAGAATAGGAGTATCAACATTTGTTCTAATTTCATGTAAGATATTTTAATGAAATTGTACCCAATTGAGTCTATTTAGATGAACACAATCCTAACAATTTTTTTTTGATCAAGCGATACATTAAAGTCCAAAGACTATTCAAGTAAATGAAGACATCCATGTTTTTGTACCAGTAAACCAAAGAACCATTCTTAAAGAATCAATTCATATGAAGGAAACAAACAATGTAAAAATCCTTTCACATGAGAGACACATTTTTAGTTGTAGAAACCCGAAAAATACATGATCCTTCGAGCTATATAGTCATGTTTCTAGGGATGTTCACCTTTGGGTAAGATAATTCAAGAAATTAGATATTTGTTTCCAATTTCCATTCTTTTAGAAAACATTGTAGGGTAATATTCAACAAGGGATGAGGAGACCTATAGAAGTATTATACTAGGACATTAAATCATAAGAAATTTTAAGGCTCCTTATCAACTCGGATTCATACCTACAATTGAGAAATTAACATCAACTCGGTGTATGTTCAACATGTATCATCAATTCGAGACGAAGCATCAGTCGTTTGAGTAACCATCATCACCACATCTAAGGAAGAAGTATTAGGAACTATCGGTTACTTCTAGTTAAATGTATCCTCATCAATAGATATACGAACCACTGGTCAAAATTCATAGAATCTACTATAATACCAGAACTTGAGGCTAAATGGGAGGTCAAATTCATCATCACCATCACATCCATACAGATGTGAAAAAATCGGGGTCACACAATGCTCGATCGACTGGAATCATATTCAACAATGAGGTATCTGATGACATTGATTCACCAAAAGGAATGAAAAGTGTGAATCTACGATAGTGTGGAACAAGCATGAGTGTTTAAACCCACTAGGTTCGTCATCGCATTAAGGGTGACAACTCTAACTTCCTGTACTAAATAAATACCAAAATCTTGAAAAATGTCATTGATATCATAAAAAATTAATATAAAAAGACAATATTTTATTTCAGGACCCTATAACTATTATTGATTAATTTTTTTACAAGACCATACACTCACTTGATTTCATTCAAATTCATATTCAAATTCTCATCCATTTTGTGCCCCTCGAACTATTTCAACATTATCTCTAACTTAGAGAAATTAATGATTTTTTTCATTAAAGCATAAGGAGATCATAAGATACATAAATAGAATGATAATTCCATTCATATATCTTTAGTTATCAAAAAATGGTCATCATTTTTTATCCAATATGGATAAATCATCATATTGAGGACAATAATCTCCAAAACCAATTTACACCATAAAAAGTTCAAAAATGATTATTCTTTTGGAATATACAATAGATGGAAATCCAAAATATTAGAATGGTTGTCTCAGACTCATCTTGGAATTGATAACACGTATTTTATAAAGTATTTTTAGACTGTCACATATCATACATGTCAATATGTTCGTTATGTAATCTCTTGGAACATGGTAATAAACTAAATTACCATAAAACCATATTGAAAACAACCATTTTTCTTAATTATATACATAGAAAATTGATTCATGGATATATTAACAAAATAAAAATACATTGTAAACATCATCAATAATAATATATACCAAATTTTCATCCAATCCATTATAAATTATAAGGTCACCATTAATATCCAATTTACATTATCCAAATGAATCATCACATTATCCAAAATAAATAGAATTTTCTCAAAATTAGGATCACATAAATGGTTACTTTCCCTGGATCAAAATATCACATTATAATATATCAATTTTTAAGGACATTGCAAACATTCAATAGATTCTCTCACATAATTAATGAAAAACATATACTTCATGATTCATATGATAGAATTCGTGAATTCCAATACATATAATGTAAAATTATTCCACCACATCCTTAATATATATGTTAGTCCTCATTATAATTTTTCCTTTATTCCTATTTTCTATGATATAAATTTTTTATCTTATCAAACTCAAAAACATATCCATAACTCGTACAACATTTCTGATTCTATTCACATGATTTCACTTAAAATAATAAATTTAAATAATTTCCATATATTCCATATTAAATGAATTCCATATTAATAGATATCTTTGGTAGGCTGGTTTTCCCATTCAATTTGTTAACTAAAATTTCCATTTTACCTCTGTAGTTTCTTTCATTGTGTCCATATTTTTAGGTGCACCTGATATTTGGTTAAGTTATAAATTATTAATCATGTTCTATGAAAAATGATTATGTATAACACGAATTTCCTTCAAACCAGTCATCATCATATTTGACAGCACATCCAAAAATTTTCCAACATAGTCAATGTTAACAATGTTTCTTCTAGTTCCAACCATTTACAAAAATTATAAAGCATTGTGTGATCAATGAATATCATAATGGAAACCCATATAATCAAGAAAAATCACTTATTGGATTTTTAAATCGTTTCACCTTCATTCTAAATATGTGACAGATTAGTCTCAACAATGTACATACACAATCATTATTTACTTAAATCTATCATTATTATTTATAAATACATTGAGGATTTCTGTAGCATATCCCACGGGGGTGTCAAACTTGTGTGCAATAAGGACCATCGTCACACACCAGTTCACAATTGATTCTAGGTCAATACTGGATTGTTTGGGATGTTACCCCATGGTATATTTTTTCCAGAGACACACACACTTCTTGTATCCATATATGTATTTTTTCTATAAAAACTATTAGTATATATATTAACGAAATTTTAGGACATTTTTTTATAATTTAACTCATCCTTAGACCTATCACAATAGGAATCCTAAAAAGAACATATAAATACCCATTTCTAGTTAACTAATTTTTCTCAACGTTGATTCAAATGTATGATTTAATTTTTTTTAATACCAACTATAGTGAAACAAAAATAATATATAAGGATATTACATCTTTTTGAGATTAATATTCATTAAATAAAACAAAACAATTCGACATCACCATAATAGTTTAGTGAATTATGAAATGTGGAACATACTATTTCAATTTGGTGAACTATTTCAATATTTCCCACAATGATATTACCATTTAGTTCTCATACATGAATCCGTTATTCATAACCTAGGGAAAGGAAACATAAGAATGGGTGATATTAGATGGTTATTATGTGTAAAAAAAGGTTACCCAAATGAATAAAATTAATATAAGGGTGATGAAACATGATAAAAATATTTTAATATCATTCATTGAAAGTCAAAAATCATACAATAGAATCATGTAATAAATTTTTGCAGACTAAAAGATGAAAATCATAAGTGAATAAATAGTATATCAAATGAGATAATAACATAGGAATAAGAAATGGGATTTTGGAAAACATGGAAAGATATAAAATGATTTTCATAATCACATAAAATGATATCTTATTGCAATGGGTTCAATCCACCAAATCAAATTAGTAACCAAGGTTCAATTCCATTACAATATTATTAGTCAAGGATTAATCCCAAGAACATCATTATAGTTTAGGTTCACTACCAAGTCAATATCATTATTCTTGGTTAACTCCTAAGACCATCTTAGAAGGAAATTTCCTTTTTTGAAATTGGTTCTCTCCCAATTATATCCGTTTCTATCTCAAAAGACATAACCAAATGCATTGGAGGGAGATATAGGTCCCACCCATAAAATAATTAAATACTACATTATTCTTCCACAAAATCATAAATATCCAACATATTATAAACCATGATATAAAATGGTTGTCATAAAAAACATTTGTACCATAAAATATGGAAAAGAGACCAGTTTTGTAATAAATTCCTCATTGAATAACCCCTAAAAATAAGTGGGTTTTGTAAGAGCTTTATCAAGGTATAACTAATGGGAGATAAATTGGTTTTACAAAAAACATATCAACTTAAACATAAAACAGTAAAAGTAGAAATAATAATTTTTTCAAAGGATTGTATCCCAGGTAAAAAATAAATTATATCAACTGATTTCTTTTTAAATGTACAATTATTATGAATGATCACATAACAAAATTCATAATTAAAATAACCTTAATTTGAAAATAAAATCAGTTATAAGACATAAAAAAATTTAAAAAATAATTTTATTTGAATACAAAAGTGAAAATATATAAATTCTTCCTAAAAAAATTAAAAAAATTATGGATGAAAATATCATATATTTTTTGAAAATTTCATTTTAATTCATAAAACATTTTGAAAAACATTTTTTTTAAAATAACCTTGAAAACATATCTAGGATTCTTCAAAACCAATTTTAAAAACTTTCTAAAAGATAAAAAAATTTAGAATCATTTTCAACGAAAATTAAATTAATATATCTTTTAGAAACATTTTTCAATTTTTTTTAGAAAACATTGTTTTTGAATAGAACCAATTTACAACCGAATGGAGAAATAAGGTAATATTTTCATAAAAATAAAATATTAATTTTGGTATACAAAATATTTTGAACACATTGTACCATAGCATGAATATTTCATGACTAAATATAGTATTTTAATGTTCATGTTATATCATGAGATATGGATAATAAGAATTCAATAATTTAAGCATAATCATAAACAATCCGGTCAAATGATGAGATTACAGCAATAAAATATTAAAATTATAATGACATAAAATCTAGGTTCTAATGAAAGAAAAATATTACATGAAGCATACAATATATTGAAAATATTTATGATAATGATATTAGAAATTAAAGGGATAGTATATAAAATTCGTAAAATAAAATATTTTCATAACATAACATGTGTTATAAGGAAGATAAATTATGATAGAATTATCATAACTATTTTGTAACATTGAAACCATAACCCAATAGAAGAGAGATCCTCAATTAGATGTTTAAATACCTAAAATTTTTAGTATATGAATAATAAATTACATTCTTGTTAATTATATAATCCACATAGAAGAAAAAGGTGGTTAATACAACATACATCTCATAAAATTAAAAATTGAGACGTACAACCCTTAACTTTAGTATTGAATCACATCGTACTTGTTCAAAGCATCAGTATAATAAATATATGGTTATTATTAGTATTTAAATGAAACATATATATATATATATCCATTTATGATTTATATAGTACATTATATTACACGTTTATTATCAATTCTAGGTTACAATTTTGTTTTAGGCCGTAACTACTCTGTTTTTTATATGTTTTTACTTGTAATTATTTTACTATTTCTTTTATCAGGATTAATTCATTTCAATGATTATAACTCTATTATAAAAATAATATATATTTATTATACATTTAATTATAGTGATCCATGAAATATTGTTACAAGAAATGAAATGCATCATTCATGGATACAGAAGGTTATATGTATGCATGAACATTGTTTACATTTTCTTGTAGTATTTGAAGAAAGAAAAATAAGTGATACAAATATTTATATATTAAAATTCTATAGAATTTCTGTTTTCATATATATAATATATACCAATTAAAATATTCCTTAATATATTCCCTATAATACATAAATGAATCTCATCTCTATCTGCGGTGATAATCGGTCGTACAAACAAACGACATTATCGTATACACAAAAAATTGAAAAAATAAAGGTACTTGTTGTAAAATTATTACATAAATCTAAATAAAACATAATTTTCATATATATCATATATAAAATTTATTTCCCACATTATTCCCAACCTTTAAATGTGGTAATGAAAAAACAAATGACATTGGTTCGCGAGGCGGTTGTCCGTCGTACACAAGAATGCCGATTTTGTAACACATTGGGTTGAAGTGTGTTTGATAGTTGGATATAAACATAATATATAAAAACACAGTATATTTAATATTTTGATGTTATTATATAATCATGATAAAAAATTATTGAAGTAGGTGGGAATGTAAATAATATAAAATAATTTTTTGACAAACACTACATCTTCTTCTTGTATCATCCATAGGATTTCAGTAAATACTTGAATGGTTTTATTTATACCAAAAATATGGATTCATTGATAAGGGATGGAATTTTGAAATTTAATTTATTTGATTTTTGTTGATCCAAATGGGTTTTGAGGTGTGAATATGTGAGGGGGTGGGGTGAGTGGCATTTTATATTGTAGGAGTGGTATTATTGTAAATTACAAAAAGTAAACACAGTAGGGGGGTCTCCCGTACAAAAGGAATCTAAAATAGTGAATCACATTATATAAAATATGAGTTATTATTGAAATATATCCATCTAATGGGTGTGGGAAAATACCTAGGTCTCATCCCCTAATTTTAATGTTTATTCCCTTAGTGAACTCATTTTTTGGTAATAACCATGATTAGTTTGAACTGTTTCAACCAATAATTGTTGTAAAAACCTATGTTGTAAATTATAAATTATAAATTTTCCAGATTTAAAATAACGATTTATATTTTTTCAAATTAAATTCTATGAATAGGTAAAAATTATTATAAAATTAATCTCTTAGAGAGAATGAAACATTGAGTTTTTTAATGTGAAAAAATGATAAAAATAGTGAAATGTTTTTTATCAAATATAAATTTTTAATTTACTATAATTACCTAAATTGGATTATTATTCAAAAAATATAAATAAATTAAATAAAAAAGTAGATTCCACTTTAAATTCTGTATTTTTCACTATTAATAAAAAAATTACATATTTCATAAAATACCACAAAATCACCATAAGATAATTTTGAAGTAGTTATTTAAAAAATAATGTTTTTTACAAAAAATTATTAAAGTGAAAAAACATAGTTTTAAAACATGTGTACTATTATAACACAGTAAAACTAACTTATTAGAAAAAACAAATTTTTATGTGTAAAATTTAATTTATTATAATATCTTTTCTTGAAATAACATTATTTGAATATTAAATGCTTAATTGAATATAATATATATATTTCACTAACTCATGCATAAAAATTGTTTTGTATTTTTTATTTATATAAACAATGTCTATTCATAGAAAAAAAATTAGAAAAATAATTTCACTGTTTTCCAATAGTTCTTACTGATTTATAAAGAACTATTAACCAAATGATTCATTTTATAAAAATGTGTAAACTATATTTATATAATTTTTTAAATATTATTCATAACATCAGTTATAACATAATTGTGATTACTATAATATTATACAATTAATAATATGAATTATAAATTTTATTTTTGTACAAATTGGTCATTATTGTAATAATATCATTCAAAGTAACTCCACATTGTTTGTATCACAAGATAAAATTAGTATTTCATGTACATAAATCTAATCTTGGTGTTGCATGTAGTGCATGACTATCATGGTTATGTGTATAAATAAAACGTAACCTTTTTTAGTATGAAACAAAAGACATATGTGAATTTATTTTTATTCCAAAAAAAATAGATTATAAAAATTCATGGGGTTATATTTATATTCATCAAATGGGTTACAAAACTATCATTCTTTTGTACAGTAGACTATCACCCCACAAACCATTGTCATTAATTTTTGTTTTAGCACATTTCATTATTTCATAAGATGATATACAGAAATTATATATTTATATGATATTTATAACATTATTATACATATTTAGTCATTATATCATATAAACATTTTTAATTTCCATTCCACATGGGATATGATAATGTGAGTTGTTTGTACAATGGACTATTGCCTCGCAATGCGATGTTATTTGTTTTAACTAACCCATTAAAAAAAGGTAATAAGGATATATTTTACGAATATATGGTATATAAATAAACGAATTTTGATATTAATTAAATATATATCATTCTTAAAATATAACATGTCATTTTATTTTTTACCTATCCACTCATTGAAATATGATAACGTCATTTATGTGTTTGTAGACTACCTCCTTAACAAAGCGATGTAGATCTCAATTATCATCACAACAAAAAATGGATTTTATTTATGATAATAATTAATGAAATATTATGATATTGTGATCACTATTTGAATATAATATTTTACTTAATTCAATTACAAGATGATAATTGAAAATATAAACGTTCCTCATGTGTATGTATGACCTACCATCTCCATGATCGTAACATACTTCATTTATCAGTGCCAAATATCATGATTGTTATTAAAAGTATATTTGATGAATAAATATGTAAAATATTTATTATTATTATTATTATGGATATGATGGAATAATGATATAATTAATAACCCCAATACTAAAAATTCAAAAAATATACGAAACAAAGCAGTTGATACCCGAAACATGATTGGAATAATGAATTGTTAATAAACAAGTAATAAATGGTAAAATAATAGAATATAAGTTATTATATATATAATTGATGTTATATAATGAATTTATAATAAAATCATCTTTATAATATAGTATTATTTAATATGTATGAAGGAATTCAAGACTTAAGGTAATAGATTTCTACTCTAAGTTCTATTTCTAGGAGACATATTAAAATTCACCATTTGTTTTCTATTTTGTGTAAATAATTCCCCTTTAACATGTAATATAATTAATTTTTTTTATTTTAATTATATTAAAATTTTCAGGTGGTTTTATTCTTTTTTTGGATTATGATTCAAAATATTACTTATGTTGTAAAGGATTTAGATTATATCTTTTATTTCTGAAAGGCATATGAAAATTCACCACTCACGTTTTGTGTGTGGTTAATGTACTACCCCATTTAAATTTCATTTCATGAATATTATCAATTTCAAAATATTATTAGTCTTATTTTATGTTATTATTTATTAGATAATATAATTCAAAATATTACTCAAGCGATGGGGTATTTTTGTATCCATTTTATGCTTCTACGAGACACGATCCATATTCACCACCATTTCATTTATGAGGTAAAAATACATCCTATGAAATTATTTTATGATAATTATCCTAAAAATTAATTTTATTTAAATATCCATTTTAGTATCTCTCCTTCCTTTGGTTTACTGTTCATATGTCACCAATGTTGCAAGGGATTGTTTCTCTATTTTCTTCTTTGAGAGATAAGTTTTGTTATGAACCAATATTTTTTTAATTATATGTATTTATATAAACTATTAAATTAAATATAATGAATTAAATTATTATCATGATATTATAAGTTTCATTTTTGATTATTCATTAATGTGGCATAACATTCATTATTTCTAAAGTGGTATTGGTTTTAAGATACAATCTCACCATTTATCGAGACTATTGTTTATTAAGTCTATAATATTGAATATTTTGATCTAACTCTCTTTAATTCCAATTAATTTTATCATTGAATTGTTATTCAATATATTGTTATGTAATTTTAACATTTTCACACTGATTAAAAAATTTAAGAATTTAGAAAATTATTTTAATAAAAAATAACATTACTTTTCTCTTCAATGAGAAAACATTTTCTTCCAAAATCAATTTTGTTTTTTAAAAAATAATCATTATTTTAAAACTAATTAAAATATTTTTAATGAACTTATTTCTCATTTTTTAATTTTGTAAAAAAAAATCAATGAAATATTCAAGTCTTTTTCCAAACAATGCATGTTCAGATTTTATAAAAAAAGTGAATTGAATATTTTTTTAAAATGATAATGGAATGAATGGAGTTTCCAAAAACAATGAACATTATTTTAATTCAATATAAAGTTAAATTTTTTTATTTTATATTCAAATGAAATAATTTACTTACCATTTAACGTTTAAAAAAATACAACGTGGAAATGAGTGTTTCCTAAAAAACGTTTTAAATGATTTTTAGTTGTTCATTTTTATGTTTTCATGTTTTTTAGAGAAATATAATTGATTTTTTTTATGAATTATGATTTTTAAAAATTTATTTCAAGTTATATATTCATCAAGATTCTCTCCACGTTATTTATCATTTAAAATCATTCTCTTTATTTGATTACATGCTTTTCTGTAACTTATCGTTTGTGGGGATAAGAAAAAATGATTTCATTTTTCTCATTCTCTGGATGGTTTGTAATTATTAAATAAAAATTGAAACCATTTATCATACAAAGATTATTCAATGATAAAATTATTATGAAAAAAAATCTTTTCTACATGTTATTCTATGATGAAATTGTGACGTGATTATGAAACCTCTATCTTTCCAAGAGGTTTTGATATTACGAAATGGTTATAAAGTCCATTTCATTTCATGGATAATGTTATGATGAATGTTTTATAATCTTAATTCATACATATATATGATTTTACTTATGTTATTGGTGGGAAATATAAATAACTCAGAATATATTGGTAATGATTTATATCTAATGAGTTAAAAGGGATAGGAATGGGGAGTAAACCTAGTTATGTAAGGGTATTTTTTCGATATAATGGTATTTTGAGTTATCCTTGAATAATATGATGGTTTTGGGAGTTAAACCATTATAATAATATTTCATTGTATGTGATACCTAAGAAATGTGGAAAATATTTTCTATTCTTATGTGTATTCCCTATTTTTATATCTTGTAGAAATTTTATACACTCATGGATCATGTTCCCTGATTTCATTATAACTATTTTCTTGTGGACTACAAATTTTTAATCCATGAATCAAGATGATTATATTTTAGATACATGTTTTGTCTTTAAAATTATAATCTCATGTTATCATACCATTTAGTTCATGTTATCCTTACGTATCTCCCTTGCTTACACTTACTGATCATCTGATCTCACGCTTTTTTATCATCTGTCTCCCTAGGTTATGAAGGATGGCATTATTTAGGTAATGTTTGTGAGGTGTACTTGAGGGGAAGATATATAGGGGAGATCTTATGGATATTTAAAAAATATAAGATTTTGAACATGTCTTAAAGGAATCTAAATTATTATGGTCCTCAAGCTTTTTTTTGTACATCATATTGATTATTCTTTTAAAAAGATGTTATATCTATATATGAAATGAAATGGTCACTATATTGAATGAATAATACTCACAAAATTATGAAAAATAAATGTTATATACTTTTATAATATAAATTAATTTTAAATAAATTCATTAAAAATGAAAATAAAAATCATTTTGATGTAAAAGGTATTCTTTTTTGATAAAATGTTCTATGCAGAAAATGTGTTTTATCATAATAAACTAAGTAAACCACATTTGATGAATTACTAAAATGAATATTTTATATTATATATTTACTATTTTTATCAATAATATAATATTTCATTCTTTGAATGTGATAATAAATAATACATTTTTTGGAAAATTAATTAATATCACTCTAAAAAGAAATTTCACCACATTTTTCATAGTACATTTGAAATTAAATTATTATACAGTTATGGTTGAAAAGGGTTTTTGCGGGTCACTTTCACCATTGTTAATTTTATTTGTAAAAATAAAAAGTAATTTTATTAGATAAATTGGATTTAATTTTCATATTATTTATTTCCAAATTTGATAATAATGATAATTTAATTCTTGACTTAATGGAAAAATTAATTAGGTAAATAAAAAACTATTTACCATGGTGAAAACTAAAATGGTTGATGTTTTTAATTACAAGGATTATAGAAGAAAACGTTTAATAATTTATTTTCATAAAGTGGTGGAGTTTATATACCATATATATTCTCCCCTCAATTATTTATAACTTTTGGTGGAACATTTCTTCATATGAACTTCCCATTATTGAATAGTTATGGGTATTTAAAAAAATTCCACTCTATCTCACTTATAAAAATGGTCTCCCCCATCACATATTAAATACTATTAACACATTATATATGACAACCCTACTTTTTATTTCAAACATAAACATGATTAATTACATAAAATAATCACTTGATACAACATGGAAGATTGAGAGGTCCAGTGTCTTTTGGCATTATGAACATTACATAAAAACATAAAACATGAAATATAATATATATATTGAAAACTTCCATTACATGACCTCAACATTACCTCGTACTTATCATTTCATGGGATAACCTGAGGACATGTATAAGAAAAGGGTGAGCTATAATGCCCAGTAAGTGGATAATCATGGAAGAACATGAGGAATATAATGCATGATAGATAATATGTATATCAATAGAGAATAAGATAAGAATAAACATAATCACAGGATAAGGAATGATAATCATAACATGGAAATGTGGAAACAACACTTAACATGAAATTAGCATGATCCAAGGCTCATTGCACATGGAGCATGAGTAAATACTCATTGTAACTAAAGCATGAGTAAAACCTTGTTGCACTATAATTAGAATGAGTCAACACTCATTTCACAAGATTTATCAGGATACTATATTTTACTCATTGAATTATAGCGCTATAAGGGCACACACTTCTTAAACATTTCATTTCATGCAATAGTGTGCCACATGGATCATATAACATGGATTCCTAAAACATAATCATTTATTCCACGATAAAGGAATATGGAATTTATACATGAAACTTTATAATAAATATGTAAATGTGCATATAGTTGAATACCCTTGGTAGAGAAATGGGAATGGTATTCACTACACAATGACATTCGCTTGGAAAATCATTGCAATTTCGGCAGCGTAACGACGTGATGTAAGAATTCATAAAAATGGTTAATGAGAGATAAAGGGGTGTCTCATCATATTTACATGAAATTGATAGTTATAAGGTCATATAGATACAGTTCGTAAAAATTGAAATGGTATTTAGATGCATAATACAAAAGGATTACTTAGATGTAAAAGAAGCGAGAGAAATTACATTCAAAACTTCGTCATAGTAACGAGTGTACATGGGAGAATTTTTATGGGAGATAAAGGGGTCTCCCATCATTAAAACATAAATAAAGAAGTATGGGGGAGGTTTTATACCATACCTGAACATTTATAATTGAAATTAATAGGGAATAACACCATTAAGTAAATGGGAAAAAACGGGGAAGGAAGAAAAAATCCACACTTGGATTTGTGCATCCAAAAGCTTGAGAGAGGCTTTTTTGGAGCTTGAGGCACCTAGGGAGGATTATAGAGAGAGTAGGGCAGAGGTTGGATGAACTCAAAAGGCTTTTAGTGAGTAGAAAGTGGGATCTGGGGTGGGGTTATATAGGAAAAGGTGAGGAAATTCTTTATTATTTAGTTTTGGGACACCTCACATTAAATTAATTCAAACCACAAACCAGCCCATGGTTTTTGCCCATTGTTTTTGCCAAAGGGGAGTGGAAAACAATATTTCCTATGGCCAAAGTCCGAACTTCTTAAAATAATGGGGTTGCTTATGTGTAGGTGTGTCACACTCCCAATGAAAACAATTTAAAAAGATAAGATGTTTAATAAGACGTGGAGGGTCCATTAATGCTTTGTAAAATACGTCCAGCAAACCCAAAATAACATTATTTAAATGGTATAACATATATTGGCCGAACATAAGGCTTATAGTATTTTTTTACAACACTATTGGGTCATTATGGTGTCATAAATCACATTATATATTTTAACGGTATTTTATTTTTACCCTAAAATTAACTGGCTCATAAAATTATGAAAAATTTACCGTTTGATACTTTCGATATCCTGATTCCAGAAATATAAATTATCTTACCTAAATAATTTTCTAAAATGTTAATTTTAAAATTTAAAATAAAAACTGAAATTTATCGAAAATTCATGGGTTTTGACAAAAATGACTTCCAATCCTTAATAAAAATTACAATTTCTTTCATAAAATTATATAATCATTTATATTAAATAAAAATTACTTTAATAATAATAATAATAATAGTTTATTAAAATATTATTTAATACAAAAGTCTATTAATTAATCAAAACAGATTTCTTAGTTGAATATTAACTAGAAACACTATTTGAGCTTTAAAATCTATTTACATGGTAACAAAAATAACATTACAATATATTAATTATTATATACAAAAATAACGTACATAACCATAATTATATGGTCTTGTTACATAACCCCTTATAACACCCGTATAAGACCGAAGGGTAAGGTGTACGACAGTGACCGACTCTTGTGGTTGCTCGGATAACAATTCCAGGGTGGTAATCTCTATTAACTTCCACTTATCTCGTAGGCGGTACCGCTCGAGCTCAAACTGTTGATGCTCGCCTTGGGCTTGGTCAAGAGTGAATCCCAATGCTTCCACCTATTTTCAAAGCTCTGAAAAATGGCCTTCTAATGGTGCATGTCTACTAGATGAGGCCATCTCTTAATTTGTCTGAGTAAATTGGATTCGTTAAAGAACTATATTTATACTTATCATGGGATCACTATTCAACGACTATATTAGCAAAGGTCAAAATTCATAACATAAAACTAAATAAGATGACTTATTATATATACATTTTATATAAATAGACATTTAATTAGATCAAGAGGGATTTACATTAATGAAGGTTTGTGTCGTTACAATCTTCCCCCCCTTAAAAAATTTCACCCTCGAAATTTCCTTTTCCCACAATAAAACAAATGTGGGTAACCTTGCTTCATCAATCCTCTGATTCCCACATTGCTTCATCGATATTGTGGTTTTGCAACAACACCTTGATCTGGGGGATTGTATTATTTCATATAAATTCTTCACTATGGTCTAAGATCTTCACTGGTTGCTTCTCATAAGAAAGATCATCTTCTAACTGAACTGACATTGAGGAGAGTACATGTGAAGGGTTCGGTATGTACTTCCTTAAGAGGGATACATGAAAGACATCATGCACTTTGGCCATGGTAGGTGGAAGGGATAGTCAATAGGCCACAGCCCCAACACTATCAAAAATCTCAAAGGGGCCGATGTACCTTGGACATAACATTACTTTATTTCCAAACCCCATGACCTTTATCCTCGGAGATATGCATATAAAAACCATGTTTCAAAATTTAAACTCATGGTGTCATTGATGGTTATCTGGATAACTCTTTTGTCGACTCTGGGCTGCTTTGATATGCTATTGAATGGTTTTCACCTTCTCCACCATTTCATCGACCATTTTTGGTCCAAGCATCTTATGCTCACCAACCTTATCCCATCATGCTGGTGTTCTAAACCTTTTCCCATAGAGGGATGCATATGGTGCCATTTGGATGCTTGAGTGGAAACTGTTATTATAAGAGAACTCAACAAGAGGAAGATGTTGATCCCATCCTCCTTTAAAGTCCATTGAGCATGCTCTCAACCTGTCTTCAACTGTTATGATAGTTATCTTGGATTGGCCATAATTTTGGGGATGATAAGCCGTACTAATGTTCACTTCAGTACTCAGAGAATGTTAATGATTCTTCCAAAACATAGAGGTGAGTCTTGGATGTCGATCAGACACAATAGATAGGGTTACTCCAATCATCCGTACCACTTACCTGAGATATATCTGTGCCATTTGATACCGTGAGAAATCCTCCCGAATTACAAGGAAGTGTGCAGACATTGTATGATGATCCACAACAACCCAGATTGAATTGCTTCCATTGGATGTCTCCAGAAGTCCAGTGACAAAGTCCATGGTGATGTTCTACCATTTCTATTCTGGTGTGGGAAATGGATTCATCATCCCCTTAGACTTCTTCCTCACTTCCTTCACTTACTGACATATCTAGGACATTGATGTATATTTAGCTATCTCCTTCTTCATATTATCCCACCAATAATTCTTTAAGAGATCTCGATACATCATTATATTTCATGGGTGAATAGAGTAATTTTAACTATGTGCATCATCCAAAATTTCCTTCTTCAGCTCCATACATGATAGAACACATAGTCTTTTCCCAAATCTCACAATCCCTTCTTCATTAACATTATACTCTGAGGATTTCCCTTTTCCGATAGCTTCCACCATTTCTTGAATTCCCACATAATCTTTTTGTGAATCCCTTAACCTATCCAAAAGTGATGATGGAATAATCATTTGTGAAAGGATTGATGATGTTCCTTCCTCTATGATTCCCATGTCAATCCTCATCAAATCTAAGAATATTGGATCCTTTTAAATTCTCATCAATGATATAATTGTTGAGTCCTTTCTACTTAGAGCATCCACCACATGTTTCGCTTTCCTAGGGTGGTAATGGATTGAGCAGTCATAGTATTTGATCAACTCTAACCATCTTCATTGGTACATATTCAACTATTTATATGTGAATATATACTTGAGGATTTTGAGGTCCGTATATATTTCACACCTCCCCCCAAATAGATAATGCCGTAAAATTTTCAATGTGAAGATCACTGTAGCCATCTCAAGGTCATGTCTTGGATAGTTCTGTTCATGAACATTCCATGTCCTTGTAGTATAGGCAATGAATTTGTCATTTTTCACCAACACAGATCGCAGTCCCTTCATCAAAGCATCACTGAACACCACAAAATGGTATCCACTTGTTGGTAAAGTGAGCACGGGCACAGTTATAAGCCTCCTTTTCAACTCTGTGAAGCTATTTTCTCATTCATCACACCTAGAAAACTTTAGTCCCTTCCGAGTTACTTTATTAAAATGTTTGGACAATTGTGAGAAATTTCTCACAAATCGTCGATAATATCCAGCTAACCTCGAGAAGCTACAAATATTTGTTACCAATGATGGCCTTGTCTATCCCTCAATAGCATCTGTTTTGGAGGGATCCACAGATATCCTATTGCTTGTGATGATATGGCCCATGAATGATACCACCTTCAACCAGAACTCACAGTTTCTATACTTAGCATAGAGCTTCCTCTCCTATAAGGTCTCTAGTACAGTTCATAGATGCTTCTCATGATCCAAATTGGTTTTGGAGTATATCAGAATATCATCTATAAAGACTACATCAAAATTGACGAGGTAATCTCTAAAGAATACAATCATCATGTCCATGACAATTACTGAAGCATTGGGAGTCTGAAAGGAATTACTATGAATTCATAGTGCCTATATCTTGTACGAAAAGTAGTCTTGGGGATATCTTCCTTCTTCAACTGTACTTGATAATATCCTGACCGCAAATCCACATTAGAGAAGTATTGTGCTCAATGCAGTTGATCAAACAAGTAATCAATTCGGGGGTGAGGATACTTGTTCTTTATCAAGATTTTTTTGAGGTCATGATATTCGATGAAAAGGCATATTGATCCATCCTTCTTCTTGATGAAGAGGACTGGTGCACCCCATGGTGAAGCACTTGGTTGTATGAACCCTTTATCCTGATTCTCCTGTAGCTGTTTCTTCAGCTCCTCAATCTCTATAATAGCCATTCTATATGGATTTTTGGATATTGGCAATGGCCCCGGTATATGATCAACTGAGAATTCAACATCACTTCTGGGTGGTTGACCTAGAAATTCCTTGGGAAACACTTCAGCGAATTCCCTCATAATAGGCATGTCTTTAAGGATAGTTGCTTCCTTGGACTCAATCATCTGAGCTAGATATGCGTTCTCATAGGGAATTAATATCCACTCTTGAGATGATTGAGCTAAAGAATATTCATCTTCCTACTTTCAGTTGTAAAGAATCAGGGGTCGATTCTCTGCATGGAAAGTGATTTCCCTCTCATGATAATTTATGTTGGCTCTATATAAGGAAAGACAATCCATGCCATGAATTGCATCAAATTTCACCAGAGGGAGTGTGACAAGGTTCAACAGGATGTTCAATACACAGATTATGATAGGGGAAGAGTTATATTCATGGGATGCAATAATTTCCCCATTATTTGTACTCACTGATATCTTCACTTCCTTGATTTGTGGTGGTGATGGTATTCTTCTACTAAACATTCGAGATATAAAAGAATGCATAGAACTGGAATAAAAAATTATGTTCTTTATTATTGAATATATAACTAGAGTACCTGTCATCATTTCATTTTCGTGGTTTAGTTCGGTAGTTGTGATTGTAAAAGGTCACCCTTACTTCATTGGAGTTTGTTGGTCGCCTCCAAAAACCCTTGGCTTAGGGAACTGATTTGCATGATTCCTAGGTTCATTGCAGTTGTAGCAATGAATCATGCATTGAGGATGGAATGGAGAATTCCTCTCCTCTGTCACAGTCGTAGGTCTTTCTTTCCAATAGTTTACATCCATGTGACCTTCTCTTCCACACCTAAATCATTTTCTTGTACCCTTAAGGCAATTTCCAAGGTGCTTCTTTTTGTACCTTTTGCAAGTAATGTGTTGGATCTTCTAAGCACTGTTATATTTATCCATCATACCACTGACATTTAGTTCCACGTTAATATTCTTATCCCCATGATACCCTTGAGATTATATGATCTTCATTTCTACCTTAATAGAACATTGGACAATTTCCTCAAAGCTGTTGAAGTAATGGATTTCCAGTGCTTTCCACAGGCTAGGTTTTATCCCACCAAATAATCGGTCAACCTTGCATTTGGGGGAAATGATGAATCCAGAAGAGTATCATGCAAGCCATGTTAATTTTTCCTCGTACACTCCAGAAGATTCATCATCTTCTTGCTTGAGTGCATGGAAGTCCCTTTCTATATTAAGTCGGAGGGTGTGGGGAATTTTTTTTTCAAAAAACATCATCTAGAAATCCTTCCATTCCAATGCCTCAATATCCTCCTCAGGATTTGTATTTTTGATCGACATCCACCATTGATCAGCTTCACCCTCCATACGATATGCAGCCAGGAGAACCTTCTCTTGTTCAGAACATTGAAGGATGGGGAAGATATTTTTAATGGAGTTTATCAGTTGATCATCGATTGAGGGATTATATGATTCATTAAAAGTAGGAGGCCTGTATCTAATGAAGCTCTCGGTAAAAAATTATTCTCTCTTATGGGGGGTTGAACATTCCTCTTGACTGGTGTTTCTATTCGAATCCTGAGTTAGCTGTGGTAGAATCAAGACAATGATTGTAATTCCCACTCCCATTGGATTGGGCATCTCATTAGTACAATCAACACCTTGATCATCACATCAGTTGTTAGCCCGATTCCTTCTATTACCAGCCATTGGCTAGAATAAAAGGAAAGTTAGGGGTAACACATAAAGGGTAATACATTGAAAAAACTGACGATTTATTAGTAACTCTTATTTCCTTAACATATGAATATAATGGATTCAGTCTATGTTATCCATGATCTATTTTCTAACATATTTTCCTAGGGTATATGTTTGTTCCTTAATAATGGTTCATAATAAACTTGTGAATTTACCAAAGCATGTCCCCCAGGAGTTTCGTAAACAAGAGTGCAGCAAGGCCCGTTGTCGTGCACCAGTTCCCATTCGAGTCTAGCTCAAAGCGGTGTTTTTGGGTATTAACCGTATGATACATCTGTTCCAGAGCCACCTCTACCTACTCGTATCCAGATATGGATTTATTTTCTTGATAAACCACTTACTCAATAACCTCCAAAACATAGAGATGTGTTTATTATACTTATTATTGTCTCTAATTATTTACTAGGGTTTTCTATTCCTAATCCAAGAAATAACTAAACCTATCCTCTAATACCTACTATGAAAACCCTACTTTTTAATTCTAACTTAAACATGATTTATTAAATAAAAACATCACTTGATACAACATGGAAGATCGATAGGTATGGTGTCTTTGTGTATTAAGAAAATTACATAAAAACTTAAAACATGAAATACAACATCTTTATTGAAAACTTTCTTTACATGACCACTTACATTCCCTCGTACTTATCATTCCATGGGATAACCTGAGGACATGCATAAGAAAAGGGTGAGCTATAAAGGCCAGTAAGGGGATAATCATGGAATAACATGAGGAATACAATACATTTTATAAAATATGCATATGAATAGAGAAAAAGAGAAGCATAAACATAATGTTATGATAATTCATGATAATCATAACATGGAAATGTGGCAATAACACTTAACATGGAGTTAGCAGGAGCCAAGGCTCGTTGCACATGGGACATGAGTAAGGCCTCATGACACATGAAGCAGAAGTAAAACCTCATATAAATTGAATTATAATGAGTCAACACCCATTTCACCTGAAATATAATGATACTATACTTTAGAAAGTGCATTGGAGTGCTATAAAGTTGTACCCTTGTTAAACATTTCATTTTATGCATAAGTGTGCCACATGGATCATATTACATGGATTCATAAAACATAATCATTTAATAAATGATAATGTAATGTGGAATTCATACATGAAAATTTATAATCATTAAGTAAATGTTCATAAAATAGAATACCCTTGATAGGGAAATGGGCATGGTATTCACTATACAATGACATTGGCTTGGAAAATCGGTGCAATTTTTGCAGTGTAATGGCGTGACGTAAGAATTCATTAAAATTCGTTTATGAGAGAGAAATGGGTGTCTTATAATATGTACATGAAAGGGATTGTAAGGGTGTCATCTAGATACATGTCCAAAAAATTGTAATGGAATTTAGATGCATAATACATAAGGATTACTTTGATGTAAAAGAAGAGAGATAAATTCATTTCGAAATATCGGCATAGTAACGGGTGTACATGGGAGGATTTTAATGTGAGATAAATGGGTCTCCCATAATTAAAACATAAAGAAAGCAGTATGGGTGAGCTTATAAACCATACCCCAACATTTATAATTGAAATTAAAAGGGCATAACAACATTATGTAAATTGGGGAAAATGAGGAAGGACGAAAAACCCTTACATGGAAGTGTGCATCCAATGGATTGAGAGAGGCTTGAGAGAGGCTTCATGGGGTCTTGGGGAACCTTGGAAGGATTCTAGGGAGAGTAGGGTAGAGGTTGGATGAACTAAAAAGGCTTTGATTTAGGAGAATGTGGGATATTGGGTGGGTTATATAGGAAAGGTGAGTGAATTCTTTATTATTTAGGGTTGGGACACCTCACATTAAATTAATTAAAACCACAAACCATACCATGGTTTTGGACAATGTTTTTTGTAAAAGGGGAGTGGAAAACAATATTTTGTAAGGAAAAAGTTTTAAATTCTTAAAATAATGGGGTTTCTTATGTGGAGGTGAGTCACACTCCCAAGGAAAACAATTTAAAAAGACATGATGTTTAATAAGCCTTGAATGGTCCATTAATGCTTTGTAAAATAAGTCCAAAAAACCAAAACTCACATTATTTTAATGGTAAAACATATATTGGCTGAAAATAATTCATATTAATGTTTATTACATAACTATTTTATCAGTATGATTTCATAAAACACATTATATATATAAACGGTATTTAATTTTTACCCAAAAATTTGATTGTCTCAGAAAATTATGAAAAATTCACCGTTTGATAACTTCGATGTTTTGATTACAGAAATAATATTAATTTTTTCTAAATAATTTTCTAAATATTTTAGTTTTCACTTTTAATATAAAAACCTACATTTATCGAAAATTCCCGAGTTTTGACAAAAATCGATTTCAAACATTAATAAACATTACAATTTCATTCATAAAATTATACGATCATTTATATTAAATAAAAATTAATTTAATAATAATAAAATTTATTATATTATTATTTAATAGAAAAGTCCATTAATAAATCAATATATATCTCTTACTAGAATATTAAGTAAAAACACTATTTGAGATTTAAAAACTAATTACAAGTTACAAAAACAACATGAAAGTATATTCATTATTATATACATAAATAATGTACATAACCATAGTGGTAAGTTCATATTACATAACCCCTTATAACACCCGCATAAGATATAAGGGTTAGGTGTGTGATGGTGACCTACTCTTGGGGTGGCTCGGATAACCTTCCCCGGGTGGTAATCTCTATCAACTTCCACTTATCTCATAGGAGATCCCACTCGAGAATAACATGTTGAATCTTGGATTTGGATTGGTCAAGAGCTATGCCCAATGATGCCACCTCTTTTTCGAGCTTTGATAAATGAGTTTCGCATGGTGTATGTCTACTAGAAGAGGCCATCACTTCTTTTGTATGACTAAATTGGATTCGTTAAATACCTATATTTATACTAATCACGTGATCACTGTTCAACGATTATATTAGAAACAATCATAATTCTTAACATAAAACTAAAGAAGTTGAAATATTAAATAAACATTTTACAGAAATAGATATTTAATTAGATCAAGAGGAATTTTCATTAATGAATGTTTGGGTAATTACATTATACCCACCAATAAACTTCTCCAATTTCACTCCAAAACCCTTATAAATTTATAATATATTAATTTCTACCCAATAGACCAATCCTAAAATCATTTATAATATATAAAATAGAGGTTTTTTCCAATTGTAGGTAATTGTCTTCACTAATATGTTTACTTTTATATCAACTTCTAAAGACCATCAATAATTTATTAACAAAAAAATATTATTAAATAATTATCTAAGATATAATTAAATTTATTATAATAATTTAATAACCCATATCTATATCCTCTTCCAAAAAATGGGAAACAAAACTGTTTGTCATGTAGTTGATAAACTATTGCCTCAAAAGATGATGTAATTAATTTTTCATCATCTACCCTAATGGATAATGATAATGAGTTATTTAATATATATATATATTAAATAATTATAATTATGGATTTTTGATATCACATATAACATTTTACATTTTAATCCGTAGGAAAATGATAACATTGCTCGTGTGTACGTGTGGACTTCCACCTCCAAGAAACTATGTGATATGGTTTTAATTTAATATTAAATGCATGTAAGTATGTATTTATTTAATGAATCCATATTTTAACTATTATATAAATTTACTTATTTAATGTGGAAATAATTTTATCTCTTATTGCATTCCATATTCTTAGAAAATGGATCCTTTACGCATATCTATGACCAACTATCTCCCGGAACATTGTAATTGATTTTTATATATATAAATTTTATGGATGTACATGAAAACATATATTATTAATATAGAAGAAATTTTTAAAATTAATAAATTTATCTATATGATTCATAAATTATCAAATTATAATTACAAAAAATAACCAAACTACAACATACCTAAAAAACTAAAGCAGTTATTACCTCAAGGAGTGATTTTAACAATGAATTGTTAATGAATTAGTATTAAAATGGTATAAATGAATCATATAGGTTTTTATATATATTATAAATTTTGGGGAATAAATTTATAATAATAATTTAGTTAATTCTCATGAGTCTCAAAAACTTATGAGAAAATTCAAGACATGAAGTATGGTATTGTCCTCTCAATTTAAATTTTTGGGGACACATTCTATATTTATGACTTGTTTACTTTGTTTGATGTTCATAATTCACATGAATTAATTTTATTATTATTATCATAAATATAATGTTATATACATATCCATCTAATGATCTTTATTTCAGGGTTCTTGTAATTGAAAAGTAAATTATGTGGTAAGGTTTTATGTTACAATATTATTATTTATTAGGATTGTTGTGATTAGGTGTCCAATAATGAAATATTATCCTATTCCTTTCAATAATGTATTTAATTTTCTCCTAAGATGGTTATTTTTTTATAATATATGTTTCCTTACATTTTACTCTCTTTATGTACTCATTATACCAAAAGTATTTTTTATGAAATATGTTCTTTATTTATCTAATTTGTAAAAATTCATTTCCCTTTAAAGTCCTTGTTTTATAAAACTCTTCTTAACATTAGCATATGATTGTTACAAGTAATTTTTCCCGTGATAAAGTTTTTTATGAAATTTTTTAATTGTAATCTTGTTTTCATTTTCCGATGTGAGGTACATTTGATTTATTATTGAAAATTATAATGGAATATTTGTTTTTACAAGTCTGGAATGATTCAAATTCCCTATCATCATGAATGATCAATGATTTAACGAATCCTTCCCACATTTCCATTTTTTTCAAATAAAATATAATTCATTAATAATAGTGAAATTGTAGATTTTTAACAATTGGTTTAAATGTGGGATGGTTCATTTCCTCATGAAATTTTCCTAGTGGTATTTAAAAATCATTTTCCTTATAAAACGAAATCATTTGATATTTCATAGATTTTACTGGGGGTATTTTTAATGAAAACAAATAAACTCATTCTATATATGGTTTAAGATTATTTAGAAGATATTTTTCTGAAATGTTTCTCTTTATATGGGTTATACTATGATAAATAATGAATTTATTGTCGAACTCAATTCGATTCTGCATGCCCTGCTATGATGAATTGATGAAATGTTTATGAAACCCATTCCTTTTCCATAGATTATGATATGATGATTGTTTTCTGATATCTTGGCACACAATTGTATGATTTTAATTTTGTTATTTGTAGGTATGATATTATATATCCCAAGTATTCATTGGGTAATGATTAATGTTAACTGAGCATACATGGTACATTTAGGGTTATTCATATCCCAAAAAAGGGTCCATGAGAGTTTATCCCAATCCCAACTGGGGGTACATGGTTGGTTTTTAACTGATCTAAGTAGTTATATTTTGGGTTATCCCAATTCTGACATGTTATGAATATATTAGTGGATATCCTTAACATTAAGCATTCTATCATAATTTGTATGCCACACATATAGGTCTTATGTCAATGTTAGCTTCTCAAGCCTCATGTAATTTGATTTAACTATGATTAATATCTTATGAAATACCAATATTTATTCAATGACTCAATATTATAAATTATGTCTTCCATGTTTTGGTTTTCAAATGATAAACTCATGTTCTCATTCCTTTATAATTTTTTTGATATATAAAATGTTAAAAATTGATGATCTTATGATAAAACTATTTATTGTATTCCATTTATCCATGTTATTATTGAAGGTATTATGTATGATAGGCCTAAGTGGTTCACTAGATATGATCAACATAGTGGGACATGATTTACATCTCCTATGAACTATTTTTTATGTATCCCATGTTTTAAAGGGTACTAGATCCGTATGATTCCAGCATGGATCATTATGTTATGTAATGAATATTCATATTTTATCATGTGATTTCCTTGTATGAAAATCTTGGGTTGTTATATGAGGATTATAATTTTTAAGGCTAGTTGTCAAAAATTTCATTGTTCCTGATGCTTATTCATAAAGAATATTCTAATGATCTATCGAATCTAAAATTTCATTATTTTACATTACCCCAAATAAGTGATTCTCCTATACATGGAACCTTAATTGATCACAAAAAAACAATTATCTATTTATCACAATTTCTATCTAATTTTACTGATTATATGTGCTAAATTCTAGTATTCAATTTCTATTATTTTTCTTTTCACTCAAAATGAAATATTTACAACTAACCATGCTTCAAAACTCACATCAATATGTGTGGATAGAAAAGTCTCATATTCATAATTTTCTTATAACTATTTTAAATTAGTATTTATAATTCCACCCAAATGTATCCTCTTATTAATCTTCCATATTTTAGGAAACAAGATTCACTTATCTCTTATCTCTAATTAAAAAAACCAAAATAATATATTAAATTGTTATCTAAAATTATAATTAATATTTATAAGCTAATCCTCTTTTATATTAACATAATTATTCTTAATTATGAAATATGATCTATGAATGTTGTGGCATAACATAATTATTTGTAGTGAAAAAAGTATATATATAGTGACAACAAATATTTTATTGGTAAGATATATATTCATCATATTATGGACATACTTCTCCATTTTATTTAGTCATAAATATATTTTGAGATGTTTTAAAGATTACTAAACAACTTTTAAATCATCTAGAATTATATCCTTCTTCGAACAATTAAATCTTAAATTTTATATTTTCACCCTATATAACTTGAAAAAATTTCTAAGTGGATTCGCTTAGGATATTTGAAAAAGACTCTTTTATTGTATCATTTTACCTTTCAAAATATTGAGATGACAAGGTTTGGTCGGATAGAATATAATGACAGTGATAAAGACACAATATTGGTGGGAAGGGGTTGAATTGTTAATCTTTAAAACATTTGACATATTTATGATAACCCCTTGATATGCATTATATCATTCTTGCAATCTTGATGGAATATTAATGATTATAATCAAAAAAGAAAACAACATAGTGATGTAAAGTGGTTCTGGGCCCAAAGATACACTATTCTACTCCACCAATTCTATCTTATTTAGATTGGTGAATTTTACTAGAAAATAACTTTACCATAAAATTAAATATCTAATTACATGTAGTTGATACCATTGAAACAAGGTTTTACAGGGTCTTCTCTTTCTTCTACAAGGAAACATAAATCCAAAGCTTTGTTTGAGAAGATGATAGTCCACCATGACTGAGTTTGAGATGTTGATACTCTAATAAATCAATATAGATTCATTTTAGTGATAATATAGGATTATATTATTATTATAGTATTAATTGATATATGTATATGATCATCAATATCGTACAAAAACATATAATGTAATTTAAATTATGACTAATCATTTATTTAAATATATAATGATAAAACACCATATAGATGTGTAGACATGTATGTATCCAATTTTTTACTCTAAGGAAAATATTTTTCATACTTACAAAAAAATATATAACAATAATATATAGTAATAGATATAACATTAACAGTGATTCGATATAATTGATAAAATAAGTATGTTTCAAAAGTGTAATACTAAAGGTAATAATACATTGTTATCTACAAGAACTCATATCTTCCTTTTATATCTATATTATTTTTACATATATTTCTTAGAAGAAAAATCTCAATATGTATATTTTAGGTCAAAAATACACAACTAAAACTAGCTCTAATAACATTTCAAATCAAATAAAAAATATTTTAATTCAAATCACTCAAAGAGATTAGTAACATCGCTTAGAAATATGAACATTTTATTCTATTGAATATGAGACATTGAATTGGTTGTAAAGCATCGATAATAAAATATTTACATTCATTGAGACTATTATAAGAAAATCATATAATATGATTAATTTAAAACTCCATCATTGTCAGGTGAAACATATGGTTCCATTGGGTAATTGTTTATCAAAATCCTGGTTTACAACTGATTGTTGTTCATAAATGTAGGGCTAAGGAACCATACATTTCATTTCTAAAACCTAGGTTTCGAGCCATATTAAGGGTTTTTAATGATATCTTTTCAAAAGTGCATGGTATATGTTCTATAATTATAATTAAAAACATAGGGTCTCTAAACAATACATTACTCTTACAAATGTAGGTTATAAAAAGTGTTTCTACAAGATAATTAAACAGTTATATTATATTTATCAAATAGTTTCCAATGGATTTATGACTTGTATATTCTTATAGAAAAAAATAATATTCTAATGAATATAATCATTCTAAATTTTCATTGAATAAACTTCATTATTAATGTAATTGTATATGTTTGTGCATATTAAAATCAAAAAGAGATTAATGATATTATAGAATCAAAACAAACTCAATATTCTCCCATTTTTGATGATGAAAACCCCCTCATAATAAATTTAAAATAAGTATTATAATTATAAAATTATATAGTAGAATAAATTTACTTGAATATAAATAAAAAAATTAGAAGTTCAATTTCCCAATTATATTATATTCTAAAAAATTAATTTCTCCCATGTAATATAAATTTATCGCATTTTTGTGACACCAAAAATATGTGTCTTTGGAAATAAAAAATATATTCTTAATTGATGTAGTAATAAAAACACACACTATATTCATTCATCTACATAAAAACATATAATCAGAGATCCAAAAAATATAAGGTTTCCATCAATGAATAATAAGTTTTTGAAATGAATATATTAAACTATTTAGTTCAGGTAAAAAAAGAATCACTAAGACATAGTGTATTTGGAAATGATATCCATGGAATTAAAATATTTTAAATCAAAAATGGATTTTTCAAAAAATCAAAAACAAAAAACCATATTTTGTGATTTTTTATTGTTAACATAATTATTTATTACTCAATGTAGTAGACTAATTTTTGATTAGTAATTAAATAACAAATAATTATGAACAAACTCATGTAAAATAACCATATACGTATAATTTTATTGGATAACCGTTTAAAAAATGAATTACAAAAAAAATTATGAATGATACTTTTACTAATCAAAATATCTTAATAGGAAGATATATAATATATTCAATTTAAATAAACAATATTTCAATTAAAAATGTATAGTGGAATAACGCAATAGATGGATCATAAAAACATTCCAAACATTGATGTTTTTCACATAAATGATTATAAAATTATTTTTGTTGTTTTATTTTACATTTAAAACATTCAGATATTTGATACAACAAATATGATGAAAACTATTTGACTTGAAACTCTATTAGTTCATCAAGATATAACATAGTGCTAGATTATCTTTTTGAGAAATTCAATATAACATAACATTTCTATTTAGAACAGTTCAAAATATTCATTCTAAATCAAACATTATTTTACTTTCTGATACTCCCTTTGTAGTGTATCATAATCCATTTTTTAAACAAATAGTTTTTTAGCTCTTTGGTAGACATTATAGAATCATTTTGATCAATATCTATCATTTCTTTTTCTTCAATCAAATTACCGACAATAAATATAATCTCTTCATATGACATTACACATTTTGATATTTAAGGAACATATGTTTCTAATTCTTCATAAAAATGTTCTTCATTAAATTTTTATAAATAATTTTTAAATAATTACATAACATACGAAACTCAATGAGATTTTAATAGATCATAAAAATGATTATGTTTCTTTTTTTAAGAAGGAAATTCCTATATACATAATGTTCTTAATAGATTCATTTTTCTTATGTCGATTTAAAAAATCCCTGAAAAATATATTTCTATAAAAACAAAAAATAATTTATAATGTTTTGAGAAGAATACTCCAGGGTTTTAAATAGTAAGAAGTTATATTTTATTCCGACATTATGAAGAATATACTTCACATTATCAAATAAAAAATTCCAAATATTTTTTTTAATTTTTTTCTTTTGAGAATATATGTTATGTAAGAAGTATTTTATAATTAAAAATATTATGTAAATGAATAAATAAAAATTGAACAAAGAATTCATTTTTCCCTGAACCTATTTGATTATTTAATAAATTTAGCTATAAAATTATATAAACTATGATTTAAAATGTTGATTCAGTGTTCTGTAAAATATTTAAAAATTCAACATATAATATCTCCCCCATTGTATAAAATAATTATTTCACTAAAAACATATTTATGATAATAATATTGAAATAATTCATAGATTATAAGTTCTATTTCAATAGATTTTAGATATTGAAATAATTTCGAGTTGATTATTCCTCTATTTTGATAGATGTAACACCCCAAACCTAGTTACCCAGAGTCGGTGTATTATTACATAACATTTGAATGATCACAAAAGATCATGTCTCGAAAGACCGATTAGTTTAGTAGCCTTGGATTCACTAGATACATTCATAAAATATACATTACATCATAAAATGAAAACTACAACAACATAGTCTCCAATGTCTACACTCATATCCTTTCATAATATCCCTGCAGGTCATTCACAAAATACTTCTTCACATCCTGGGAAAAATAGAAAATATAAAGGGGTGAGCTAATATTCCCAGTAAGGGTAACAATATAGCGGAAACTTTCATAAATAAGCATAAACATTTAAGGCAATGTATAACTAAAACAAAAGACTTTTAAACATGATCATCAGCATAATATGACAGAAATAAAATGAAATAATTCCATTTACTTATTCACATGGATATTCTACTAGTCGAATAATCACATGAAATATCAATAACCACATTAACAATGATGGAATGCATAATGGCAGACTATCATAACCACATAGTCAAGGCCGTGTGCCAAGACTAAAAATAATATTTTGTCAAAGAATTGTTCCAAGACACTAGTTTGTCTCATGAGACCTACCGATGCATCTATAAGCTATAGCAGGCTCCACCGTTCACTTTTTAAGTCAAATGCATTCCTCATATGAACAGCTTTAAACATAACATAAACATTCGTATTAAAACATGCAGACAAAATGTTAATACTTTCCCCATAATCCATGAATGGAATAAAAACAACACATCCACATCCAAATATATCACCAATTATCAATACAATACGGAAGTTTTGTATCATAATAAATCAACTTCAAATAAGCTTAAAATCCATCAAAGGATATTGACATAGATGAAATCAAAACTATTTTGAGAGAAATACATCTTTTTTTAAATCATTTAAAAGTCACATTATTATAAAAGATAACATTTACTTTGAAAATATTCATATAATCTTATAAGGGAGGCTTCGCCGATTTTATAATGGTGGAAAATAGCCGCACCCGTCATATAAGTTAAAAAAGATATTCTTACCTTAATTTTGTCGAAATGGTAAAAAAGTACCTTGTTTGGAAAACGATGAAAAGATTAATTTGTAAAAATATTATAAAAATTAAACAAGGGTATAAATGAATTTAACCCATAGTCTATAAAATAGTAAGAATGATTTGAAATATATTTATAAGAAATATGGATGTGGATGATAAAGAGGTCCTAGTAGATAATTACATATAAACAACTTCGGATAATGAAGAGATTGTGAAATAAACCCGTACCTTGTAATTTTATGTGGTGAAGGGTAGTTTAACCTCCTTTATAATGGTGAAATAATTGATATTAAATTATAAAAGAATCATATAAATTAATGTGATATCATATGTGGTATTTTAACATTGATATGTTAATAATATCTTAGTATTATCATCGTTTCGTGTGTTAACAGATTCATTATACTTTATATTCATTGTTATGTAAGTCATATTTTTTATGTATGAGATGTATGTTATTCATATCCAGAATTATATCAGGTCTCCAAAAATTATTTTTAATCATCAAATGAAATTTATTATTGAATGGATACGATGGGGAATGAATCTCAACACATTCATGGAGACGGCAGTCCGTACGTATGTACGAGCGACAATATCATTCTTTTGATAATAAAATATTATATAATTGGATGGTATATAATATATAACGAATAATTAACATGTTATATTTATTATTTAAAACAATTACACATCATTATTATACCCATCCAAAAAATAATGTTTTGAATAACAATTACTCCACGACGTGGAGATGGTAAGCCTTACGTACGCACGTATGGTGACATGTCATTCAAAGGATGGATAAAATTCTGACTATGGTTGTACCATATTTATAATAACATCACAGTATATAGAAGATACTGGAGATATTATTTTATAATGGAAATTACGAGGAATGTCGATGTTGAAGAAGAAAGGAAATTGAAAGGGGGTGGTGAAAACATTACATCTTCTTCAGGTTCTTTCTTTTGATTTGATCCAAAGGGCTTGTTAGGTTGGATTTCTGATCAAACTAAGGCCTCTAGGTTGAAGTTAGGGAACCTGAGAGAATATTTGGATAGTTTTTGACCGATCCAAATGTATTTGAAGGTGTGAATTTGTGAGAAGGGGGAGTTCCCTTTTATAAGAGTAGTGATGGGTATCTTAAGAAAAACATAACATATTATTTTATAATAAATTCATATTCGTTATATAATGGCTCCAAAGTGACTTATTTCAAGGATAGGGTAGGGATGGGTCGAAATCCTTTCATCCAATAGATTTTAGACAGTTTTGGGTCACTAAATTAACCTTATCATTTATATTTAACTCTTAGTTTAATAGTTTTACATTTACCATGTATCTTTGTATTTTTAAATTATATGGTTAATAAACATACCATATACATCCAAGTGAACCGAACTAGTTCATTAATGATACTCCTATTATTATATAATTCATTTTTCCAATCCATTGATTTTTAGGAATTGAATATCAATTAATAATATAATAATTGTTTTAAAAACTCTTTTATTTCAATTTTGACACTATTTGGTTTTTGATTTTATTGAAAATCATAAAAACTTGATTACTAAAAAACACATAATTAAATCAATACTAACATATCATATTAACCTATAAAATCAGTTTAATTCTTTAAAAGTCAGAAATTACATTTATTTGGATATTTATAATATCAATTATTTTAATATTTTATTAATTAGGTAAATACTGCATCACCATTCTTTCATAAATAAATTAAATTATTTAATGGTTAAAAATTATAAATAAAATACCATGATGTAGTAAATCTTATTATATTTCTAATGAATATTTACAATTGAATTTATCGTATGTATAACCATATATTAATAATGTTTTAGTAATTAAACAATGATTTTAACTCTTTGAACTCTTATTTGAATTAAATAATAATAAATGTCCTAATCTAATCTAAGTGGAACTAAATGAAAATATTTTATTCCTAAGGTTTTTTACGGTCTAGATACACTTTTCCAATATAATTAGGACATGTGTTAGGGTAATAATAATATCATTTTTACCCTTAATTACTCTATTTACATTTAACCGTGGTAAATAAAAGTAAAAAGTTACTATTCACCAAAAATTATTTCATTCATATTGAACCAGATTTAAATCCTTGATATTAACCGTGTCTCGGATATTTTCTAAATTCCACTCAGAAAAGTGGTAAAATTATGTTTTATGTCTATTTGCAAATTCTCCTTGGAGGTGTGTAAAAGACGGTTAAAAGTTCAAAAAATGTTTTTATATCTAAAATAATTATAAACTAAATCTGTTGAATTACAATGAGATTATGTAGATATTATGTATCTATTTTGACATTAATTAAATTTAAATAAAATAAATAATTATTTAAAAAAAATTCTGTTTTAAACTATAACTCAATGTTTTTTCACTACTCATCAGAAATTGAATGTTTTCAAAAACAAATACCAAAAATTCACCCAAAGATAATTTCAATATTATGAATCAAAAAATAAAGTCCATTTCGAATGATAAAATTTATAAAATTTCAAAAATTTGGAAATACTATTCATAACGGCTAGTTTGATTGGTTTTCGTGTGTTTTAGAACTCGAAGTTGCGTACAACACACGGTACTGTATTATTCAAAGAGAAGCATACCGTGGAAGCTTGGTGTGTTACATTCTCTTCTCCTTAAAATAATTTCATCCTCAAAATTTCTAGAATATTATAGACTGAAATGAATCAGGTGATTCTTCATTATAAGTTTCTCGGGTTCCCACATTGCCTCTTCCATCTTATGGTTTCTCCATAGAACATTTACCAGACGAGTCTTCAGGTTTCTCATCACTTGTTCTCTCGTACAAAGAATCTTGATAGGATCTTCTCAATAAGAAAGATTGGGTTCTATTTCTAATTCCTCATAGGTGAGTACATGCATTGGGTCAGGCATGTATTTTCTCAATAGTGATACATGGAACACATCGTGGACTTTGTAGAGACATGGTGGCATTGCCAAACAATAAGCTACAACCCCAATTCGTTCTAGAATTTCGAAAGGTCCTATGGACCTGGGACTCAATTTACATTTCTTACCGAAACGTATAACTCCCTTCCAGGGAGATACCGTCAAGAAAACATGATCTCATACCTGAAATTCCAAATCCTTCCTTTGGTTGTCAGCATAGCTCTTCTACCTAATTTGAGCTTCTCTGATGTGGTTTTGGATTACCTTCACCTTATCCATTGTTTCCTCTTCTAGTTCTGGGACTACAAGTTTTCTTTCACCAATGTCATCCCAACCGGTTGGTGTGTGACATCTTTTTCCGTATAACGCTTCATATGATGCCATCCGAATACGTGAATGGAACATATTGTTATAAGAAAATTCCACCAGAGGTAAATATTGATCCCACATACACTGAAAGTCAAGTGAGCATGATCTCAACATGTCTTCTAAGGATTGAATAGTCCGTTCTTATTGTCCATCTGTTTATGGGTGGTAGTCAGTTCTCAAAAGAAGTTCATTATATAAGGCCTTCTGATGACTCTTCCAGATTCATGAAGTAAAACGGGTATCACAATTAGAAACAATCAATAGGGGTACTCAATGAAGCCTCACAACTTCATTAATATATAGTCTTACTAGATGTTCAAGTGGTAAATCATCCCTTATAGCAAAAAAATGTACTGACATGGTAAGACGTTAAACAATGACCCATATTTCATCATTATTTATAGGAGAATTTGGTAGTCCCATGACAAAGTCCATCGTGATATTATCCCATTTCCACTCAAGTATGGGAAGAGGTTTTTATAATCCACCAGGCTGTTGCCATCCAACTTTCACTTGTTGAAAAACCATACATCATGACAAAAAATCAGAAATCTCTATCTTCATGTTGTCCCACAAAAAATTTTCCTTCAAATATTTATACATTTTGATGCTCCCAAGGTGTATAGAAAAATTGGAACTATGAGCATCATCCAACAATTCCCTTTTTAGATCTGGTGTATCGGGAACACAAATTCTCTTCCCAAATTACAAAATTCCATCCTCATATATAATGTCACTCAATCTCCCATCATTCACAGCTTTAATCTTCATTTGAAACTCTTCATCATCGGTCAATGAACTCTTTATAAATTCTAGTAAAGAAGGTTTTCAAATCAATTGAAAATGTATTGATACTTCGCCTTCCATGGTCATTCCCATATCCATATTTACTAGATCCATGAAAATAGGATCCCTTTCAATTGTCATCTTTTTCAAAACCCCATGACCCATTCAACTGAAATCATCTTCCACTTTATTTGCCTTCCCTGGGTGGTAGTGTATCATGAAATCATAATCCTTGAGTACTTGAAGCCATCTCCTTTGCATCATTTTGATTTCATTATGTGAGAAAATATATATCACACTCTTGTGATCAGTATAAGTATCAAATTTTTCACTATAGAGATAATGTCTCCATATATTCAAAGAAATGATTACAATAGCTAACACAAGACAATGAGTAGGATCGTTTATCTCCTTAATTTTCAGTTGTCGTGATGCATAGGAAATAACTCTATATTCTGTATAAGGACACAACCAAGTCATTTCTTCGATGCATCACAATAAATAACGAACCCATCATTCCCTGATGGTAGCATCAATATAGGGGCATTGACTAATCTACTCTTAAGTTTTTCAAAACATTCATCAAACTCTTTTTTCCAAAAAAATATAATCCCTTTACATGTGATCTTTGTTAATGGGTTAGCTAGCCGAGAAAAATTCCGAAGGAAACATCGATAATAACCTGCTAAACCAATAAAACTTGTACCTCAGTTATACTCATCTGTGCTGGCCATTCATGGATCGCTCTTGTCTTAGAAGAATCAACGTAGATTCCATCATTGGAGACAATAAGGCCAAGAAAAGAAAACTCCAGAAGCAAAAATTCACACTATTTTAACGTCCCATATAATTCATGTCTTCTCAAAGTCTTCAATATAATGAAAAATTTATTATCATGATCTTCGTAGATTTTGGATTATACCGGGATATCATCAAAAAATACCAGTATGATGTCATCAACGTATTCCTTGAAAACTCTGTTCATTAGATCCATGAATACAGAGGGTGCATTAGTCAATCCAAAAGGCATTACTGTAAACTCGTAATGCTCGTACCTTGTTCGAAATTATGTCCTCAGAATGTCTTCCTTCATCACACACAACTGATGGTATCCAGATCGAACGTCAATCATTCAAAAGTATTGAGCTCCATGCAGTTGGTCAAATTAATCATCAATGCGATGTAGGGGATACTTCTTCTTTATTGTTATAACATTTATTTCCCTATAGACTATACATAACCTTATACATCCATCTTTCCTCTTAACAAAAAGGACAGGTGCTCCCCATGGAGAAACACTAGGGCGAATAAATACCTTGTTACTCAATTCCTCTAGTTGGTTCAAATAGTTCAATTAATTCCATAGTGGCCATTCCATAAGGAGTCTTTGATATGGTCCTTGAACATGGAATTATGTCAATGGAAAACTCAATTTCTGGTTCTAATGGATGTCTAGGTAAATCATCCGGAAACACATCTATATATTCTTTCACAATAGGTACATCCTCTATTTGAACATTCTTTTTCTTACTCCCAGTTATTTCATTATCTTCCTCCACAAAAATTGAATTTAGTTGAGCTATTGGTGGTGGATCTTGATAAGAATTAGGTGGTGATGATTCTACTCCAAAGATAAGGTGTTCCTTATCATAATCATAACCAAAAATCGTAACCTCCTTCCTCTTACAATAAATCGTTGCATCGTGGTCTGAAATAAAATCCATACCGAGGATTATATGAAATTCAATCATGGGTATGATGATTAGATCAGTGGATAAAGAACATTTATGTGCTCTAATGGGGACTGATCCACATAACTTTTTATCATTGATACTTCCCTTATGAGTTTTAACTGACAACAGTCTTGTTAAATCAAATTGGAAATATCTAATTTTCTTAGCAAAATGGGATGATTTGAAATAATTTGATGATCCAGAATCAAATAATGCATTTTCTAAACATGAGGAAAACATTAAATTACCTACCACCACATCTTTCAGAGCTTCTCCCTCAGTAGTAGTGATATCATATGCTTGGCCTTGATCCCTTGTAATTTTTTGAGGTAAGTTCCCTTGATGCTTAGAACATTCATTTGAATAATGTCCCATCTCCTAGTAGTTGTATCATTGAACATCAGTAGCTTCTTTCTTCCCATTGCAATCATGAGCTTGGTGGCCTTTTTCACCACAGTTGTAACAGACTCCCATTCCTTTCAAGAATGAACCGGGGTGTTTCTTCCCACATTTACTATAGGATGGATAATCAACATTTCCCTTCTTCCCCTTATTTCTATTTCTAATGTGATCAGTATATATCTTCTTCTCTTGCTTTGCTTTTAAGTCGTAAGACTTAGAGAATACTTTTTCTATCTTGATAGCACATGCGACAATATATTCATACTACGAGAAGGTTTATGAGATTAATGATCTTTGGAGAAATAGTTTTAACCCATAAAAGAAATGATCAATTATACTTCATGGGTTACGTATATAATCTATAACATACCTCTATAACCTTGTAAAGTTAGCCTCATTCATTGCGACATTATCATCATCCTTTTTCCTCAAACTCAGAAATTGGCTTTCCATGTCTTCTCGATGGTCATGAGGAAATTATTTTTCTAAAGAGTTCATTTTGAACTCCCTCAATTCCATATTTGACACTTCATCATCTTCCTTCGGGTTTTGAATCAATGACCACCATTGGTCAGCATCTCCAGTGAGGCGGTAAACTACAATGATAACTTTTTCACTTTCACTACTCCCCAAGGCATGGAATATTTTCTCTAAGGAATTTATCAATTTCTCAACTAATTCGGAATTTGAACTCCCATTTAATGTTGGTGGTTGTTTCCTCATGAAATGACCTATCATTGATCCTCCACGCTGAGGATCAGGGTGTTCCATACGGGTAAGGTTATTATTCATATCCTGAGTGAGTTATCCCAGTATGGTGATTAGCTTATCAGCACCAGTTGCATCACCAGCTCCACTATAATTATCTTGATCTGGAGAGAAATCTCTACATGGAGTGTGTGCATTGATATGGTTTCCATTTCTTCCACTAGGCACCACTTACAAACGATGGCATAAACTAGATTAGTTTATGAATTGAAATACATAATTTCAATCTTATAAAACACTTAACAAAAATTGAACAGTTTATGGATATAATCCATAATCAAAAAATGATTTATTTATGTATGTATATACTCGTAAACCCTTCATAATGGTTTGTAACGAAAATGAGAATTATCCTCAGCATATCCCACTGGAGTGTCATAACCAAGAGTGCAGCAAAGCACATTGTCGTGCACCAGTTCCTATTCAAGTCTAGCTCAATGTGGTGTTTACATGTTTTACCCCTAGGTACATCTATGCCAGAGATGCCTCTACCTAGTCGTATCAAGATAGGGATGTATTTCTTGGAAAAATCACAAAATCTTTGCAATACCAAATTTCAAGAAAGTTATTATATACTAATCCTAAATGTCTATCTTAGGGCTATGTGATCTAATCAGAGTTTATCTAAATCTAACTTCCAAGTTTTATACTAAACATCCTCTAATACAAACTATAACACCCCGACACCAGTTACCCAGAGTCGGTGCATTATTAAATAACATTGACATGATCATAAATGATCCAGTCTCGAATGATCGATTAGTTTAGTATCCATGGAATCACTGGATACATTTATAAAGTTTACATTACATCATAAAATGAAAACTAAAACAACATAGTCTCCATAGTCTACACTCATATCCCATCATACTATCCCTGCAGGTCATTCATAAAATAAATCTTCACATCCTGGAAAAAATAAAACATAGAAATGGGTGAGCTCAGATGCCCAGTAAGGGTAACAATATAGTAGAAAATTTCATAAATATGCATATACATTAAAGGAAATGTATAACTAAAACAAAAGCCTTTTAAACATGAAATTAATCCAAAAATAGAATAAATAAAATGAAATAATGTCATTTACTTATTCGCATGGATATTCTACTAGTCTAATAATCACATACAATATAAGTAACCACTTTCATAATGATGGAATGCATAGGGACATACTATCATATCCACATAGTCAAGGCCTTGTGCCATGACTGCAAATAAGATTTTTTTGTAGTCCTTGTTCCAAAACACTAGTTTGTCTCATGAGACCTACCGATTAATTGAGGAGCTGTAGTGGCCTCCATCCATCACTTATTAAGTCCAATGCATTCCTCATATGAAGAGGTTTAAACATAACATAAACATTGGTATTAAAACTAGCATACAAAATTTCAATATATTCTCCACAATCCACGAATGGTATAAAAATAACACATCCACAGTCAAACATATCACAGAAACATCAATTAAATATGGATGTTTTGTATGATAATAAATTAAATTTAAATAAGCTTAAAATCCATCAATGGATGTTGACATCGATGAAATCAAAACTATTGTGAGAGAAATATCTCTTTTTTGAAATCAAATAAAAGTCACATAATTATAAAAGAAAACATTTACTTTGAAAATATTGTTACAAGCATGTAAGAGAAGCTTCAATGATTTTATAATTGCAGAAAATAGCCACACCCTCCATATAAGTTAAAAAAGACATTCTTACATTAATTTTGTCGAAATGGTTAAAAAGAACCTTGTTTGGAAAAGGGAAGAAATAATCTTTCATAAACATCTTATAAAAAGTTGGAAATGGGATAAATTAATTTAACCCCTAGTCTATAAATTAGTAAGAATTATTTGAAATACATTTTTAAGAAATGTGGATGTGGATGATAAAGAGGTCACAGTAGATAATTACATATAAACAGCCTCGGATAATGAAGTGATTGGAAAATAAACCCATAACTTGTAATTTTCCTTGGTTGATAGTAGGTTAACCTCCTGTATAATGGTGAAATAATTGTTATTAAATTATAAAAGAATCATATACGTTAATATTATATCATATGTGATCTTTTAACATTGATTTGTTAATAATATCTTAGTTATATCATTGTTTCTAGTGTTAACAGATTTGTTTTCCTTTATCTTCTATGTTATGTGATCCATATTTGTTATGGATGGGATTTATATTATTCATATCCAGAATCATATCATGTCTCTAAAAATTATTTTTAATCATAAAATGAAATTTAGTCTTGAATGGATACAATGGGGAATGAATCTCATCGCGTTCGTGGAGACGGTAGTTCATACGTATGCACGAGCCACTATATCATTTTTTTGATATTAAAATAATATATAATTGGGTGGTATATCATATATACTGAATCATTATCATGTTATATTTATTATTTACATCAATTACACATAATTATCATACCCATCCAAATAATAATGTTTTGAATAACAATTACACCACGACGTGGAGACGGTAAGCCGTATGTCCTCACATATGGTGACATGTCATTAAAATGATGGATAGAATATTGAATATGGTTGTACCATATTTATAAAAACATCACAGTATATATAACTTACTATAGTTATTATTTTAGAATGGAAATAACAAAGAATGAAAAATTTGATGAATGGAAATTGAAAGAAGGTGGTGATAACATTACCTCTTCTTCACGTTCTTCATTTTGATTTGATTAAAAGGGCTTCTTAGGTTGTCTTTATGATCAAAATAAGTCCTCTAGTTTGAAGTGAGAGAAGATGAGGAAATATTTGGGCAGGGTTTGGCCGATCCAAATGGCTTTGATGGTGTGAATTATTGAGAAGGGGGAGTGCCCTTTTATAAGAGGGGTGAGGGGAACCTTAGAGAAAACTTAAAATAGTATTTTATAATAAATTAATATTCAGTTTATAATGGCTCCAAAGTGACTTATATCGAGGATAAGGGGGGGATGGGTCGAAGTAATTTTAACCAATAGAATTTAGACAGGTTTGGGTCACTAAATTAACGTTATCATTTATATTTAACTCTTAGTTAAATAGTTTGACATTTACCATCTCTCGTTGTATTTTTATATTATATGGTTAATAAACAAACCATATAAAACATAGATAATTCCAAGTGGTTCATTAATGATACACCTATAATTATATATGTCTTTTGTCCGAACCTTATATTTTTAGTAATTGAATATCAATTAATAATATAATATTTGTTTTAAAAACTCTTTTTTGTCAATTTTTACACTATTTGGTATTTGATTTTTTTGAAACTTATAACAGCATGATTACTTAGAAAAATAAAAATTAAATCAATAATAACATGTAATATTAACCTATAAATATAGTTTAACTCATAAAAAGTCTCAAATTACATTTATTTGGATATTTATAATATCAATTACTTTAATATTTCTTTAATTAGGTAATTACTACAACACCATTGTTTCATCAATAAATTAAATTATTTAATGTATTAAAATTATAAATAAAATACCATTATATAGGAAATATTTTTATCTTTCTAATTAATATTTTACATCAAATTTATCTTATGTATAACCCTATATTAAAAATGTTTTAGTAATTAAATTCTATTTTAACTCCTTTAACTCTTCGTTGAATTAAATAATAATAAATGTCCTAATCTAATCCATGTGTACATAAAAGATAATATTATATTCATATGGTTGTTTTTGGTTGACATACACTTGTCCAATAGAATTAGGACATGTGTTAAGGTAATATTAATATCATTTTTACCCTTAATTACCGTATTTACTTTTAACTGTGGTAAATAAAAGTAAAAAGTTACTATTCCCCAAAAATTATTTTTATCTTATTAAATCAAATTTTACTCCTAGATATTTACCGTGTCTCTAGGAGTTTATAATTTCCACTCACAGAAGTGGAAAAATTATGTTTCATGTGAATTTGCAAATTTTCTTAGGAGGTGGGTAAAAGACGGTGAAAAGGTCAATAACATTTTTATATATCTAAAATTATTATAAAATAACTCCAATGAATTGCATTGAGATTATATATATATTATGTATCTATTTTAACCATAATTAAATTTAAATAAAATAAATAATTATTTAATTAAAAATTCGGTTTTAAACTATAACTTAGTGTTTTTTGACTATTCATTAGAAATTGAATGTTTTCCGAAAAATACAAAAAATTCACCCTGAGCTAATTTCAACATTCTGAATCCAAAAATGAAGTCCGGTTTGAAAGATAATATTTATAAATTTTCCAAAAGTGGGTATTACTATTCATAACGGCTAGTTTTATTGGTTTTGTTGTGTAATGTGGAAGCTTGGGGTGTTACAATAGACATTTCAAAATAATATATATATATATGGAAAATCAATGATTCAACAATTTTTTTCAGTGGTGTATTCCTGAAAAACATCACAAAAAATATCCTTTTGGTAACCATATTCTTTGGGTCTCTTAGTGTTTGAAACAAATGTTTCGGGTAAAAAAAAATTTTGTGTAGAAATTTGATTATTCATGTTAGGTAATTATTTTGAAAAATAAATATCAAAACATAAAAAAAATTATTGTTTTCTAAAACCAAGGATATATTCATAATTTCAATTAATATCACCAAAAAACTGTTTATAGTTGACATTTTATAAAATTTTAACAAGTAAAAAAATAATTAAAACACAATTTTGGTCATTCAACATTACCACCTACTCTACGTTATCAATTGGGAATTTTATTTTCACCAACTATTTGATTTAAATCATTTTATCATATTTTTATAATCTTAGAATATTATTTTAATGTATAAACTTCATCCAATAAATCATTAACATTTATCTCATATAGGTCAGATGAAATTTTTTTATGAATCTTGTTTTAAACCGGTAACTTGTTTTGATAAACTGTATTTATCTAATAAAATAGATTCAAAATATTTTCTATGTTTTCTATGTTTTTTCTTATTTTATAATAATTAATATTTAAGTATAAATTGATACTTATTCAGCATATACAAAGTATATCTTTTAGAGTTTGAGTATTCAGAGTGAGAAGATTTTACCACATTAGTATGATCTATAAGATAAATAATTATATTTTTATGTTCTACCACGTTTCATTTAAAATATTCTTCAATTAATCTAGAAGATTCACTACATTTGGATATTAGAATTATCATTAACTCTTTACAGTACGACTTTTTTTTGTTATGTAAAGAAAAATTTACCCTTGTATGGACTTTCTCATTGTATTCATTACATTACATTCCTCAATACCTTCTAGTCATTTTTTGAAAACTTGTTCATTCATTGTAACAAGAAATGATAAATATTTATACATATAAGGATAAAATGAATTATATTATTCATCCAATGTAGTTTTTAAGCAACTTCTTATAACATTATATGACTTTCAGCATCAACTAATGTCTCAGCTTCATAGATCACCATGGTTGTTATAAATTATTTTATTGTAAAATATTTTATAGGTTTAGGATTCCCTAAGAAGAATTTATTCATTACATTTGGAGGGTAAAATAGTATGTACATTAAATAAATTATCTGATTGCATAAATATATATCCCAATGTTCTAATATTAGTAACAGTTATGGTTTATCATTCATTACTTTAAGTGATATACTCATATACATTCATTCTAGAAGTATAAAAACATTATATTTGTAGTATTTTATCTCAGTTACCTAATATAATTAGATCATTCACATGTAATAAAAAATATTATTCCACATTTAATATTTATTTTTACATTAATAATCTCTATTATACTGATGAGTTTCTAAACCATAGAAAATAACATTTATTTCTTTTAATTTAAAAGAAATTATTTTTCGTGAACATCATGACATCTTTATAGGCCATATTTTGTAATTTCATATTTATTTAAAATCATCTGATAAACTCACATTCCAATATTTTTTAAAATTTTAAATAATTTTATCTTCCATGATTCCATACTTATCACAATTAAATTAAGAAGAATAGATCATCGACATAGATACTTAAGGATTATTTATTTGTGGATTTTTCATAAACCGATTATTTAATTCATGATTGTTAGGTGAAGGGGATAAATTTTATATCTTCATAAAATAAAACATAACAATCAAGGATTTGGAAAGAGATATATACCATATTTTCCATGTATTCTTGTATTAGTTGTTTTTATCTAGTAGAAACAACAAAAAATTTATTTGTTTCTATCATGATAAATATTCAATTAGTTACCTTCCCTTGATTAGACATTTTGGGTCGGATACGTCATATTGATATAACGAAAACACAATAGGGGGTTCATAGTGGTGAATTTTGATTCAGTAAAACCATTAATAGATTTAAAACAACCATCTTGATATAATTAATTTCGTTTCTTACCTATTTAAAGATGATCGAGCCCCAAAAATAAATAAAGAATAGAAAATGACGATGTATGTTGGTTCATGACACAAATGCCCCCTTGTACACTCCACTATCTATCTCTCTGTGAGAACGTGGATTATCATTAGTAGTTCATTTCTCCATGTAATTCTACAACTGTGTTCATGAATTAGATACCTTTTCTCCATGGACATTATAAGGTTGTCTGGTTGTTTTGCAAGGAAATGTAAAACCATACTTTTGTATGAGAATATAATACACCACCAAATCTAATTCTAATTATCCAATACACCAATAAATCAATATATATTTATTCTTTTACGAACACATTTTTTTTTCATAGTTGTAGCAGCAACCAACATTTTTATTTGATCTTCAATATAATACAATACCAGAAAAATTTATTATAGTACACCTGAATTCGAGGTAATATTTTTTAAATATAAATGGAATTATTTTTGAGACTAGGTTCTAAAATGATATGTATATCCAAGTCTGAAGTGGACAGAACATATTTTTGGAATATTTTTTATGGTTAATTCAATAAATGTCCAAATAGTGTTTTCAAACTTTTAAATTGGTTCCTAAATCAGAAATCTGAGGGCACAATTTAACATAGGGCATCAAGATTCACGTACAAATGACCTAACATTGGTCAGTGTGGTCCAATAGTGGAATGTAGTTTTTGGACTAAAAAAATTAATACGTAAATATATTTTATTATCGAATCCTTATAACTCCTAAACGGTTGGTCAGATTGTAAATCTGAAAGTACTGTTGAGTTCGTGAGGGTGTTCCTCCCATTGGTAGAGCCTAACCTAAACCTGAGTCGATCGAGGGTGATTGTTATTTTTTTTTATTTTCCAAAGAAAAACAAAATATCATAAAAAGTTATTTTATTAGATTTTTTTCTATATTACGAAGTGATTAGGTGACATAGAATCCAATTAATTAACCTAATTAAAATGTCAACATAACGACGCTGAAATATAGTGTAACAGAAGTGCTGAATTGAGTTTAATCAATTAATAAACTAACAAGAAATGTAGGATTTTCGGCATAATCCTGGGATTGCTTTGAGTCTTTGTTTGTCTGTGATGATTAAATAAAAATAAAATTTCTTCCACCCATCAATGAATCATGAGCAATAATGGGTTGCAAATCAAGAAAAAGAATGGAGGCGCGTGATCTCATTCTTCCTCAACCTACAATTCTATCTTAGGAAGGGGTTTGACTCTATTTGTGTGAATTTATTTTCCCAAATCTTTTTTGAAAATAACAAAATTGGTTAACTCACAAACAATTTATACCATGGATTGATCATTCATGAATAATGGTTAATGATGCGCAGAAAAGGGTATATTTATCATAGTGATTATTCCTTCCTGTTTTGGTATTTCATGTTTTTTATAATAAGAACACATATAGTTCAACATGGACAAGAACCATATCATTATATTGGTGTTCATATATGTGAATCACCCCCATTTTCCATCTTGAGTATTCCAATTCTTCGTGGAATAATGGTTGACGACACATCGGTCGTCGAGACGCTAGAAAGTAGGAATGGGTCTAGCTGGGTCGCATCATGGACATCCAGCCAGGACAGTGGCACCTGGCCGTGGTGGCCGATGGGGGCAGGACACCGCAGTAGCGATAGTGGTCACTAGTACGAAGGCTATTGGTAGGCGGACATGGCCACCTGACCTCATCATAGGCACTAGTTACGGACTTCGGACCATAGTGATGAGCTAGATGAATGGATCGTTGCTGGTCATGCGGAGGAACTGGTCTGTAGGAGCGGATTGTGTTGGCGAAAACATGGCTCTACCATAAGGAATAGTGATTTTGGGGATAGATCACCTCTTGGATTGGGGGGGGGGGGAGAAAACCGGTATGCTAAGGTGGGCTAGGACGATGAACTAAACTAGGCCACTATGTGGCCTAGGATGTTGGAGAACCACCTTGCTGATGTAGGTTGGGGTAGAGAGGTAATACGGCCGCTCGACGGCCCGACATGGAAGTACCAGTCTAACCGAGCCATATTGGGACAGAGAACACAGACCGGGTGACTGGGCGACCCAGCTGGCTTGACCCATAGGTGAACCGGGCCTGGTCCAGAAAAGCCCAATGGGCCTAGCAACCAGGCATGTCTAGACCGGGATGTCCTAGACCCAACCAGGTCGGTTCGGTTCAGATGAAATGGGTCGGGTCATATGGGACCCCTTGGCACGATAAGTCAGGTCATTCAAACCAAATCATATCGTGTCCAGACGCAACAGTCCCCTGTTTACTAAAACATTAATATCATTCAGACCGCGCATTTGATTTACGTGTCGTTTAGGGAATATGGACTCTTGCGATGATATGGTACTTTGGGAATAATATAATTGTGATTTTGTGATTGTAGAGATACAACTAATGGATTTTGGAGTAGATTCTCCCAGAATCAAGTGCACTAGAGAGGTGAAATCCTATGGATGGCTGTGACACAATGTTTTTGGCATGCGTACCTCAATGGTTAAGTAGACGAGTGTACCTTAGTGGATCAACAGAAAATCATACATTAGTGGTTTAGAAGGAGAGCATACCTCAGTTGTTCATAAAAATAATTTACATTAGTGGTTATATAGATGAGTGAACCATAGTGGTGCAGCCGAAGAGCATACCTTATTGCATTAGCAGATGATCAGACCTCAGTTGTGCAGCAGAATAGCCTAACTTAGTGGTTCATCAAACAAGTATACCTCAATTTTTAAACAGATTAGTGGACCTCATTAGTACATCATTAGAGTGTACATTAGTGATTTAGTAGATGATTGCACCTTAGTGTTTGATAAGACGAGAAGACTGTAGTGGTACATTAGATAACCAGACCTCGGTGGTCAAATAACCAAGCAGACCTCATTGGTCCAGTAGCTATAAAGACCTCACTATCTCGTTAGTGGTGAGTTCCTCAGTAGTACAAGGTGTATTAGCTTTACGAATGAAAATCATACATTTTATACTTTTAGTTATACCTAATGTGATTTTTATATTACTTTTGTTCTTTAATTGTGGTTTTTCTTTTGTGGTTTTGGCTCCCAACTGACTTTAGTTTCACTAACCCACACACAGGCTTCACCCAAAAATGTCGTGTCACTTGGAGGTGATTGATGCTTCAAGGGAGGAATTGGTTGTCTGAGACTAGGTGGTTCCAAATGATACGGGATAGAAGGGACATACTAAAATAGATATAGGAATCTAAATTCATATAAACATTAGGTTTGGTGTTGAGCATAATAGAAGTGGTAGTTGTACATTTTATTATAGTTTTGGACATCATTGTGGCACCTTTGTACTTTTAGTTTTACCTTACTATCAGTAGTTTTATCATTGATAGTTGTGGTTTACTATGTGTTTACATTCCATAATTTGATCATTGTGTGTTGCTACAGGTTTTAACAAAGATACATTTCCTTTTGGGGGATATTCCTTTTATGTGCAAGTCACCATCCTATGGACTATGTATGGAATGCTTGGGGTAGTCACGTCACGATCCCTAGGGAAGGATTGTGAAATTAATCTCTAATGGATTATAGGATTTATTTAAAAATTATTTAGAAAACACAATACCTATGATTAAAAATATATGTATCTGAATTGTAACCATTAATTAATATTTTTCAAACTTTTAAAAGCATTTTTAAATATATGATTCATCACTGGTGACAAAATTATATCTGAGCTGATTGAATACATAAAAAATATGAATTTTATCAATTTGTAGGAAGACAGGTAATTACACACTTTTATTAACAAGAACATATCATTTCATTATATACGTATATGTTTATTGAATATATTTCTCTTAAGAAAATCATCTTAATATTTATACTGTATGTCAAACAACTCCATGTCAAATTTGGTCTTGAAATATTATATAAAAAATAAAAAATATTTAAATTCTATTCATTCAATGAGAGTCACGGCATCCAATATATTAAATAGAATCAATTTATTTTGTTGAATATTATACTTCAAATCGGTTGTATTATAAATTTAAATACATATTTACACTGGGTGAGAATATTATAAAATTTTTTATAATATATTTAATTAAAAACACCATCACTGAATAATAAAATGTATGGTTACTTCATGTAATGGTAAATTACAAATTCATGGTTTAAAATGTTTGGTTGTTAACAAAAATAGTGTTGATAAACCGCTCTTTCAATTTCTCAAATATTGGTTTTCTTCCAAATTAATGGTTGTTAATCCATACTTTTTCACCATTGTTGGGTATATGAACTATATATTTCATTCATAACATATTTTTTCTAAAACATATGTTATTATTACATAATGATTGTATGAATAATGTTTCTAAAATTAATTTTTATAGATCCAATAAAATTGAAAAAACATTTTTCCATAGATTAAAAATTTCAGTATGCATCCAAAATAAAGTAAATATTCCGTGGAATATCATCTTCAGGAAATTAACTTAAAATCAACATCCATAGAAATATATATTATAGTTTCTATTATAATAAAAGTCAATATTAAATTAATGATATTTCTGAATTATCACACGATCAATAGACTCATCCAATATTGTAATTTTTACATTTATAGTTTAATATGACTATCCTAAACATCTTATTCATTATTATATTTTCATGAAATAACTCTTCCTAAGTTCCCATATACTCATATAATCTAAGGGTGAGTTTTATAATTTTTTCAATAACTATTCCAAAGATTTGATTCACCTTTTGACCAATGACATCACATTGTGAATTGGATTCATGAATATTATAATGTAATTACATTACCATATTTGAAAAATCCAACACTGAAATGACTATTCTGAAGTGGTATAGTATTCTTATGAAGACAAGTATTTCAAAAAAAATATTCAACATAGGAATTAAGAAATTCTATATAAAATAGCATAATGGATTATAAATACATTAAGAATTATTTCCAACATCCATAATTATTTCAACTCACATGTAATGATTTAATTTATTTGATTATCAATATGTATTTTTTAAAAACCATTTATTCCGAACATATGGAAATGAATTCCCAATAAATCGATGTGTTTCTGGCTATAGGGTGTTATGATGAGACCTATAGAAAAAACACCATGATGCCTTAATCTGAAGCCCCATATTAATATAAGAGTCTTCTTGGGAATGGAATATAATTTATAAATAATATAATTCTCATAAAAATTTATTTTTTGAGTAGGTAGTGTTTTTATTACATCCATATACTATGATCCCTACCGAAGAACAATATTTTGATGTAGTGATCCAAAATGGATACTATTATAGTTGAAAGAACAAATACCAACATTTTGACAATAAAATTGGTATTAAATCCTAGAGGATAGCCTCTAATTCCTAGGGATATAACTATTTGAGAGATTTTCTCTCTTAATTGAATGTATCGAATCCCTTGTAATCAAGGGTTTTATAGATGGAGGGTTTCATAACATTATGTATCTGAAATAATCAATGATTCCTTTGACTAGAGCCGTATGTTGGGTATGATTAGGTTTACATAATACATAAGTTGTTTTTTTAAGGAGATATATCTGTTAAATTGTTTTAATTCGATTCCAATGGTGTTTAATGAATGAAATATATTTTATTAATGTTAATAGTTTAATTAATTTAGATAGAAAGATGATTCTTGAGGATCGGCCGAAGTATCCAATATATCCGATCTTGAAAAAAATGATAATGTATCCAAGATGAATGGATGTATATTAAAGTACCAAAGGGTTATTATTTAAATGAATTTCATTTTTAGTATTTATATTTTTAAACTATGATTATTATTGAAGTGTCTTTAAATAAAAATGTTTGTTTTTTAACTAATAGAGTGCACACTATTTTCACCATTTTTAATAAGAGACAATGATGATGGTTATAACATATTTCTCTATTGTATTATGAACCTGAATTATATTAGAGACAATGAAAATAGAAATTTTCTAGAAGATAAGTTGAAGAACATATGATGTCTATGAAAAAATTATCATTTATCATGAGTAAATATTAATGATGAAATTTGATTATTTTACTTGGAATTTGTATGTTTTGGAATTATTATATGATATCATTTTACAATATATATTTTTTAAGTGTAACCAGAATAAAATTGAATAGCCAAGCCCAAAAAGGAGCAATATCATCATCCAAATTGTGTTAGGGATGCTCAAAAACATGGTGGGGCTATCTCATATAGCAATCATGGTAGAAAGTGGTCCTGATAGAATGAAAATGAAATTCATTGTGTACATTGGTGTGGAGCGAGAGTGAATAATGATGGTAGGGTGTGTAGGTGGAATACCAGTGGAGAGTGGATTATCTTAGGCCACAAGTGGTGTGATTATTGTTATAATTTAAAACAATAGTTCCTTTTTCAGGAGCATCATATGAAACATGTTTTGTTATAAGGATTTGTCAACAAAGAAAAAAATCTATGTGGAATAAGGTGAAACATGGTACAACACCATCACATTTAATAATGTTGAATGAACATCAGTCTCCTGATAAAATTAATCAAGGCTACTAGATTAGAAAATTTCATTATCATTAACCCCTCAATGATGCTTTTTTTTAAGATTGATCCTTGTGTTTGATGGTCATGATTATGATCATCTTCCATTATCATTCTAAAGGGATGCGACATTTGAGATTGATTTTAGGGCCTATTTGTAATTTATGAATTTTAGGAATGAGATAACATGAAGACTATTCACCATCAAAATTTATAATACTTTTACTATTTATAGGAAATCCTAAATCCATCATTTTTCCATTCTTTTTCTGGGGTCTATATCAGTTTGTTTCAATAATTAATTTGAATTTATTTGAAATTTATGGGCTACACATGATTGGCGCGCAATTTTCCTAAAAAGTGAACCCTCCTAGAAGAGACCATGAAAACCCATAAGTAGGAATTTTAATATAGTCCCATGGTTTTACATACCATTTACCCACATAGTTGAATCCTTTCAACATGTAATATGGGTGAATGGTTAGGGAAAAATGTTTTTGTAACTGTGCAGCCATTCCCAACTAACCTTACATGCAGAATTCATTTCTTCCTAAAATTATTGGAAAAATTAATGGACACCCTATATAGCTATTTCTTTTTCAAAACTTTCTATATTTAATTTTATAGTGTTGATAGGGTTCTTGAGGTCCCATTGGGCTCCTCAAAACCTAATCCATGGTGGATCGAAGATAGGCGATCATCTTTCAATCCTTTCCTAGTAAGAATTCATTCTATATTCCTTTTCTCAAACTCACTTCCACAATCCTCCTTAGGGTTTTTAGATATCCACGTTTTTAGGGGATCTAATATCATTTGTTAAAATATTAAATCTTTTATTAATTCTCATATCTCTATTACCGATTTTTTTCATTGGAGTTTCCCATTGCAGGAATTGTGACACAAGATCTATTTGTTTAAATATGCAGTTATATTCATGATTGGACAATTTATTTATAATAAATATTATGATATAAAATAAATTAACATCATTTTTATTTTGAATAAAAAAATTCAGGTGATATTATATATTAAATTTATTTGGAATAAAATTTGGGAAAACTCCAAATTCCAATAATTTGTGGTGGGATTATTGAATTTGATAGAAAATTGTGGAATTAAATTGTATAATTAAATTGTAAAAATTAATTTTAAAACTATATTCAAATTTGTATTTTTAAAAAATTGGAAAATATTATTTTCAATATACCCCATTGGTTTTATCCTACAAAAAATAATGAATTGATTAAAAAATGTATTGTTTTTTAATTATAAATTAGAATAATGAAATGGAAACAATTTGGTAGTTGTATTTTAGTTTTTTTAAACAATTATCATATAATATATATATTTTTAGGATAAGAAACACTATAATTTGAGTGTGTTATTTGGTAAAAACCATATTTACACTTTAATACTTTAACAAAACATAGTGCAGTAAGTCACATCCCCATGGGATGGTGATGTTATTTCATTCCAATGTTTCTAAGGGAAGTGTGTACACATATTTACCTGATCACCTACTTGATTGTGTGAGGAGCCCACATCTTGGAACTATTTTACCACTTATACAGATGACAATGTTTCTTTTTTGTGATTATTTTGATGTATATTCGATTTTTCATAAATATATTTATACATTTCTTATGAATTTTTATAGATTAATTTATATATATTTTTTATTAATCAACTGTTTAGAAAAGTTTTGATAAATTGAAAATCAAATCATGATTTGTTTAAATTATTATATTATTTTTCCATGATTATACATTTAAAAAACAATTCATTATTTTCTTAATTAATGTGACATCATATAATGAGATCCTTGGGGATACACTACTTGGATTTTTTCTCACACCCGATTTGTACCTTATTTTTTCTGTATATTTCCTCTATTAAGGATTGAGAAAGAGGAAATTTCTAGATAGGGGTGAAATTTTATATTCATAATTGGATACTGATCTTCTATGTACAATGGAACATGTTTCATTTAACATTTCTTCGAGTACTTTAGAGTTGTACTTTATGTTTACATAAATGTTTTTTATGAGACTATTCTCACCATGGAAGTTTCTTGGTACATACTGACTTCTATTTATTAATTCCACATTATATGAGTAGAAACCATTCCAATTATTATATTTTATGATTTCAGGTGCTAGTAACCTTCATATGGGGATTGATAATTCCCACTTGGCAATGTCTATGTTTCCTTGGGTGTTAGAGTACCATCGTATCTGGTACGGTTCCTGATATAATCTGATTCAAAGTAAAATTTTGTGTATCTTTAATTGATGTTAATATGAAGTAATGTAATATTTTCTAGACTTAATATGTAGTTGTGATTGGGTAAATGGTTAGATCTCACCCAATTGATCCTTAAGTCACTATGGGTAGTTTAAGAGAGACATCATGAAAATTAGTTCTACTCTTATACCATATTTTGATTTGGGTTGATTAAAATCCAAATTATTTTTATCTATAGTATTTGTTTAATTTCTCTTGTTTCCCTTTTTACTCTTAATTTTATGTCTTTAATTTTTTTTCTGATCATGTGTATCATCATGGCTTATAAAAGGCATGTGAATCGAATCTCTGATAAAGATGTTGATGAACCACATTGTAAAAATTTTCATGTGGACTACAATTAGGTTGATGTCATTGTACATGGTGTCTCAGCTCGAGGATATGCTCCAACACTCATTCATGTTTGGTCTCCAATAGTAGAACCATAAAGGAATGAATTTAGGATGCCTGATCAGGTGTTCCTTCACCAAAATCCTCTAGCTTTCCAAGATCTAATGAACCAAATCATGATAAGGATTTGTTCTGACTTATCAATAATATGTTTGAGTTAATGGATAAGCTTACTAAAATATAGGTTAAATATTCAATTTTCAAGAAAGAGGGACATAAAAGGAGATGGTGGGACATGATGGTGATAGTGAATAATCATGAAGAATTAGAGTGGGATGAATATAATGTAATTTTATGCATCAAATTATATAAAACATCATTGGTTTTATCCATATCATTAGAGTTTTTCAAACTTGATCTGGCATACAAGATCATGCCAGAATATGAAAAATCACTTTTCTAAGATTGTACAGTGTGATCATGATACTATGAAGAAGTAGGAGATGAATACTTAAAGGTTCGAGATAGAACTTTGATATGATATTCATTATAACTTTTTCTTATAGAAGTTATCTTCTGATGTTAAAGTGTTTGAGAGAGGGTTGCTGGTTGAGATGGACATGGATGATATGTTAGGTTTGATAAGGGTTCCTTTTTATCCTGGTTGATGTTCTGGGAATTCCATTAAATGGGATAAGATTCATGATTATTCTCTTGGTGGTCCAAGACATAATTATTTTTATAGACATACAACAGTTATTTGTTGTATCACTATGATTTGTTACCAGTGTGGAATGTCAAGGAGCTAAAAATATGTTTTCACTAAGGAAACCAAAATATGTGATTCGTATGGATTCTCTAGTCACATGCATATGTTCGTCCATGTTCACTATACTCCATGTAGTGGAATAAGATTATCTTCACATAATAATAATAATGATGTGAGATATATACTTCATGAAATAATGGTATTCATCAACATTAATGTGAATTGAAGTTTTATCATGCGTTGGAAGAGTCTCTAGAGGAAGTAGATATGCGTAATATGACTGTTAGGGGTAAAATCACTACAAATTCATCTTCAATGATTCCTATATTTGATTTAGGTTAATATCATTCATTAGTTTCAACCTTTTATTGTAATTTTGTTAAATTTTCTCATGGGAATTTCATCTTATATTATGGATATTACTACAGACCTCAGAATGAAGTGAGATAAGGGTCTCTTTAATTCTACATGTGATTTATAATTATCAAATAAATAGAATAGTTTTTATTCTATAGTTATCGACATGAAACCCATGGAATTCATATTTAGGATGGATTGCCTCATTGATAATAAACCCCGAATTGATTTTTATCTTATATGTGACACTATTACGACACCCGAGGGGATGTTCCATCTATTTCAGTTAGAATGGGGATGAGGTTGAGTAAAGACAAACCTTCATACCTTGATTTGGGGAATGAAATATTAGTGTTCTATTTTTATTCTGAGTTGGGATCATTCTGTCATGATCTCCCTATAATTTTAATTGAGTTCCCTAACATTTTCTACTCTAGATTATCTGGGTTTCCACCTATAAGGGATGTAGATTTATCTATTCATTTAAGTCACGGTACTTGGCCAGAATCTATTCCTTCTTATCATATGAATCAATCATAAATAAAAGATTTGATGAATCACTTTTATGATATTTTAGAGAATGACATTATACGCACAAGTGTGTAAATTATATTTTTTATTGATTATCAGAAACTAAATGGATTCATGGTTAATAAAAATTAACTATTTTCATAGGTTTTTGATTTATTTCACAAGTTGAAATGGGTGAGTTTTTTTCAATGTTTGATCATTGATCTGGTTACCATCTGTTGAGAACTAACGATTTTAACATTAAAAAAATTAATTTTGGAGAATGAATGACCATCATGTGTATGTTTTCATGAAGTTGAGTTTAACTTATTCTCTTGTAGTATTCATGGATTTATGAGAAAATATTTTACATGAGTAAATTGAAACATTCATTTTGTTGTTTTTGGGTGACATAATAGTTTACTCTATGTATGAGGAGGATCATGCCTATCAATTGAATGCTCTTTTGGAATTTTTGAGAAATACCGAACATAAAAACAATATATCGAAATGTGATTTATTGATTTGAAAAGTGAAGTTATTAGTTCATGTATTGTTAGTACATAGTATATTAAAAATCCTAAGATGTTTAAATCTATTATTACAAGGGAACAACCCAAACATGTTATCACGATTCTAATATTACTTGGATTAGCTATATATTATCCATGGTCAGTAATGGGCTTCTATAAGTTGGATTATCTGATGACTTCCCTAAATCTGATGGTAACAAATTTTTCTTTGAATAATGAATGACAGATATATTTTTTAAGTTGAAATACCATTTGACTAATTCACAGGTGTTGAATTTTAAGGGGTCAGGTTGGGATTTTCCATATTTTCTAAGGAATCGGGTTCTGGTTTGATATTTGTTCATATGCAGGGTAATAATTTCATTTAATATGGATCTTAGAATATAAAAACTTATGAGAAGAATCTCCCAAACCATTAAATTTATCATTCATCCAAGATGCAAGCCCCTAATATTTGGAGGCATTATATTTTCTTAGAAAGGTCTACCATGTTTTCCAACAGCAATTTATTTAGTTTTATATTCTATCTAAATGATTTTAATATCTGTTAGATTTGTTGGGGAGGATACCTAAAATATTTTTACATTGACATTTCCAATACCCCGAGGAATTGGAATGTCATTATTAGGTGATTTGATTAGGAAATTTCATTCCTAGTACTAGAAAGAATTATCAGAAGAGTGGAACATGACAGGTCTATTTTCATAGTTTCATATAATAATACATGAATGACGTGATGAATTTTAATTTTAGATAATTTTTTTGACTTATTATCGTCTCAAATTTATTCTTCCACAACATCATCATGATAATTAATTCCATTGTATTAAATACTATCATTATGGTGGGGGTACCATTTATATCTGGCCATTCACCCTTGAGGGTGTTTTATGTTATTAGAATCATTTTGTGTGTTCCATTAATGGTAGTGAAATATGTCATGGTGGATAACATTAATTAAAATTGATTAGTGTTGATGGGAACCATGATGATCTTCTATTTAATTTAGATATGATTAATGTGGACATGTACAAGGTAGAAAACATTTAATTTAGAGTCTCATTGTTATACAATCCTATAGGTCAAGCTAGTGCACCGTAGACCATTGGGTTTTCTTTAGCCACATCCAATTCCAACATGTATGTGGGATTATATCTGTATGTATTTTGTGTTTGGTTTGATTCAAACCTAGAAAATGAATAAATTGATATGGGTTTTGATAGATATTCTACCAAAATCATATCTCTTTATACCCATCATGATACAACCAATGATGAGAAGTTATAAATCTCTATGTGACAGAGATTGTTTTTCAGGAAGAAGTTCCATGATATATACTTTCTAATATATATCTCCTATTTACATATCAATTTTAGTGATTCATTTAAGTGGAAATATGATTTCATGTTCGTTTGATTAATGTACACCATCCAAATTCTGATGGGAAGATAGAAATATATATATATATATATATATATATATATTCTGGAGGATATTCTTCATTATTGAGCCCTTATCTTTGGTTGAAAAAAGTATAACCACATGGGTCTAGTTGAGTTTTTTTATAATAATTGATTCCAATACATGGTCATAATGACTCTTATTGAGACATTTTATGACTAGCCTAGTAAATATCATTTGTGTTGGTCAGAGATCAGTGCATGTACCACGGTTAGACTTAACATGGATCTAGAAATGAAAACAATTATTTAGTTGATTTATAAAATAATTTTGATTGAAAAAATATGGTATAAATATTATGTTGATCATTGTCATAGACCATTGGTATATTTCTTTGGTGACCAAGAGTTCTTGAATGATTCAAACCTATCGTGTCTTTGATGGCTTGGGAGGTAAGGGATGATTTCTCCTCAATTTTTGGAACCTTTTGAGGTTTTCTAGAAATTTGAAAACGTTTAATACAATTTATAACCTCATCTTTAGAAGATGTTGATACATAACATGTTCCTTGTATCACATCTACAAAAGTATCATTCTGATCTATCTCTTGTTCTAAGTTGGATTGATATTGATGTTAATCTTGATATATATATGATTGTCCATCCAGTCAGGGTAGTACATTCTGAAACCAATATACTTTATAGTAGGATGATACATATATTTTGAGTGTTATGGCATCATAGTACAGATACTCATGAGACATGGGGTAGAGAGACACTGATGAGAGAGTAGTGGCCTCATTTTTTTACATGGAATCTTTTGTTTTGGAATTATAGGGACATAACATTTCTATGGTGTAGGGGGTCTGTAATATCTTGTTACTATTTCCCGTAATTTTCAACCCATCTTTTTTTCATTCATTGGTTATGGTTCATCTAGGGTTGTTTTAGGAATTATTTTTATTTTTTGATGAAATTTTATATGATATTCACAGTTACCACGTGGTATTCTCAAACCATGATTCATCCTCGTGGAAACCATTCAAACCTAAATAGTAGTGGTTTTCAAGGCTGGTCCACAATTAACATTTTTTTACACCCACATAGTAGAAATTGTTCACCTGGGAAAATGAGAATATGGTTTGGGGCACAATTATTCAAATAGTTTGGTGTTTCCTAGTTTAATATTTGTGCATAATTAATTTATTTCAAAAATATATTTAAAAAATCACAAACCCCATTTCTACATCCCCCTTAAGCATAACTGACCATATTTCATTTTCCATGTTTTAGAGGTCTCTCAAAAACACATTTTGTCTCCTTCAAATAATCAACATGGAGGATCATAGTTAGGATATCATCATTTGATCCTTTCTCAGTAAAAATTACTTTCCTCGTACATCACTATAGTAGTATTCCCCTCTCCTCATTAGGGTTTGTTAAATCTCAATATTGTTGGAGAATCCAATCAAAATTGATTTAGATCTTGAATATAGTATTGATAATTAGATCTCTATTTCCAACATTCTTTTTTTGAGTTTCTTTTTGTGAGTGTTGTGAGACCACTACTATGAAACATTCCCATTAGATTTCTATATTTTATAATAATTTTTTAGTTCTTTTAATAATTACCAGATATGAACGATTTATTTTTATAATTGATAAAGGTATTGTTTATTAGCCCTTTTCTACTATTGATAAAGGGTAACCTTTACGAGTTCTATATTTTTAGTGCTGATAAATAGATCCTTTATAAGTTATTTTTTAGCATTGGTCATGTTCTTAAAAAATGAAATAAATAAATAATATAATATAATATAATATAATAGACTTTGTTAAAAATAATTTTTAATTTAATAATTATCAACAAAAATGAATAAATTTATTATAATGTATATATATTGTAAATTTTGTTGATTAAAACATCTTAAATATATTGATATATGTTTAATAAAAATTTAAAAAATGAAAATTAAAAATAAGTAAACTACAAAAATAAAACCCTTCGTTATTTTACTAATTATTTATAATTTAAATAAATAGTTTATATTAAATATATAGATATATATGAATATATATATAAATATGATTCATATAATACCAAATATTAATGCTTCACATTAAATATTCATATATTTATGAGTAATTGTTTATAATTGAAAATTAATATGAATTAAAAATACTGACCAATTTCATCGAGTAATGGACATAAATTAGTGTCATTAGATTTTTCAATTTATCATTGATAAAAAACATGGTATATCCATTTCACATATATTCAATTAATAAATTTTTATATAAAAAACAAAAAAAATATTTTAATAATTAATGAATTTTTAAATAGAATCAATCACACCTAATGTTTATGTAATTTATTCAAATTATCATATTCCTTTAATAATTTCATTATAACACGATACATTTAATATAACAATTCACTAATAACAAATAATAAAATTTTTTAATGTTATTACCGTTTTGTAATAATTAATTTTTCAAATGTTTTATTTTTTAACTTTATTTTTTTCTTATTAATTTTAACAATTTATATTTTTTATTTTATATACATTTATTGAATTTTCTATAATATTTTCAATATATTTTAATATATACTTTAATACATATCCATTTTGAATTAATATCATATATGTAATTAATAAAACATGTACAATTTTTCAATATATTCAAATGGTACTCTTTTTTAACAGATTAATTTAACTCATTTTTAAAAGGGATGTAATTAATATTAAATATTGAGTAATAATATTAAAATAATATATATAATGAAATATTTATAAAAAATATATATTTATAAATATATTTATACTAAATATATATAAATATATTGATTTTTTATTATATATAAATATATTTTTAAAAAGAATTTGTATAATTGTAAATAAATATTTATACATATTTTTATAATTTCAAAATTTATAATAAATATATTTATGTAATGAATATATTTTATACATTTATATTAATATTATATATATATATATTATAATATATATAATGATATAAATAGTCATTTTTTAAAAAGAATTTACATAATTACAAATAAATAGTTTTAAATCTTAATAATTATAAAATATTAAAATAATATTTAAATACTGAATAGTTTTACTAATCTTATTTATATATATTTTTTTATTATATATATAATTTTGTAAATATATTTAAAAATATTTTATTTATAATTATAATTATTAATCCATTATCAATGCTAAACAAATTAGTGCTGATAAAAAGAATATTCATCATTTGTTTTTTCTCGATGATAGAGATTATTTTATCAGAGATATTAATCAAGAACCACTAAAAGAGATCATTATCAGCACTATTCTATAAGAATTGATAAAAGTGCCTCAATATATTTAAAAACCCATTACGAGTCATAAAATCATTGTGATATTTAAAGCTTTTCGCCAAATCCACCCATTTTTGGTGCCCCACCTCGGTGAATCAAAGATTGAATCAAGGATTGAACTCTTCCTTGGTTCAAATTCAAGGTACGAATGATTCTTGGGTGAAACGTATCCATGGATAAAACTAATTATAACTTTTTGATATCTCTAAATTCTCTCAGATATATTCACAATTGAAATGATATTTTGGACAAGATCCTTGTTTTGTATTGATTAATTCTAAACCGTACTAATGTTGTATGATAAAATTGATTATTGTAGTTCATATATTATTAGGATGCTGAAGATGTTCAAATTCGAGTGTAGGGATTAGTTGCAGGTTCTACATGACCTAACCATTGGAAAATATGCAGTATTACGTCAAATCATTATAACATGATGATAGGGAAAGGGGTCAAACAATGATATATTTTCCTCCAATATTTTAATGATTTATTTATATTTTTATTTATGACCTATCTATTTTTACACCTATGAGTGACGTAGGTTTTTCTATAGAGCTTATGTCTGGAGCTCATTTTATTTCAAACCTAACTTTTCATATGGGTCTGATAGAGCATTGGGATCTTAAATCTCAATTATAGTACATAGAGGCTAATAGAATTATTCATCCAAGAACATCCAATTAAGGATCCCCAGTTTTATTTTACAGGACAGATAATTTATCATTTATGTAATCTATTCACTACAGAACAATTTATAATTGCATCAAATTTCGACAACAACCTAATAGAGCATATACAAGAGGACGTCTTATTTGGGGAAACCCAAGGGTTGTTTAATTTAAATCTCTATTTTATTTTTGAAATTATTAACAATACCCCTAATCCAATTTGTAAAAAATATCTATCTATTTTTTTTTCTTTTCATCATAAAAACATACCAACCATCCCATTTTATGTTATTATTTAAATGTCTCGTTATCTAATATGATCAGTTTTCACTTCCTCAATTCAGCTTACCCTTTAAAATAAAATGACTATAAATTTTGAAAGAACCCAAATTAGATTATGATTTTTCTATTTTTCTATTCATTTAAAATATATATATATATAATTTAAATGATAACCAACTTATTTTTAATTCTAAAAATTCACTTAATTTCCTTCACCACACTACAAATAAACACTATATATGATTTACATGAATCCGTCTAAAAATAGATCATTCATTGACATTTCTTTTATATCAAACATAGTTTAAATGAAAAAATAAATATTGAGAGATCCACCATCTCTAAACTAATATATACCCATTAAACATGCAAAAATATTTAAGTATATAAATTTTCCAGTCAAGTGATATGGAAAAAACATTCCCATAAAAAAAATTTATTTTGTAAATCCTCTATTGGGACATAAATTATAAATCCCACCTACGTTACATTATTTTTCATATTATGAATTTCTAATTAATTATTCACATTCATATATGTTTTTAGTATATATTCCCAATCCATCATACAACTATTTAATTTTTCGTATATTCAATATAATTCATTCAATGGTTGAAATTAATCATCCAATTTAACTTATAAAGATTTGTGTCAAATTGTATTTATTTTTATAAGAGTTAGTCATCTGCCACTGATCATAAAACCCCTATATAATAAAAAATTAATATTATTTATCTCATTATCAAAAAAATGTACTCTGAGCCCAAAATCACTATTGGACCCATAATGTACATGAAAAATAATTATTTCAATAAATAATTTTTATCCACCTGAAAATATTTTTGTCATTTCAACATATCTAGTCAAAAATTATTATATCAACTCACCAACTAAGAATTATGGGAGGTTTAAAATAATTATCGTTATTAGGATTTTAATTTTCCTAAAATTATTTTCTTCATTCATAATTTATTTTTAATTGAATTTCCAATTTTGAGATTTTATAAAATATTTTAAAAACCATTAATAGTAAATGTAATAATTCCTTATATTCATACACCACCTATTCAAAAAAGTTGAATGGAGGATATCAAATACTATATAAGTTAGAATAATGATTGGAAATTATTTTTGTGTAATCGTCATTTTAGGTGAATGTGAATTTGCTCCACCCCAATGAATATATGATTACTATCTATGTATATGAAATAATTATTTATTTATTAAAATTTTTTATAGGTATATATTTTTTATCTTCTAGTTGATTAAATTAGAGGTTATTATTATTGTTTATAATATTTAGGTTTCTTCTTATACATTACATTCCTATATTATATTTTTAATTTGTTATGGGATTTATGACAAACTTGAAGGACCATTTCAATAGATGTTGGAACTGTATTAGTTACAGAATTTAAACTATTAAAAGTTGTCTTTTCCTATAAATATTTAATTTGTAGAGGCCCCAATGATTCATATATCATAACATCTCCCTATCGAAACCACTTTAATCATAGAGAAGAATATTTATTCACCCCATATCTGTCTTTAAAAATTCCATGAGTTAGTAACTAGTTCCAAAGGTTAAATTTTCACAAATGGGAAACATTACCCCTTATAATGAACAGAACGAAATAAAATTTTCATTCACATCAACAACATCACTAAAAAAGATATTATTACAATTTGATGCTTCTGACTCATCCCCAATAACTTTTCTATTTCATGTACTACTCTAAGAAGTAGTAATCCCTTATTTGAATACTTCTTATAGTATTTCAAGCATCATAGTTTCTCATCCACAAGAGATGTAGGATGTGTATGAAACAACCAAATTAATTAACAAATGATCAGGAGATGAGTTGGAGATGAGGAAAATTATCTATAACTCTCATATTTTAATGAATTTATAGGATTACTCCTACCATATTGGAGTATATTTTTTAATAAATTAAATTACCCATTTTTTCAATGAATAATAAAATTCATTGAAACTATCAAATGATTGTTTTCCCTTTTTATATTTATCTATATCTTTATCCTTTGATAATGAATATCTTATGGGTGCGTATTTATTTTCTATAAAAAAATTAATATTTAATGTTCCTAATAAGATATATTTTAATAAAAAATGGATGAAATATAATATTTTGAAAAAATAGTATTAATATAGTCTTCAATAGTTCATTAGGGGCTCAAAAGAGAATGCATAAGACCCTTTTCAAATTCATTATTTGTGTGTACATTTTTTTATTCATAAAAATTTAGGGTATAAGAGTTGGAAGAAAATTTTATTTTTCACAAAATAGATCAACGATATAAATTTTAAAATAAACATAGAGAAATTGAATGGGAACATTGATAGTGATGATACTGTAGTTTTTGGATAATATGATATGTCTCAAGAGTTAATGAAAATCGGGATTACATGGATGAAATAAAAATGGAAAATAAATATTCCCTTCATGATGAACCCAAGTTGTTTGAGAAGTTAAATTGTTATGATAAGAGGCAATTATATTCCAGTTATACTAAATACACAATGTTGATAGTTATATTCATTTCATATAATTCTAAAACATGTAGTGGATGGAGAGTCTTCATATTTAAAGATCTAATTTGTCTCTTTAATGATATGAAACCAGAAGAAAATGAACTACCATTTAAAACATATGATAATAAATGAATTCGACAATAAATGGAAAAGATATCTTAAAAATACATTATTGTCTTAGTTATTTAACACTGTTTTGAAACGGCCATGAATCACTCATAAAAATCTCATAGTGTGTCGTGGATCTATATATGAAAAATTAATCAAGGTGCTCACAATTTTTCTAGATAATTCCAATCAATACATGATATTGAAGACTATATGGATGTCATGAATTCATGAGACAATTAAGTTGGAATTTAGATATAAGAATTTATGATTGAAACCTATGTCATCTAGTATATCCACCTTTGTGGAAGAATATTGATTACAAGTATCCTAAAATTGGATGTGAGATGAGAAAAATTATCTTAATGTTATCTACAAATGGAACAAATAATTTTGGTTTATATATTAATAATTACAATACCTGGAACATCATGTTGGTAAATTAGAACATCTGTCCATTGGTATACATCATGTATGAATAAATTATGTTGCCACTTGTTATATCATGACCAATGTAACCCGATAATGATATTGATGTCTCTTTGGATCCAATAATCAATGATTTGAAATTGAAATGGGATATATTTGTTACAATGTATGATGATCACATAAGGTAATAATTAAAATTTAGTTCCATGTATGTACATGATGATAAAAAAAACCCATTTAATGAAAATTTTTAGGATATTGAATTAATGTAATGTTGGGGTGTCACATTTGTGAAAAATTCACACACTGAGTTCAGTTTAAACATTCCGAAAATTATGTGTTTTTTAAGATAAGAGAAATTTTTACCTTGATGAAATAAATACCAATTTTGGATGACATCATTCATAGGGAACATTTAAAAAGGTATAAAACCATATTTATTAATAAGAAATTGACTAGTCAAAAATGTAAAATATACTAACATGGGTTTCAATAGAAATTTATTGAAACTTCAAAATCAATCTTGAATAAGGGTTCAATTTCATTCGAATTACCATATTCTATTTTTTTATGTAATTCATTTTCTTGATGTTATAAATGTAGAAAATAATGTCTGTGATAGTGTTCTTGGAACATTTCTATATGATAATTTACAAAAATATGTCATTAAGGCTAGGTTGGACATTATTGACAAATGGATAAGGGAATAGTTGGCACCGATGAGGGGTAAAGGGTGACAATTTCATCCCCCAATAATTTACACTCTGTGTAGATAATAATCGATTTCAATATTTATAATTAATAGTGTTATTTTTTTAGAGGGTTTTCCATCAAATATCATGAACGTCGTGTCAATGACTAATTTTTTGTATCAATAATTAAAATAATAATACTTTTATGTTTTGATGGAAGAATGGTTTCATGTTGTATTCTTTTTCATTCTGTATCCAAATGTACATCATTGATTAACATGACTCTTTCTTATTTTTAAAATACATATAAAATAATGTTATAAAACCAATGAAGTCTCCAATCATGAATAAGCCAGTTACAGTCATATTATGGGAATTAGAGATATTATTACCACAAAAATACATTGATATAATGGTATAACTGATTATTCAACGGGTTAGATAGGATACACTATGTGGTTAGATCTATTAAAGATAGATGTACCCAATTGAATGATATATGGTGATTTTGATAGGGTATGTTAGGAATTGTAGTCATCCAGAAGTTTTCATAGAAAAATGATATATTTTGGATGAAACTACTGAATTATTTACTAATTACCTTCAAGTTGTTGGAAATACCGATCTCCCAAAGTCTCATCACAATGATTACTTTATGGGAAAAGGGATTTTTAGAATATATTTTATTAAAATTACCCTAATATAGTTGGAGAATGGGAACCTTTATATTATACAAAATAGTGAAGATGATGAGAACGCATTGAATCCCAAATTGAAATTCATAGTGATTTAAATAAATAAAGTCCTAATGTATGGATATCAAATATAGATAATAAAATGTTTATAAGATTATTCTGAGATCAAATTTATATGGATTTATTTGAAAATATGAATTAAATTGTTCAATGTATTCAATTTCTAGCCAATAAACATAATGCTAATATTATATACTACCATGGTTTTGTAATAAATGGTTATAGGTTATATATGAATGAACATAGTGATTGCAGTACGATGGAAAATAGTGGTGTCACTCTAATAGCATAAGCAGTATAGATATCTAGTTCCAATGAATGAAATCCAATTTATTAAAATATGATATATTTTTTAATTATAAAATAAATATATGAGTTAAATTATTCAACATTTCATGTATTTATTTTATATTTAAAATCTATTGACAATAAGAGTGTAGTCAAAGTTGAGCACTTTGTGAAGGCGATTTTCAGTGTGGAAGGGGGAAAATGTAAGTGATTGATAATGAAATCAGAAGTAGTTTAATAATTTTATATCGTAGATCTAGAAAGAAATAATTGATTGATAGTATTACATTGAAATAAAAATAGGTCGGCTCAGATGAAAATTCAATTGAGGGAGACCCTCTCATTAGGTGGTCACAGTCAGTTCACATCTATCCTAATATAGATATTTTCAATTACATTTGAGGGGATAATAAATAACATATTTGTATTCTTGATAGAGGAACCAAATCCCTAAAAACATTAAAAAATATAGTTAAATGGTAACATAATATATTTTAAGTATAAAATGTTTTTCATCCAAATATTATCGGTTTCCTACTTCATTAACATAATATACATCAAATGTTTGACTAGTCATGCAGAAAATTACTGTTATAATTGATGATGTAAGTAATCCCAAAGATGAAAAAATGATAATGATGGAAATATTTTGGGAAGATGCAATGGTAATGTTACGACATACAATATTTATATTACAAAAAATAATATAATGATATAATGATTTAATTTTAATTATTTATTATAGGATTTCATTACAATAGAATTTTTTTTTACATTTTTCATGATTTTATTCCCCAAAATATCAATATACTTCTTCTCCCTCAAATTATTTTCACCCTTATAGTGTTGTCATTTATCATTTTTCTTCCAGTTCCCTCCAATGCATTTATGGGAAGAGTACTAACACTGCCTCTACTCAATCACATATGTAATCATGATTTTTTCAATGTAAAATAATTTTACATTGTATTATTGTATTATTTAATATGTATGTTTAATTTCTATATTTTTTAGTATTACCCATATAAGAATTTTTTTCCTGTAATAGTGTATTATTTCGTATGATTAAGGGTGGGTTGTCCCTTATTTTTGACTTTTTTGCACCAAAACATCTGCATACTTGTTATACCTCCAAACCTTTTCACCTGAGTAATGTATGTATTTATAACATTACTTCATGTTACCTCTAAAACCTATTTATTAAGGTAAAATTTTCAATCTCTTCTCTATCGTATTGTTAATGTTAGTGTTTTCAAAGATAAATAATTTCCCATATAATTAATCTATTAATACATATTTATTGGTAATTATGTTTGTGATACTTACTTAATACTTCTTTTCTTAAATAGGTGGATTCATTAATTCGTGTGGGGGTTTTCTGTCAATCTTTCATGCCTTTCTCCACCAAAGCATCCTCAAAATTAATCTCCCCTAAAACCATTTCTCACCTGCAGTATAGGAATTTATCACTTGCATTTTTTCCCAATATATCCGTTTCAAGAAGACAAACAACACTACCTATGCTTAATCATAGTGGTAATATTGATATTTTCATAGAAAAATAATTGACCACATAATTCATTTATTATTTAATACAAATTTTTAATTTATTTTATTCTTATATTACGCATATAATAATTGTTTTCTTATATAGGTGGATTATTATGTTTGATTTAGGGTGGTTTGTTTGAAATTTCTTATTCTCATGAATGATCGGAATTTGATACTCCAACTGAGATAACAAAAACATGGGATTTCATCAAAAAATAACACGGAAATCATGAAAATATTAAATTCTACTACTTTTTAATTAATAATTTCATCATTTAATTTAAATTTTTATGTTAATTTACTTATCATTTTTTTCTAATAAATATTTATTTTGATTCATAAATCATTTTAATTATCATATTTTTATTTTAACTATCTTAAATTGGTCACAAAAGAGATAAAATGTTCCTTCATACCAATGTTACAATTCATTCCATTATTCATTCTATGTGAAACTATAACACTCTATATTGATTCGATGTTCATAAACAAAAAAATGTTTTTTCAGCCTAGAACATGAGGTAAATATTTATTGTTGGACACAAGTAAAAAAATAAATTTAGAAGAATATTAACAATGGTAGTTATAATTGTTTTCAGACTCTGGGATTGGTAAAAATATACTACAAATCATTTTGACACACAGTGTGACCGAAATAACACAAGGTGCTTCTTTTTAAATAAATTTGACATTAATGTTAATAAAAAAGATTTCTGACATACTCAAAATCAATAAAAACATTCTATTATTTTGAAAATTTTGGAAAATGATCCATATGTCATTTTTGACATGTAGGATTGAATATCACCTTAATATGACACACGATGTTCCCGGAATGAATTAAAGTGTTTGTCATAAGTTTAAAAAAAAATTATTTCATAAAGTATCACTCACCAAAAACTAGGAAAACTGGGTAAGATTATCATGATTGTTTAAGAAAATAATTTTCAAAATAGCTGTGACTTTTTGGACTTACCCTATTGTTATAATTAAACACGATGTGACTTTTATGAGTGAAATTGCATGTTTCCAGTTTAAAATTTAATTTTTATAAAAAAGACTAGTGACACACACACAATAAATGAAATTAATTCTTATTTATTTTATAATTTATTAAAATGGTCTATAAGTCATTTTGGATGTTTATGAATTTTCCAAACCTTTATTCATTGTACACTGTAACATTTATGACTAGATGTACATCTTTTTATGTAAAATTTAAATCAATTTTTGTAAAAATGAAAACTGAAAATCTCAAAACTGAGTAAACGCTTTCATATATTTTTCATACTTTATGAAAATGATCAACAAGTCTTAATTTATGCATATGAATTATACACACCTCAATTTGACACATAATTTGCCATGTATCACTCAATGTGTCTAGTATTTTTTTACAATCATTATTTTAATTAAAATAGTATCACCCACTGAAATCTATAAAAACATTCTCCTATTGTTAGGATAATTTTAGAAAAATATTCCTAAACCATTTTGGATTTTTAAGAATAGGTCCCTCATAAAACTGACACATGATGTGACTTGTATGTTTCAATGTACGTGTATCATGTTTAAAATTACATTTTATTAATGGAGATATGTGACATACAATAAAATAAGGAAATGATTTTGGATTGTTTTTTACCTTAGGTAGGTGATCTGTAAGACTTTTGGGAAATTTTGGAATCACCTACACCTAAATTCGATGCACGTTGTGACTAGTATGCCTCTAAGTGCATATTTCTATTTAATATTGACATCAATTTTAGTAAAAAAGACAAGTGACCAACTCAAAAAATAGAAAACACATTAAAATTGTTTTGATACATTACTATAATGATCCATATGACTTTTTTATTTATATAAATTATCCTTACCACAATATCATACCTGATGTTCTAGATGTGACATAATTTTCATGGTATTAGCTTCAAATCGAAAAAGTCGTTCAAAAAGTGACAATCAATGAAAATTGAGAAAAATTGATCAGATTTATTTGATTTTTTATTAAAATGATTCATAAATAATTTTTAATTTTTAGCAATCAATTTCATGTCAAACAAACACATGATTATCCTAGTATGAGTCAATGCGTTTTCTTGTTTAAAATGACATTCTTGTAGAAAAGTCAAATGATATACAAAAATTCAATAAAACACATTCTACTTTTTTTGATGCATTAGTAAATTTATAAATATGTCATTTGGGACATGTACAGAACATCTTCACCTCAATATAATGCATCGTGTGACCGAAATGATTTTATTTGAGTTTTTGATTTAAAATTGGCATTAATTCGGAAAAAAACATTCCAACTAATAACCATGAAAGTATATTTGGATTGATTTTACATAACGATACAAATCCATATATAATTTATGACATGTATGAAATAGTCACATATGAATTTGATATATGATGTTCTAGGTATGACTCAGTGTTTCTCTTATGTGGTCAAAATTTATATTTGAGTTCATAAAGTGTCCCTCAACGTATTTTTTGGGAACACACAAGAATTTTTTGATAAATGAAGAAAATGACTCAATAATAATTATTTATTTGTATGAATTTGTCTCCCCTCAAACTGACACATAATGTGACTTTTACGAGTCATAGTGTGTGTTTCCATTTAGAAATATCATTTTAGTAATAAAGTATTGTTATGTAAACAAAACCTTGTAAACACATGTGGATTATTTTTCTACAATAAGAAAAATATCCACAAGTCAATTGGGATGAGTAGAAATAATCATATCCTCAATATAATACTTCATGTGATTATTATGACTTGAAGTGATTATTTTTATAAAAAAAATTGACAAAAATTAAATAAAAATAACTCTTGAACAACTCATAACCAACCAATAACTTTCAGGTTGTCTTGATAATTTTGAACAATGATCCATATGCCAATTGTAATGTTTATTTATTAGACAATCCTTATCAGATACATGATGTTCGAACCATAAATACAAGATTCTAATATTAATTTGAAATATATATTTTAATATATATATATAGTGTCACTCCTTAAAATATAAGGAAACATGCTAGTATTTCCATGATAATTTAGGAAAATGATTAATATAACATTTATGATGTTAAAGAATCAGCCTCATGTCAAACTCACACATGATGTGACCGATATGAGTCAAATTGCATGATTCCATTAAAAAATGAAATTTTAATTAAAAAGAAAAGTGAAATACTAAAAATCAAGAAAATAGACTCTGATTGTTCTGATAATTTTGGAAGTTGATCAATATGTCATTTGGTAAATGTATGAATCTTTCACAAATTAATATGATGCATGGTGTGATCGGTATTACTAAAAGTGTGAATTTTTTATTTAAAATAGACATCATTTTTAGTAAAAAAATACAAAGGACCTACTCATAATAGTTAAAGCACATTTGGATTGTTTTTCTAATTAAGGACAATGATCTATAATACATTACTATTGTGTAGGAATTATCTACACCTAAATACAATACACAATGTTCCTAGAATGATTCAATGTGTCTGTTATCTGTTTAAATTGCATATTTCAATTCCAAAATTGTCAATAATTGAAATCTAAGAAAAAACACTTGTATTATCATGATTCTTTAGGAATATGAATCATAAATCAATTTAATTATTTATTAATTTGTCTCACATCGTACCGACACATTATGTGACTGTTGTGATTAAAAGTTCATGGTTCCAGTTTATAAGGACATTTTTGTAAGAATATGGCATACTAAAAAGCATGAAAACACATTCATTTTATTTTCAAATATAGTAAAATTATATTTATGTAATTTCAGACTTTTAGGAATTATCCACACCTCAATAAGACACACAATATGACTAGTACGATTCTAAGTCCATCTTTTAATTTTAAATATACATCACTTTTTGTAAAAAAAGGAAATTGACAAACTCTTAAATAAGAAAACCCATTTATATTATTTTGATTATTTATTAAAATGATATATAATTAATTTAATATGTATAAAAATCATCCACATCTCAATCAGATTAAAAATTTTCCCATTATGTATCAAAGTGCATGTCATCATTATAATGTCAAAATTCTACATCTACAAATGTCACTCACTGAAACTAGAAAAATGTGATTGGATTGTCTTGATAATTTAGGAAAATAAAAATGAGACTTTTTAGACATGAATGAATTGGTCTCATATCAAACCGAAACATGATATGATTTTTACAAGTCAATATGGTTATTTTAGGATTGAAATGAAAATTTAGTTAATAGAGAAGTGGAAAACTAAAAAATTAGAAAACAAATTCATATTTTTTATAGTTTATAAATTGATCCATAGGTCATTTATGATGTGTATGATTTGTTGAAACTAAAATTGATTAATATTTTGAATGGTTTGACTCCAAGTAAACCATTTCATTATATGTGAGTTATTTTATTTTGAAACCCACTTCACATCTCTAAAACCAAGAAACAAGCCTATATTATTTTCTCATAATTCAGTATTCTATTACATAGTTGTTTTCATTTTCATTTTATCATATACGTATTTAATTATATTTTATAGTGATAATTATTAGAGATGATCAGGAAATAGTGTGATGTGTAAGAATCAATTTATACTCAATCTGATACCTAGTGTTCCTGGTATGGCTCAAATTTTATTTTAAAAGTAACAGATTCTATCAATATTTTTCCATTTATTAAAATAAGAAATGTTTTCCTATATAGGTGATTTATTTTCCTTGAAAAGGGGAGGTTTGTTCAAAAATAAAATTATTCAAGGCCAGGATCCAATGACAAAATAATATTCATATTTTTGAATTTATGCAATAATTGTTACCTATGTAATTGTATAAACAAATGTTTGAATTATCTATAATATAGTGTTTTTTATTTATGATTTAAATATAATATCAATTTAATTCATTATAATTAATTTAATTTTTTTATATATGGTTGTGTTGATGGTGTGGAAGTGTAGTGTTAGAGAACACTACACTAGCACAGTAGTGTGTTGTTACATCAAATTTTAGCATTCCCCTCTATCATCACTTTTAAAAGAACTAATAAAGAGCACATTTTTCCATTCTTTGAAATGATATGATAAATTACCCTTTATCAAATCTTTTTGAAATGCTGATAATGTTAAAATTCATTGGTGCTTGTAACATCTCTAATAAATCCCCTCTTTATCAGATTCTTTTTAGCACTTATAAAATCATTTTCTTAAGCACATTTGAGTTTTTAGTACCTATTTAGACCTCATCAATTTAAGTTTTAGTGATGTTAAAGGACTATTTTTCTGTAGTGGACATGATCTAATTGTTTTTTAGGTGGTTTTGTTTATGATTGGTAAATTGATTAAACCATAAAATTATTGTCTTAAAACAATTTTCTATCCATTGGATTATGAAAATAGCAATTTCGTGTGAATTAGTATTTAAATATTATTTAGAACGATATTGGGGAAAAACCCCATTTCAAATTAATTGGCTTTTTGTGGAATTTTATGGAAAATTATTAAATTAAGATATGGAATTAAATTTTAAAATTTATTTATGAAATTGATTTAAATTTTTTATCAAAAAAATGGATGATTTTTTTGATAATAACCCATTGGTTTTATCCTGAAAAAATGGAATGAATTGATTAAAAAATATTTTACTGTTATTTAAAGAGAAATTGTCATAGTTATATAAAGAAATTGGAAATTGTGTTTTAATAGTTCTGAATTAATTTTTCAATCATGTATTTTTTATCAAATGATATCCTAGGTAGTTAGTGAATTATTTTTGATAACACTCTATTGATGCATTATAACTCTAATAAAACTTATTTCATCAGGTCACATCCCTGATGGGATGGTGATGAGTCCTCATTGACCAATGCTCATGAGACGTGAGTACACATAATTCTTTTATCACCTATTCTTGTATGTGAGGATCTCATAACATGGGACTAACTTATCTCTTGGAAGATTATCATGTTATTTTTTTGTGAAAAGTTTGATATATATTCCATTTTTTGTAAACTATTTTACACATACCTTAGTAATTTATATAAACTAGTTTTTATAAAATGTTTATTAAGATGTTTTTTTGAAATGTTCTCATCAATTGATAAAAAAGACTACTTTTTTTTAAATATGATCTTGTATCTCAATGAATGATTATTTAAAATTATATCCTTTATTTTTTTTTAATTAATTTTGAATCTTAATATAGAATAATTAGTAATACCGTATTGGGATTTTATCTCTCATCGTACTTATTCCTTTGGTCAACTATAGATTTCGTATTGTCAGTTTGAGCGAGGGGGATGCACCACATTGAGCTGGTAGTTTATATTTATATAAGGTATTTGAGCTAATGTGTTCATACCTACTTGGGTTTTTCTCCTTTATTAATATATATTTTAGTTGTTCGTTGGAATTTTATACCTGTTTGACTCTAGGTACTCTTCACTCTATATAGTTTTCATTTTTTAAACTAAACTATATCTATATCTTGGACTATTTAAGAGGGAAAACCATTCCCACCTTTACATTATTTGGTTCATGGTTCTATAATCCAACCTGTGGGCATCAACAATGACCTTTAGGACATTTTTATGCATGATTTATTATAAGGGTACCCCGGGAATTTGGGATGGTTTGTGATGTGGAATGAAAATGAAGTTACCAGAGGAAATAATTGAATTCATTATGATTATATGTTTTCAATAACCTAAATATGAGCATGAAATATAAACAATGAATTTTAGTTTCTTGGAAGAAATAAATTATCATGAATATTTGACCATGATCATATTCTCAAGAGTAACATTTCATTTAGCTATTTATAATTATTACATATTCAGCCATAAAATATATTTTTTGACATGAAATTAATTTTCACAATTTTCTGTCAGTGAATGAATGATCCTAAAGAAGAGGATCTCTCCTGTAGAAGGAGATAATACATGGTCCAGAACACGTTTTGTCACCATGATTCCCTAAGAGAGAATATATTTTTATAAAATAGAACATTCTTTGAGAATTAATCAATGAAAGGTGGGAAGATCTGCAAGCCACTTGAAACAGGTAGAAGAGGAGTTCTGAAAACTTTTATTTATGTTATGGAGTGCTGCCGAGCACTATATTTCCATGGAGATGTTCCAGAACCTATTGATTTCAGTCTCTCACACTAAGGAAATATGGGAATATATTAAGATACCACATTCATGAATTTATCATATACTCATAATTTTTTGAAGAAATTATTATTCATTTCATTTCATTATTTAATTACTATCATTATATTTGATGAAATTTTGCTGGGTAAAATACATTACGTGATAAATGAAGAGTGAACCCACATATTGTTTTTTTGCTGATGAATAAGTTACAACTGTCTTTATTGGTGTAGGTGAAGAAGAAAGGGGAAGTGACTTTAGATATTCTTGTTTGCATTACATGAAGCTATATAGACACTGGTGACAATAAACACATACATACCTAAAGGTGTTTATTATTCTTGTGATTACCAATAATTTTTACATACATTGTATTAATAGAGGTATTTTTGTTAAAAAATTTCATGAATATAAATAATCCTTAAGTCAAACAGTGAAAATACTGGTGATAAGGGACTAAAACACAAAAAAAAATAAGGATAAATATTTATTATGATTTTCTAATTACATCATTTATTAAACAATTCAAATAAAAAACTATTAATGAAAAATCTATTGCGAAGATTTTGAGTGATCAGATCTATAAATTTAATATATCACGTAGATTACTATTGTTGATAACAGGAATAAATGATTATAATAATGCTCATCTGAACATTGATTATATTGGTAATCATGATGTTTCTTTATATTATAGCTATATGGAATGGGATTTAGTGTATATTTTTATGATCATAAACAGAATGAAAATAAACAGATATCTATAGATACATGTAAACAAAAAAGTATGATAGATAATCTTTTACATTTCTATTGAAAAGATCAAGGAGAGATACATAAACTATATTTTGAAAATAATAATAGTGGGGAAGGAAGAAAAAACATGTATTATGACATTCAACATAAGTATCATATGGTGGAAGACATTATTTGAGTTATAAAGTACCATAAATAGGTTGTGGATAATATCATTTAAGGTAGTTAAATGAGCAATCCATCAGCTGTGAATCAATAACTATCTATTTGATATTGTGATATGCAAGTGAATGGTTATTCTCGGATTACTATAACCTAGTATAATTGACTATTGTCTAGTGGATTTGTGGTATTGGGTTATTCATAGACCATTCAAATGTATAGTTACTCTTATTGAGTAGTGAACGTTGCAAAAACAATATTCTTTACCATTTTCTACTGTCATATAATTCATTTGTTAATTAAAATAGAATAGGTGAATCAAGACATGAATAATTTGAAGAGGATAATGGATAGAAAATAATATATAGTGAAAAAGATCTCCACAACGATTCATCATACATTTAGTGTTTATTATAACATGAAGTTTTCCTCTCAAATGTAATATAACTCCCAAGTATTCTCAGCCCCCAAAACTGATCCTTTTTAGATGTGGGAGCTATGTGGTCCCCCATACAAGTAGTGAGCTCTGTTGAAGAAAAATCCATGGGGCAGGTAACTAATGAATACAATATTGTCATGGAGGGACTAAAACCACATTTTTTAATGTTAAAAAAATAATACATATTCATCATATAATAAGAAAATATCTAATTCTTGTTTACTATAAATAATATCAAATTATTATACATACTTCTTCTGTAATCATTGGTCTTCTATAATCTCCCAATATATTAATATTCTTTAAAATAACTATTTGGATCAACAGTACACCCCTATTGTTTTTTTGTAAACAAATCAACATAAATCAATTTAAAACTCAAATAAATTTGTAATGAATAACAAATTAATAATCCTAAACCTAATTTAGTGAATTTGTATTAGAAATAAAAACAATGAATATTAATGTTATTATATACATAAAGTAGTGAATTACATACACACAAACATAGATTTGATTCTCTTAATAATAATTCAAAAAATATACAACATTATAAACATTGATACCACTTTAAATATAATGTAATATAAATTGAAAATCTGTACTTCTATAAATAAAAAACACATATAATATTTAATTACTCATCAAATATAATTGAATCCAATATATAATCATATAATTGTATTCATCATGTTGATCTAAAAAACTATTATATTAATTCATTCGGAATCACAAATGATGTCCCTCAAGGTTTCACCCCTTTAAAAACATTATATAAATTCATTATCCCAATAAATATTAATTTTTACGTCATTAGGTTAATCGCATAACAATGAAAATTCATAAAATAGAATTTTTAGCGCAATATAATGTCTTTTTTTATATATGTAATTGAAAATCATTACGATATGTTTGTTTTATTTTTTCTCCAATGAAAAATACAATCCAATGAATATAATGATAGAGGGGACTAATTTTACCACACATTAACCATTGATAAATAATGGTTGAGAATTAATCTTCAACCATAATAGCTTAATAATCAAGCACTCCATTGGATGAAATTCAATTTTTCTGGCCACGTTCTTCTCCAGCACACATTTTATATTAGTATAACATATCTTCTTCTTAAATATATCAATAAATATAACATTTTTAAGCATATTTTGTCCAAAAAATCATTAATTCTTAATTTCAAACACATTAACACAACAATCACTGCATGTATTCACTTACTTCCCCTATATTATTTTCATTACATGTTCTCGAGATAACATCATCATCCATTATTTCTAATATACATTTTTTTCTTCTTATATTGGTTTCTACACTCTCTAAATCATTCTTTGAATATTTCTTATTAATTATATATGGAATCTTATTAATCACTCCAATAGAAACAAGAAATGGGTTTACTTATGTATACATTCGTATCATCACAACACATATATCATTAATTTTATTCATAAAAATATTATCTTTTTTATATACATACATGGTCATCATCAATGAATTAGGAAAAAATTATTAAATTTTGTTTGAACAAAAAAAATGCATTGTAAAATTCCAACATTATTAATTGAAAACTTATGGATCCAATACCTTTGATTTTGAGTGATCCAATATTATAAAATGTAATCAATGGTTTCATTATCTTCAAAACATTCTTAAAGAGTTTCATTTCCCCTGTCACATGTGAGAATCATCCAGTATCCAAGATCCAATAACACTCTTTTCATTTATATTTATGTATAAGTTGAATAATCTGAAAATTTTCTTGTCATATATCATTTTTATTATTTTAATTTTGAGTAATATAACTCATACATATTTGGGATATTATAATAGTGATAGAATGTTTATCATGTAAACCCAGTTGATGAAATATTTCACACAAAACGTCAATGATTTTAAATAAAATTTGGAAATTATATTCATAATATTCATTCTAATTATAAATGAGTATCCTATTAGTAAGAATTATCCCCCACATGTTAAGCCACTTAATCCATTTAGTCTTAGATGAATACTTGTAATTAAACTATATATTTTCATATTGAATGTTTTGAAGCTATAAGAGTGGTAATAGTATCTATAAAAGTCACACATCTATATGAAAATATTGTTCTTCTTAGTTTTGGACCCATTCAATTATTCCATTCTAGGTCCATTAATACTGGTGTCTTTTTATTATAAATTTATTTTTTACACTCCCCAAACACTTCTCTTAACATTCATATTTATACCTTATTTTTTAGGACTTCCATTTTTTCACTTCTTTTTAAAATCTTGGTGGCCATAATAAAAAGAGTTTTCTATGAATCAGTTTAATATTCCACATATTTAGTATTGTCTAGTTGTGGTATTGTATGATTCTTTTTATTTACAATTTATGACCATTTTGAATATTTGAATATGATTTTTTTGGAGACTCAAACTCCATTCATGTTCATCTTCCTTGATCATTCTCTTACTTCATAAAGAAAATTTATATAATGGATTTTAACTTTTCTAATTCCTTTTCTCCCTTGATAATGTTTTTTTTCATATAACACATGGTCATTAATTATTGTATGTAATCATTTCATTCTAAATAAATTATAGAAAAATCGACATAACATTATTCAAGAATGTGATTTATAGATTAATTAAAAACTATTTAAATATATATTTTTAAAAATTAATTAATTTGTAAAATTTCCATTTCAAAATTATCAGAGGGTGAATTTTTAGGAGTTTTCATAAAAAGATTACATTTAGTGAATATTATAAAATACTGATTTTATAAATACTATCAAATTTAGGAAATTTTCAATATATAAGTATGTATCTAATGTTTATGGAACCAATTATTTTGGCCAAATACACATTTATAATGTTATATAAATCATATAAAATTTTTTATTTATCGTACATATTTTCTTTTAACATTTGGGAAATCAGATTATGGATTTATTCAAATAGAAATTATTTTCAGTCCTTCTCTATTAATCAACCATTAATAAGGTTAATTAAGTTAATGTTTGGTTTTAGATTAAAATTAATATCTATTGACACCATATAATGTTTTTCATGCACTTCTCCACAAATTTGATGATATGATTGTAATATAGATACCAATTGTCATGTATGAGTGATGATTTTTCATAATCAAGGAAGAATATGCAATCTAGATTTAAATAATGAAAAAACATCAGTGAAATTAGCGATAAGATGTAGGTTGTCCTCTCATAAATTAAGCCATGGATTTCCAAGATCGATGATGAAATTTTTTTGATTGATTAAATTTCAATTTCCGAGTTTCATCCAAGATAACATGGTGTATTCACCATATCAAGATGTGAAGATCTCTTTACGATCTCCTATTGGACTAGTAACAAATCCCAAAACGACTTGCAGATCAAATTTTGTCAATCTCTGATGATGGATTAATTTTATAAAATAATTTCAATCACATTCACGGAGGATATATATGGAGGACATATGCGGTTGTATAATATTCTTCACCCATACGTAGAAGAGCTACACCGAGGAGCTACTCAGCCATCCTATGATAAAAAACTCCATTCGACCAGTCCCCCTCTTTCTATATAAATATGACCCTTGGGATCCTTATTTTAGATGTGAAAAAAGAACGAAGAACTCCCGAAGCTCCCATTGTTGAGATCCTTTCCTCACGTTGTCAAAAAAAAAACTCTCATGTAATTTTCCAAAAATATGTGAGAAGATATAATTGATGGGGGAAAAGTATTTTAAAATCCCAATAGTGTCTTAACCATATGATGTTACACAATGGAGTAGTGCTAGGGGCCTGTGTGGGGCACCGACGCTAAGCACCAATGCATATACCCTACACGGAGCACCTGCGTGATCCGCTATAATGGAGCACCTACACGACACATCTTGGAAGAGAACATGTGTGGCCTAACTGTGTGGAACACCTATGTGACCCCCCACCACCACTTCGGATCATTTTTGATATTCAGTCTGGGTCCTTCAGGCTAGACACATTGGTTCTGTCACTGCCCACCATAAAAATTTGAGAGTCGCACATCGAACATTACGAGTCAGGTCAACAACATTTTCCATTGCACCATTTATGTGGCCCAACATCCAGCCTTGGAATACCATTATTTGAGACACTCCATCACCCTCAATTATGTTCCTTGATTCAACTTACTCATCTTGGTTACATTCACAAGTTATATATTTGGACTCTTCTTATGGATTACTTGACTACCTTGACTCCATAAACTTTTCAATAAACTCCAAAACCCACATAACCTAACTAAAATTCCTTGTTAAATAACAATGGGGAATCCTCTATAGGAGTAATCAACAAATAATCCCTTAATATCCATCCTCTATAATAATAAACCCCAAAATAGTATAAGGGCATCCCTCCTAGATTAAGACCCTATTCATTCATGCTAGAACCAATAAACATCAATTTAATATCATATTGAAGGGTTCATTGCTCCACACCCTCTCACGCCTCCTTCTCTGCTTTGTTCTCCATCAGCCTGACCACTTCCATCAGTGTAAGAGAAAGTGTGTGAATTGTTGAATCTTTCGCATCATCTTGTTTCTAACACAAAGTATAACCCATTTAGGTGTAGAGATTTGTGATGAGTTTAACATCCGTCCAACTAAAATTACATGATAAATAACAATGGGGAATCCTCTACAAGATTAATCCCCAAATAATCCCTTAATGGGAATCCACTATAACAATAATCCCCAAAATAATATAAGGGAATCCCTCCTAGAGTAAGACCCTATTCATTTAGTCCAGAACCAATAAACATCAATTTAATTTCATATTGAATGGTTCATTTCTCCACACCCTCTCCCTCCTCCGCCTCTGCTTTGTTCACCAGAGGCCCGACCACTTCCATCAGTGTAACAGAAGGTGTGTGGATTGTTTAATATTTCGCACCATCTTGTTTCTCACACAATGTATAACTCATTTAGGAGTAGAGATTTGTGATGAGTTTAATATCCACCCAATCCAAAAAAATTTAAACTACATGAACATTGATTCCTATCATAAATGGTATTAGTACTAATCCATTTCCAGGGCTCGAGCACACTGGATATCCTCTTTATAAATCCAACCCTGATTCCCTTAAATCTGGGAGTCCTCTTTAAGAGTAATCCCATAATTAAGCGCCCATAAATAACCATGAGTTAGGACATATCTCATGGACCTTGATTCAAGGGAATCCTTTTTATGAGTAACTCCAAACGTTTTTTTCACAATGGATAATACACCCCTATTTGTGTTATCGATCTATTTGGGATTTGATTCCCATCCGAGTGGGATACGTACAAAGCCTCGATGAGTTTCAAACCCAACACTCCAAATAAACCCTTTTCATCATGGGACCCATTCCCAAAAGGGTATAATTCAAATTGGAAACTCATATCTTTTCTAGGATACTTTGGATTTGTAGGTATAAAACCAACCCCAATCATTATTTAATACACCTTCCACTTCGACATGCATACCACATTATCATAAACTGTATGGTTAAGTCCTTATAATGAGAATTTAAAAGGTATGATGTGTCCTATTATATGAAACCAAACTCTGAGGTTTATTATTACTTTCACAAGGATACGTAGGTATCGTATTTATGGGTATAATCCCAACATTAAAAAAAATTCTTGCTTCTATATATTATAGTAAATTCTAGAGTTCCAATTGAGTGGCGTAAAAAGTAGCATTATTGTAACAATGGATAATATAATATCTAAATAGTATATGAGAGGATATCATTGATGGAGGACCTCAAATACATATACATAATCCCAATAATGAAGAACCTCAAATATATATAGGCAATTCTAAATTTCACACATGCTAATAATTGATTTCAAATTTCATGGGAAAGCAATGTTATACATGTTAAATTAAAATGGATTCATGAAAGCATCTCAAATCTATAAGAGAGTCCCAAAAAATAAAACAATTCCCCCCAAAATGGTGTGATGTGCCCGACCTAACATCCTCTCATCCATTGTTTGTTCTTAATAATAGTAGGTCCAAACCTAATGAATTCATTCCTTTAGAAAGTTGGTTTTATTACATAAAGAATTTTTGGATGTTTTTGGTTCCATAAATATATCCAATGGAAACTACACGGATGTAGTGATTCATAATAGGGACTCATGTTTTGAGAAGAAAAATACTATTTAATTTAATGTAATTCAATTATTTCTATATGAATAAACATTATTCTAGGATTTATGGTAAAATATGATCTATTCATAAAAAATACATTTTCCAAAAAATGTGTTTCCTCATGTTTGGAGAATTTATGCTAAAAGTTATCATTACCAATTAATAAAATTTAATCATATTAAATGGATTATATATTTGGAATTAGTATGAGAATGTTTTTAGAAAATTTTAATTTCATTTTTAGTCATAATGATTTTTAATCATGGTAAATAGTTATCCCCATAATTATGTGTAAAATTGGTAAAATGGGTGGAAATTATTGGACAAGGGTAAAATATAAAAAACATTGTTTAATCTCATTGTTACGTAATATATTTTTTCATACCATTCAAATATTATCAGATATAAATATTTTATTCCAAAAGAGAGAATGTTCCAACCTTTTCTCCCTCTGGAGATGTCCATCATCCAATCATGGTGGTGAACAACGAACAGGTACATCCACCCATATAAATTAATTCAGCCAGCTAGTTGAATCATCTGGAGGGTCTAAACCAACACATCCAATGAAATCTAGTGGACTACCATTACAATGCCGATTCACAGGGTTACAAACAATCAACCAGTCATCAGACTAATCTGACTGCATTCAAGGAAACTCACCAATCAAATATGGTGTGTACATGTAAGCAAGAACTTACACAAGAAAACATTCATAAATCCCACCAAAAGTCTCATATGACAGAATTTATATAATTCCATTGAATATGTTGGATCAAAAATAGACCGCAGACAGAAACACAAACCAGCATCCACCTTGCCTTCGAACAGTTTCATTTGGCACCATTAGAAGTAGTTAGTCGAAAAGCTCTACTATAAAAACATGGGAAGACACAACTCTTTTCCACCACACATGAGTACTATCAGCATCCACATATAGGAAAGGGGGATATTAGTAGGTATATACACTTACTCAAGGTACATAATGGACATATATTCTTGTTCCAGCCACTGATGTAACCAAAAACATTTTAGAAACGTTGAAAGGGTAAAAACAAATTCCTTCCCATATTCTCAAGCCTATAAGAATATCATAATGATATATTCTGTAGTACCATAGGGGAGGACACATAATATTATCCCCACACATGGGATGACTCATAAATATTCCATCCTAGAGTAGATATGTACCTCTATTGCAGTCCAGTAGGGTTATGGGGTATACATTCCCATATAATATGGAAAACTGGATAGGGAACATACACCCTGTATAATTGGATATAATTGGCCTATTATGATGACCAATACAAATAAATCATATACACCTTCCCAAGATAACCATTTTTTGAGTGTTTTTCCCTAATTACATTTAAGAATTAATTTATAAAGATGTCTCACCATGTACAGAGAGAAAATATGGAGTCAATATTTGATCTAAATCCACATAATTATATAGTTCTTGAAGCCCTATGATACTTATCTATTGAAACTCAATATCCTACCATCCCATTACCAAATTATAAGAGTCATATCATTAATTCAGAATACTCGTAGTGGATACTTCAATGTGATGGGTTGCTTCAGGACAGTTCAGTAAACTTAGAATATCTATCTCTGGATGAGATCTGTGACATTGCTTCATTTATATACAATACCAAGGAGAAATAATATTTATCTATTACTGTAATCCACCATGGGGATCCTCCACATGATTGTATTCTCAGTGGCTGTTCTCTCTATAGAAGTGTTTTGCATTTTTAGGATAATTCTCCAATTGACAATGCAGTTTTGTGAAATCCCTCTTATCTTGAGATAATTTTAAACCTAAAGACAATCCTTTTTGACACCTTGTTACTAATAAGTGAAATAATTTCTCATCCAGAAGACAACTCAAGGAGATGATCATTCCCCGAACCTCTATTGGGTCATTTTCCTGTTAATATGGTATTGGAAAAAAATCAACGAATCCTATTGTTTGTTATAAGACAAATGAGAATTGGTCACTCTTGTTAGAGAATGTTGAGAGAACTATAACCAATAATTGTGAGGGTATGGTGAATATGAGAAAAAAAATGTCTAAGGCTGAAATAATAGTAATGTTCTGGCCGTTGGTAACCTCTCTATACAACATTCTTGAATTGATGGAGGGATATTTCATTCATGATACCTGCCTCAACATATGAAAGAGTATTTTTCATCTGAAAGCCAACTTATTATAATATGATGAATACCAAAGTCATTTCAAGGTAATATAATGGTTATTATTCCAAATTTACGTGGCATCTATTCAGCTTTCCTGACATCCAATGGTCGAGAAGAAACAAGTAGATCATCAATGTACATTCCTTAATGCATTAAATATGATAAAAAAATTGATTCTAAAACCCTCATCTGGTGTTCAAATAAAAACATGGGGTGCACACGATGGAATGAATTTCACTACACTCAAAACCCAGAAAATCCCACTGAATGTGGAGTCATGTAAGGTTATAATCACAAGGTGGTTACAACTAATGAAATATTTTCATAACCCAATAAATTCCAAATAAAAACAAACATTTATCGGTTTTCACCAATCTCAGGCCAACGGAGTGAAAGTTGTGGAGAATAATTTTCATCATGCATATGAGAACATTACGAAAGCCTCCTTCTTAAAGGATTTTAGCCATTAGATTGCAAAAATGTCTGAAATATCACAATGGACTCCCCAAACATGTAATTAATGTGGTTATTGGATATTTCACCTTGCCATTTTTCATTCTATATTTCATAAAAATAGAAGAACTGTTGAGATAATATCTTCTATTGAAGTTCACGAGCCACCCCCACCTATTGGAATGGGTCTTTTTAACCCATCGTTCGGATTCTTTAAATAGAGATTGAGGTAGTGATGAAAAAGAATAGGAATATCTCCAACCAGTAGGGACAAGAGATTTTTCACATCCACAATCCCCTCATTGGTGAAAGTCAGTTTCCTCCCAATTAGGGAAGAATCCACAATGTGATTTCACAACTAAAATATCCACATAATCAATTCAGTTTACTTTACTTATTATAGTACTCTGGAAATCAACAAATAGGATAGAAAAGTATAATTGAGGGAATAGAAACAGGATATCTAACAAAGATTCTGATAAAATGCCTTCAATGCATTACATGTCAGTGAATGTCATTAATGCCATTTTGAAAAATCCCCCACAAAATTATCCAGGTTCATGGGATTTAAAGGATGAAGATATTATTCAAAATATGGTATATACTGAATCAAATTATGAATGTATGTTAACATGATATCAGAGGCTTACCCAAAGTCTTGGCATTCCCTCATGTATCCATCTCTAACCTCTTCAAATGAAATATAATAAGGGGGAAGGTAATGTTTATATCATGTCTCACTTTTCCTCTAAAATAGTTAAATATCATTCCCTTGATGAAATATTTTACCAGCAAGAAGAGGATATGAAAGATTTGAAAAGACACAATGTAGAGTTACTCTGAAGAAACATTTCTTCCATACAGAGTCTACGTGATGTTCATAGACTTCACATCAAATAGAAGTTCCTCATAAAAGATGTTTTATTGCAAATCCAGTTGTCGATAAAGATTTCCCTCCATTAGGTACACTACTATAATAGGATCAAACATATCCTTACAAGCATGTCCCCATTATCTATCCAAGGAAAATACCAGCAGTTCCACCACCAGTGATTTGATTAGTTTTCCATCATGTTCAATATCAAGATTTTGTACCTATATAGGTCCCACCTCATATAGATATTACCCAAATTCGTATGAAAACAATAGATGCATTAACAAATATATTGGAAGATATGGAAGAATGTTGAAAACTATTACCACCAAAAAATAAAGCTTATCGTGAATAGGTAGATCTGATCCCTCCCCCATCAAACATTGTCAAAACCATGCTTCTAATCATTAATATTTTAGTAGATCCAGAGAATAACATAACACATTTTTTTCTCAATGTGATCTAATTATGGGGACCCCTCAACAACAAGAATAAATGAATCTCAGATATTTTGTGGAATCATTACAGGGTTCGACCTTTACCTCCTGTACAATTTTTTAGTCCAATGAAATTACTATATGGAAGGATCTATGTTAGAAATTCCTTTTCAAATTAATATCAACACTACCAATTAGAACATTTTTATATCTTAAAATTTGTCAATAACCTAATAATGAAATATTTTCATATTTTATTGCACGATTGAAATGATTTACAAAATTTTTAAATAGACCACTCCCTCATGAGTAGTTACTACAAATCTGTTTGGAAAATATATTTGATGAGTTATGAACACAACTAATCGCTATGAGATAAATGGGAGGTTTTTGAGACCTTGGTTTAATCCCCCAATAAGTAGAGAATTTGATTTTGGAAACCAAATATACGTCTTCTGTAATACTATCATCTCTAGGAAGTAGAACAGGGAATGAAAAGTCTGATACCGTTACAATAAATCAGTCACTTGTAACTAATATTGATTCAAAACCATCATCATGCTTTAAGGATCCACCTCTTGAGCATTACAATTAAGGAACACCACATCAAAATGACCAAAAAGATCAAGTTGGATATAGTCTGAAAATTTAAAGAATACATTCTACTCTTTACAGAGAGAAAAGGTTATTGGTTAATATATTTCAATATTGAAAAACATTTTAGTTTAGTTTTCATGGATGAAGAAACTGTATAAATAAAAAGTTGAAGATCACCCAAATAATTTCCCCTTTCATCTAATGTGGAGGAATCATTTTTAGTAGTGTTTTTTTCAATGATCTCCTACATAAAATGGTAGATTATAGACAAGTGAAACTAAAATTATCATTATCTCATGTAACATGTGTTTCAACTACAGATCCAGAGTAAGAAAGAAGATGGAAGGATGTCAACAGAACATATGTGCAAAATTATGATGACTAGATTATCTAGAATATAATAAACTGAACACATGCCATCATACAAACACAATTGAAATGACCAACAGTTCCTCCTTCCACATCTACAATAGAAAATCCATCTCCATCAAGGAATCAATCCTCTAATATCCAATCCTCACAGAAGCAACATATTTAAAAGGATAAAGTGCAGTTAGGAGAACATGATCTCATTTTGGGGCCAAATATATCATTGAATTTGGAATACTTTATTCTATATGTATCAAAAGAATGGGAACCACTCCACCAAATAGCACAACATGAACTGAACTATCATATAGAATCTTCATCAGATGTGGAACATATCTTCAGTTCCTTTAATGTTATCCACTTAACATACCCCTATAAAAATTATGATTCCGATTATGAAATGAAATTCATGGTTCTTGATTAGGGAACTAGTGCTAGAAGTCAAATTTGAGGATACATGAGAAGATGTGGATCTGTTAGAATCCACTATTTTAATAACACCCCTTCGCGAACCATTTCTTGGTGAAGAAACTCATGGGATATCTCTTCGGTGGGATCAACAAGGAAAAGGGAACTCTCCCACACATGACATGATCGATCCCGACATGATTATCATAGAATACAGATTATATGTTATGAAACTACTCTCTCAGAATCTATATAGACCTAGTCAGCCTAATTTACCATGAGTATAAGTATTTTTGGCTTCTGGCCTAACATATGGAACATCGACAACAAGTGCGTCATCTTCCATGGTACCTGCAAAACAACTTCTTCATGATTTAAAATAGAGGCCATTAAAAACAAAAGTATGAATTTTTGAAAAAACTATCCCATGTAATAGCCATGTTATCAATCATGTATACTTTTAATCTATAAATCTGTTTTATAGAATAACTTTTTGTATCCTTGTCATGTCCTGATGAGTTTGAAACAGAGGATGATACTGCTGAGGTTTATTGTATAAGGAATGAATTTTTAAAATGACATGAAGTTATATCTTTCAGGGATCATGATGAGGATGACGTTGTACATGGGAACATCAGGCCCTTGTATTTATCTAGAATGGTTATTGATATAGGCATCTCACAAGCTTTATTTTATAATCAATCATGAGTTAACTTCAATACCAAATGTAATCTTCATCGATTTGGACTCACTAAATCCGACTTATATCCATCCAATCTGATGATGAAAGGTTATGAATAGAGTGAACAATAACCTCTTGGTGAGATTACACTCAAAAGGTTGTCTGGGGATCTTGTATGTAACTATTATTTCATGGTTTTCCGGTAGGACACAACTTTCAATATTCATCTTGAAATAAATTGGCTACATCAATAGGCATACATTACTTCATCATACCACGAATGCCTCAAGTATTGATTCAATGGTCAAATTGTAAAATTTTAGGGTTACAAGGCTCCATTAATTATTTGTGAATCTTTGTATCTTGTGAAAAAATTATATCACACTTTGGGAACATGGTCTATGGAAAAATATGTAACAACTATCAATGCTCTAACCTATTTGGAAAAGATCACGAGTAATCCATTCAAAAATATTAGTGTAGATTAAGTGCGTCCTATCAATAAAATTGAAAGGGTATAACCAAATCCATGAACTTTTCCAGTAAATTCAATAATTTCATTTGTTGAAATCAATCCTAATGCCATGGGAAAAAATTTTTATCTACCAAATTGTGGGGAATTCTTAAATGGAGATGTATTCATTTAATCCATCGAACATCTGGAAGTATTTACATCATTATTCATGATAGAATATGTTTTTCCATTAGTAGAGGAAGACACAAATGTTGAGTACTAAACCATTATTTTCTCTTCAACGCTTCTGGAAGAACCCTCATTATAAATAGGGTTAGAAATGTTTTCCCTTTATTTAGGGTGTCCAATTACTGAATCCTCCCCATGCTCTAAATAATTTGATTCATAATAAACTCTTCATGAAGAAACAAAAGCGGTGAAGAATGAGTAAGAATAATAGGAAGATATAAAGGACCCCACTACATTATTTGAGGAAGTCATCTCCACAACTATGGATGATATTAGAGAAATAAATCTAGGTACATAGGAAGATAATTACCCATTCTAATTAGTACGACCTTGCCTTATGAAGAGAAAGAGTTGTACATTTAATTAAAAAATTAACAATGTGATTTTTTTTCTTTGAACAATAAAAAAATGTTTGGCCTTGATACTAATGTGGAAACTCATCATTTGGGTTTCCATAAGAGAAAACGAGATTTAAGTAGGTAGTAAGATTAATGCTCCCAACTGACACCTCAAAAATTGTGTTTGATGTCGAGAATATTATCAAAGCTAACATTATTAGGGAAATCAATTATCCTAAATGGAGGGAAAAAATTGTCCCATTGAAATAGAATTATGGGAAAATCCAATATTTTGTTAATTTCATATGTCTTAGTCTGTATTTTCCAAAGGATGACTTTTCAGTTCTAAACATATAACTTTTGATTGATATAAAAGATCGCTACAAATATCTCTCATTCAAGGATTATTACTCTATTTGTAACCAAATATGAATGGTCCTAGAAGACGAGGAATATATATCTTTTAGAACCCATCATGGAATATATTTCTATCGAGTATTGAAAATTGGAATAAAGAATTTTTGTCCAATGTTTCAACGTTTCATGAATCATATCTTCAAACCCTTCCTAGGATATTTTATCAAAAGATATGTGGATGATATAGTGGTTAAATACAGATTATGTTCTAATCATTAGAATGGTTTGGAAACCATATTCAAAAACCTTCAGCAACACAATCTAAAGATGAATCCCTTTAATGTTGTTTTTGCAGTTACCTCGGGAAAATTACATGAATCATTTTATACCATCACAACATCCAAAAATATCCTGAGAAGACAAAATAAATTCTTGGCATGTCACCTCCATGAAATTTGAACGAATAAAGAGGACATCATGGAAATATGGCCTATATTCGGTGCTTTATCATCGATTGGGAGGAAATTGATTATCCTTTACCATATTTGTAATGAAGAGAGTCACATTTCAATGGAACGAAGTCTGCCAAGAGGTATTTGATGCCTTTAATAAATATCTCATGAGACCACCAGTATTAATGCCACCTGTTGATGGAAAGTCACACATTCTCTATGTGACAACTTTAGAGAAATCACTTGGTGTATTCCAAGAACAAAAGAATGATTTTGGGAATGAAAACTGTCTGTATTGTCCTATTTGGCCAATTATTGATGTAGACACTCGATATACATGTATCAGGAACTGCTACCTAGCATTAATCATTTGAGATCAAAATATAAGGCAATTCTTGAAGCATCACGATGTCTACTTTATATCACACAATAACCCATTAAAAATTTATCCTCATTCATCCTATGCTGACCGGATGTGTTTCATGGTGGGTAGTTATTTTGCAAAATTTCGATATCCAATTTTTTTCTAAGAATGAATTAAAAGGCCATGATTTAGAGGATTTCCTTACTGAGAACCTGTATGTTGAAGATACAACATATAATACTGATCTTCCTGATTAACAAATCTTATATATCCATGATTGTCCCGAAACATGGGAAATGTACATTAATGGTCATTCAAGAAGTCTAATAGGGATGATAATGGAAAACCATGAACACAAAAAGTGTGTTTAGGGATTGTGATTATCTCCCTCTAAAAAGAAATGTTACCATATTCATTTCTATTATCAAAAGTAGGATCCAACAATAAGGAAGAATATCAAGCTCTCATTGCAGGCCTGTAAATTTAACTCCAAGTACAAGTGAACTACCTGACTATGAAAGGTGATTCATAATTCAAAATCAAACTAATCAATGGGGAATATAGTATCAGAAAATTATAATTAATCGCTTTGTGAGATTATGTATCGGTGTTAATGGATCAATTTACCTAAGACCAAACATTGTCTTATGTCCCATGATCACAAAATTCCCATGCTAATGCATTGCCTAATGCAGTCATAGCCCAGGTAGAGCCAAATTAGGATGATACAATCATTAGAATTTTCAATTATATTCTTGATTCACCTTTTTCATATTAGAATAGTGGAAAATATTGTAATCATCCATATTTCTAAGTCATAAATCCATACACCAAGATGGATGAAACCTATCATGGAATATCATCAAAACGGTTTAATTCAAATAGATAGAGATAAAAAAGAATAGGTTTGGAAATGAGTGTCCAATTTTACACATTATGATAAACCAGATCATGAAAATATTATCTAAAAATGAGGCTTTGATGGAGTCTTCTCTAGGTGCATTGATTAATAAGAAATTGTAAATGTCATAGAAGAAGTATGTGCATGAGAATATTTTTCTCACCAGTCTGAGGAAAGGATTTCTGTTCATATGTAAGGCTTCAATACATATGGGTTTCAACGATACATGATTGGAAAGAATTCAATACGAAGTGTCATCCCTGCCCAGTGCATGCCAACTTCATTCGTCAACCCTCAGAGTTGATACATACAACTAAATACTTCTATCTATTTTAAACATTGGGAATGGATGCATTATGACATTATCCTCTAGCTATGGCTATAAATTTTAAGTATATCCATACTACTACTAATTTATTCTCAATATGGGATGATGCAATACCTCTCAATGAGGTCAGGAAAAAGGATTGTTAACATTTTCAGAGCTAATATCATTACAGGATTTGGTGACCCTCATACCATATTGGTAGAAAACAACACAAATATATATTCTGTTGAGTGAATAAGTTATATTTGGATCACACTATCAAATACATTCGTTTATCTCGCAATCATGAAACAAAAAATTGATAGTAGAGGCATTAAGTATGTCCCTATGAAATATACACCATAAAAAGGTTGATAATGATAAGAAATCATGGCCATAAAAACTGTTTCTTGGTTTATCAGATTAACATACTACTATAAATACTGTAACTCAAACAACCCCATACTCATTGGTTTATGGATCATAAGTAGTTTTTCTTATTGAAATTCAATTTCCCCCACTGTTATTTTCCATTTGTGGTCAATTATTTATATATGGTTTGTCTCATAAAAGATTTGATGATCTTTAAGGATTAGATGAAAATATATTTTATACATTTCATAATTTAAAATTCTATCATAACATAATAGTATGATCTTTTAACAAGAAATTTATCCTCAACTGATTTCATTAAAGAGAATTAGTATTAGTCCTCAGGACTCTGATAATAACAAGAATGAAGCCTGCAAAGCTAGAGCTAAAGGGGTAAGAACATTATTCCATAAATATGTTCTACTCTAAGGGAGAATATTCCCTAATATTAGTGGATCGAGAACATATTACATCTCTAACCATTTCAAGATTCTTAATGAATTACACTGTGTTATCACACAAATTAATGTCTTATTTTCATGACATTAAACTACATAACAATTATATATGTCCATGCTTCATGATGTTAAAATGTGTATCATAGTTTTTCTTATCATAGAACATTATACTGTGTGACATCATTTGTCCTCATTACATGACATTAAACTATATGTTTATCATCTTCTTCATTTGATGTTTTAAAATCCCCTATGATACCGCAAATTGGAATTCCAAATGGTTATTTTAAAAAATATGTAAGATTATATGTGGAATCAATACTCATAACATTGTTACTCTTAGTGGCACATGAGTTCAATTTTTCCAACTTTTTGAATGAGATAATCATAGAAACATAATTTCACGAACTACATATGACATTATTCTCATTCCAATGGGATACATATTGACACTTGGATATCCAATCGTGGGCCCATATGCAAGCTTAATGAATTTTATTTCCTTGTTTTCCTCCTGTATATCTTCAAGATATATATTGTGTACTATTCCAAAAAACATAGTTTGATCTTTTTCCCATCTTGTGTCTTATGTTTAACCATTATCTAAAACATGTTAAAATCCTCTGTCTCTCATAGAAAAATCAATTGATATGGGAACTGATTTCATCAAGATTAAGGGTTTTCACAATTCTCATTTCAATGGGATACATAGAGACGTTTAGATACCCAATCTTGGTCTCACCCATATCAACAAAAAAACCTCTTCCCCTCATCGAAATGTGATTGATATTGCGAATAATCTCTTGAACTATTTGTGGCTGGATTCATGATCTATAGAGAATCATAGTTACACATCATTCATATACCCTAGTCTAGCTGCAATATTCCTTTTCATGTCAAGGTCACATAATGTCCTCACTTCATGACACTAAACTACACAACATAATGTCCTTTATACATGGAATTAAACTAAAAAGTTCCCAAGGAACTACATATGGCTTGATTCTCACCCCATTGAGATATGTACTGATGACTATTCCAAATCTCTTAGTCCCAACCCTGAGATAATAAATTTTTTATCTCATCCATGTATAATTAACAATATCTATAGGGGTCTTCATTTTTTTGATCCTCTTATTTGAGATCCCACAAAGGAAATAAGATATGTGACCATTTTACATATGATTTTGATCTAAATAAGGGACTTTAATCTCATGAACAATGTTGATTAAAATATTTTTCTTATGCATTGAAAATCACACCATTAACATTTCACACTCTTAATCATGAATACATTCAGTTCTTCATTATCATTCTTTGAGTTGTGGTTGAATAGTTTATGATAATTGAGAAATCCTTTTCCAGGCTACATAACTTGTTCCTGTAGGTTTCCTTCAATAAGTCACCAACAAAATGAGCCTATCATCCAATGGATGGCATTGTTTGGTAATGAAAAAAATGCCCTAATTGGAACTACACAATATAGCCACCATAATTGGTTTTTTCAAAAAGAGGTAACTTCGTTCTTTGTAAAATCATCTTATGTCCACTTCCAAAAATGATGAAAATATACAGGAATCCATATTTTAATGCAGTCATCCATTGTATATTTGTCCAAGTTCCCTTCACATGACCAAAAATCTTATATGATCATGGTTTAATCATTTTTTACATTCCATTTGTTCAAATCATATTCAAATAACCATGGACAATTTGATCACATATATTCATTGTTTACATGATATTTTGATCCTATTTGTATGTCTTAATTATACAGGATCCTTACTCCCTATGTTTGGGCCAACCCTTCATAGAGAAAATGTTCCTCATTTTATAGGGAAATCATGATTGGTAATACTCTTTAAACATTAAGGGACTTTTCTACATAAAAAAATATCTAGGCTTTAGAAAATATGGATCTCTATAAATTTCCATCAACTTATTGTAATAGAGTGTCTGTTACTCAAGAGCTATTTTTGCCTAACTATGTAGTATGTTCACCTAGGGGGGCCTGTCACCTGAAAGATGCCACAGTTTGGAAATGGTGAAAATTCCAAAATTAGACCTACATAATAAATCCCCTATAACGGGTTCATCAAATAGTGGAAATTTAATTCTTGAAAAAGACTTTATGTAATGCCTTAATCCCATCTCCTATTTCATTCTTCAGACCCAAAACATTCCTAAATTGTATTTTACAATTCATCCTTTCCATACCTAAACATAGAAGAATGTTTCTAGACAAATTATAATGAAATGGGAGACTCATAAACCATTTTTCATAACTAATGACCTTAAATTCAATCTTTATAATGTCATTCCTCCATGACTTGAAATTCAAAACATAATTTCATTGCTGCGTTTTTTGAAACTGTAGAACATAATGTCATTGATGCATGAATTGAAAATAGAAAGCATAATATTCTTACTACATGACATAAAACATCATATCAGAATATTAGGAAACCCATATCTAACATATGTAAACTTTTTTATAAACTAAAATCATTTAGGAGTGGTTCGTCATTGATATCCAATATCAGCACAGATGGCCCCATTGTTTTCTGTTATGTTTCCTTAGGTAATCCATCCATTATGGCCTTGAGAAATCCAAACCTATAATCCTTTTGACTATGGACAATAGAATGTAAGAATTATTACCATCTTATTTACCATACTATGGAGAACATACCCTAGTTGGCATTGCCTAAATCTCACATGTATAACGAGACTATTAGTCAACGGATGACATTGGTTGGCTATTCAGCAGATGCCTAATTATCCCTACATAATATAGCCCCCATATGTGGTTTTCAATAAAATAGTAACATTGTTCTTGGAAGAAACATCCTCTATTTGTATTCTTAAAATATAATATTTGGTGAAAATAAAAAAATCATTATTCCGGTTTCCCATTGAGGGTATCTGGAAAATCATGGGACTTTCCCAACTATAAAATCCTTGTTTGGGTTCTAAAATGATAATTCACTGTCAAAAATATTCTGCATGAAACACTATAATTACTAGTCCAACATGTATAACAATAAAATGATAATAAAAAGTGACATATTACTCACTAGTTTGAATCCTCTCAATGGTATCATTGGACAAAAGTCGAGTCTTTTCTTTCTTGACCTAAATTTTTTATGTTTTAGGAAATATTGAGAAATAAAAACTCATAAGATACAATGTTTTTGGGGTTGTCAAAATAACAATAGTAAAAATCAAACTACGCTCGCAAAGCCCCATGGATTAGGTAAAAATTTTAAGGTCATTCCAAATATTACGTAGATCAAAATTTTGATAAATGATTTAGGAATTCCTCAATGTTCCCTACATATTCCGTTGAAAATGATTTTTTTCATTCTGGATGAACCTAAGTATAGGGGGGCTTTTTTGACACCATAGAATTAGTTTCACTAACTTATTAGAAAAATTGATGATATTATTAACACATAGAAAAAAAATGTCATTTATGTTTAATGATGTTTCACCATGATAGAATAAGATGTAGTTTGGATTTTTATCTTCCAAAAGACGTCTCCAAAATTAGGGATAAGTGAAAAGATGCCCACCAAAATAGAATGATTTCGATTTCTGTGATCAGTGATGAAAATGTGTTGATTTATTAAATTTAAATTTATATGTTTCATACTAGAATACATGATTTATTCACAATATAAATAAGTATAGAAAAATTTGATAGATTCTATTTGACTTGTCACAGATCCCAAATGGACTTATGGAATAAAAGTTGTTGATCTCGGAAGATAGCTAACTTTAAAAAAGTAATTACCATCACCTGTGTGGAGGACCTAGGAGGAGGACCAATTCTGTAGTATTATTTTTTTCACCCCTACATAGATGTAATTTTTTAAGGAGCTATGTGGATGACCTAAACCAAAAAAATCCATTCGACTATCACCCTCCTTGATAATAAATAAGACCCATGGGATCCTCATTTTAGAGGTGAAAAAGTTGGAATAACTCCTGAAGATCCGGTTGTGTACTTCCATTGTATTGGTTCATAAAAATAACTCTCATGCAATTCCATGAAACTTGAGAGAAGATAGAATTAATGGGGAAAAGTGGTTTGTAGTCCCATCAATGTCTAGAACATATGGATCTTCAACAATGTAACACCCTGAGATTTTATGAAAAATATTCCTTTTAATTTTATTGATTCCTTGTGTTTTATGAAACACCAAAATGATCTTTCACTATACGCATCCCTGATGTGGATTTTATTACACACAATCGCGACCTTCCACAATAGCGTGTGTTATACACAATACCGAGTTTCACTAAACAACGATATGTTATATAAACTAGCCATTATAAATACTAATACCCACTTTTTAATATTTTATAAATTTTATATTTGGAAATGGACTTCATTTTTGGATTCGGAATATCGAAATTAGCCTAGGGTGAATTTTTGGTATTTTTCTGAAAACTTTCAATTTTTGATGAATAGTGAAAACACTATGTTAATATTTAAAAACCGACTTTTTATTTAAATAATTATTTATTTTATTTAAATTTATTTTAGGTAAAATTGATACATAATACCTATATAATTTCAATTTAATTCATTGGAGTCATTTTATAATAATTTTAGATATATAAAAATTTTATTGAACTTTTCACCGTCTTTTACCCACCTCCTAAGAGACTTTCGAAATTCACATAAAACTTATTTTTACCACTTCTGTGAGTGGAATTTAGAAAATCCGAGAGACCCAATTAATATCATGGACTAAAATTTTGTTCAATGAGATGAAAATAAGTTTTTATGAATAGTAACATTTTAATTTTATTTACCACAGTTAAAAGTAAATAGGGTAATTAAGGGTAAAAATGATATTATTATTAAACTAACACATGTCCTAATTCTATTGGATAAGTGTAATTCGACCAAAAACAATGTTAGGAATAAAATATGACCATTTAGGTCCACATGTATTAGATTAGGACATTTATTATTAATTTATTTAAAGAAAGGTTAAAATAGTTAAAATCAAAGTTTAATAACTAATTCATTTTTAATATTGGTATATACATAATATAAATTCGACTATAAATATTCATTAGAAAATAAAAATATTTTCTACATAATGGTATTTGATTTATAATTTTTAGACATTATAAAATTTATTTTATTAATGACACAATGATGACGCTGTAATTATATTAATAATGAAATATTAACATAATTGATGTTATAAATACCCAAATAAATGTAATATGATACTTTTTATGAATTACAATAATTTTGTAGGTTAATACGACATGTTATTATTTATTTCATTAATTTTTTTCTAACTAATCATTCTGTTAGGATTTTTACAAAAATCAATTACCAAATTGTTTCAAAATTGACATAATATAGTTTTTAAAACAAATATTATATTATTAATTGTTATTTTATTCCAAAAAATCTAAGGGTCTGTCAAATGACTTAGATAAAGTTATATATATTAATAGTAAACCACTTGGATTTATTTTGTCTTGTTATAGTATGTTTATTAACCTTATAGTGTAAGAAAACAAGAAGACATGGTAAAAGTAAAATTATTTAACATAAAGTTAAATCTAAATGATAAGGTTAGAATAGAAACCTAAACATGTCTAAATTCTATTGGATGAGATAATTTCGACCCATACCCACCTTAGATAAAAAATAAATCAATTTGGAGATATTAAAAACCAAATATGACTTTATAAAAAATAATATTTTTTGTTTTTCCAAAGGTGCCCCTTCCCTCCCATATAAAAGGGAACCTTCTCCCTCTCTTCCTAACACCCTTTTGAGACTTGAAGCTCGGCAAAACCCTGCCCCTTTCTATTATCCACTTCATTAGCAACATTCTGGATGTTCTGGTCCTCTCAAAAGACCAACTATACTTCCTTAAGAGAAGGCTTAAAGGAGGTGCGTCGAAGAAGAGGAAATCTCTTCATTCGATTCTCTCAAGTTTCTTTCTTCTTCAACTCCTTATTATTTAGTTGTTTCATTATAATATAATAACATCAGTATCACTCATATACTGATATGTCATTATGAATATGAAATAGACCTATTTCATCTTCTATCCATCCTATGGAAAACTAAATCACCACGCGTGCATATGTATGGAATACTGTCTCCACACTGTGGTGTAATCAGTTTTTCCAGCACCACCTTCCATGGATGGGTATAATGGTGTAAATAAATAACTGTATAAGGTTATTGTAAAGTGATATCGATTATGTAATATTATACATAAACTTCAATACAATTCCATGATTATGGGAATGATATCATCGCTCATGCGTACGTACAGACTACCGTCTCCACGAACGCGATAGGATTCATTTTCCATGATTAACCATTCAAGAATGATTATAAAGTATATATAATGAATAATAATGAAATATATGACATAATGGAGCTACTTTATTTATTTATATACAGACAAATATATATATATATATTTCATCTACTTACTTCCATTCAAGTCAATAAGGAAAAGAAAACAGCGTTCATGCATACGTACGACCTACCGTCTCCATGAACGGTGTATTTCATTTCATTTATCCTTATATTATATATATATACCGAATATATATGCTTTATATATCATGATTTAAATTTTGTAAGTAATTAAATCATGATATAATTAGTAATGATATCAAGAACAACAATTCCAAACACGTACGATAAATAAAACGTTTTACCCAAAACGCTGCTTTAACATGCAATTTACAAAAGAACGTGTAATATAAAGTCATAAGTGATCTATATATGATATCATAACAATTAATGTGATTCTGTAATAAGTCAATGTCATTATATAAATCATTATTCATGAAGTTTGGATACGTACGAAGCATATCAGACCTAAGGTGAGGGATAATTTTGCAAATCTCATTTTTATCCAAGATTGCTTATTCGTAAGTATTTACTGGGGTTATTGTTATCATCCATGTATATGTTTTATAAAAGTGTTTTCATATATGTTTAATGTAATTTTTACCCATTTTGACTTTTACCCCATGGTATGGAAGGAATCATTCTTTTGTTTACCCTACAAGGTACTTTTTGACTTTTTCGGAAAAAGTATGAGGAGAATGTTTTTTAACTTATATGGCATGAACAAATTTCTATGTTTTCATAAAGCTTAATTTTCATGAAGCCTCCTCTACAAGACTTCATTACTGTTTAAAAAAAATCCATTTCTTTTAATATTGCATGTCATTTTGTGAAAAGAAATTATTTTGAAAAAGAATGGATATTTTCCTCAAGAATTCATTTTAAGTGTTTTTTCAAAACTATTTTCCATATAAGATGAAATTATTTCATATGTGTATGTTTCAGGTATAATTTCTCTTCTATTTACATGGTATTATTATTCTTATAATGAAATGATATCAATTTGTTTTATATGGATTGTGTTATGATGGAATGATGTTTAAGAATCCCAATTTATTACATGGGTTATGCTATGATGTATGATTTATGATTTTGTGTCACCAGTAAGAATTATTTCATTATGAGATGCATGGGACCTATATCTCCCTACAATGCATTGGGTAAATATTTATATCTCATGAGATAGACATTGTTGGAATGGTAAGTTAATCTGGTTCAGTGTTATAGGACTGGAAAAAGGAGTGAACTTGATTCAGAATGGGACTTTTTCCTCTAAGATGGTCTGGAAGCAATACCTTGGCTACTATGGAAATCATAACATTTGCTTAATGGATTCCACAATTAAATTTTTTATTACCATGCTAGTTTATCATGACTAATGTTCCTCTATGATCTATGCCTTTTGTACTTCCATGATTTATGTCATTGCTCATGATTTTGATGTTTAGATTTTATGTTCAAGTTTTTTTATTCAAATGTTTATGGATTGTTTTATGTTATCTATGCTTACACTTACTGAGAATTTGAGCTCACCCTTTATATATTTTCTTTTTTCCCATGACATAATGAATAGTTTTAGGTAAGAAAAAAAGCGGAATATCTTTATGGGAGATGTTGAATATCTTTCACAAAGATTAGAATATTTTGTTCCGAGTTTCCAAAGACACTAAACTATTACGATCCTTGAGTGTTTGTTTTTTTATGTTTTAAGTATTCCGAAAAAGTAATTTAATGCCTATGTACATCAATATTTGGGTCTCTATAGTTGTAATGAGAGGAAAGTTTTAGTTAACCTTTGGAAAATAGGATGCAAAAAATTTAGTGAGATCCCTAGAGATATTTCTAAGGTATGTCTAGGGATGTCCCTAAGGATAACTAGAGATATAGGTTATACTCCTAGAATTATGGTAAAGATATTAGAATTAAACCTAAGATTTTTGATATTGAAGGTAATCCCCCTTTACTATGTTTTTTTTCATAGCATGATTTGTGCCTCTCACGCTGTTCTTTTTGGGTTTTAGACGATGGCTGGATCCCAAAGGAACCATGTTAATTTATGAAATGGACAATGCAATGACTGTCTCCTGAGAAACCAGATTTGATGCGAGATGGAGTGAAAAATCATATTTCTATACTTACACAAGCTATGAATCATTCTGGATTTCCAAATTATTAGAGAAGGGAACAATATTCTATTGAGTCCTTCATGATGAAACATCCATCGTCTTTCAATGGGTCATCTGATCCACTTGTTGCTGAACAATGGATCATTACCATTGAAAATATTTTTTCTATACTTCGTTGTTCAGAACATGAAAAAGTCATTTTAGTTTTTTACTGTTTAGAAGGTGAATCAGACCCTTGGTGGACTCTAATTAAGAATACAATGCCCCAATATGAAATTGAATCTATGGAATGGGACAAGTCTAAGAACTTGTTTTTCAGTAAGTACTTCCCTTGTATTCATCGAACAATGATGTAAAAGGAGTTCCTTGAGCTTAAGAAAAAGGATGATGAATCTAGTGGTATATACGAGGCGAATTTTACAAGGTTTTCAAGGTATGCATATGGCTTTATCATCCAACTTGAAAGTAATGTTGATCAATTCTTCAGTGGCTCAAAACCAAGTCTTCGAAGGGCATTAGCTATAAGAGACTTCGGTAGCTATGATGAAATTATGTGTTGTGCTATCAAGGTAGAACTGGAAAATGGTGTTACATATCCATTTCATGGTTTTGAAAAGAAATAAATGATGGAGATCCATGAGAAATCTCATAACAATGGTGAAAAGAAGATGATTGTTTCTTTATGTTCAATGTGTGGATAGAAGCGTGGTGGAGATTTCCTAAAAGGTACTAGAAAATGTTTTACATGTGGAAAACGAGGTCATTGAGCAGATGATTGTTCAATTAATGGAAAAAATGATTCTAATGATGTGAATAGAGAAAAGACTACAGAGAATGCTCCACAACACTTCAATGCTTCATGTTCAAGGAAATGGGGAATTATTCTAATAAATGCCCTAATTCACGGGTTAATGATTATCAATGTGAGCAACCTCTTAAGAAAAAGGATAAAGGGAAGTCTCGTGCATTCACTATTTGTGATGTTGAGTATGAAAATGGTGTTCTGTAATGATTAAGTGTTTATGTAAGGGGATTTCAAAATAGTATCATGGAATCTAATTTACGGTATTGTGGAATTTTGGAATATTTATGTATTGGTTTTCAATAATTATATGGTACTAGTAACCATGAAAAAATTAATGAAATGTTTTTGGAAAGAAGTTGATATGTGCATAATGAATGGATAGTGAAAAAATTAAATGAACTCATGATTGATATAAGGACTAAGTGATATCATGGTTTGAGTATATAGAATTTTTGGGATTTTGGTATGTGGAAAGAATTAACTTTTGGCAGCATTCATGTTTTCACTAAGGATCAATGGATATTCATTTTTCAAGAAAATAAATGATTAAGGACATCGAATGTTTGGAATGTGACCAACAAGACATATCTTTTGGTATTAACATGCTTGTTATATGAACTCTCAGGTAATCTTTTTCACTATAATATGAGATTGGACAACAGTAATTTGGATAAACATAAATATTGGAATGGATTATGTTGGACATAAGATAGTATTGTTTAAGGCTAGAACGTTATCGATATTATGGATGGAAAGTTATAACAACGTAGTTTTAGAAAAAGGACAACCTGAAGGATGGGCGACAACCCGTCACATCAAACAAGGCTGTGGGAATCGAACCCAAAACCAAAGTGCGACAGGCCTTTATTTCCTACTGCTGGCCTACAGGAAGTCCCTGGTTAGTAGAAACTAGTTTTATTATATTATGCAGTATGATATATGAAGTATAAGTCCATTTTCGGAATCATATACGATTAAAATCACAATAGATGGACTTCTGTATAACTTTTTCTAACATTTTGATTGAGACATATGGAATGACCCATCATTCTATCACATGATCTACTAACACTTCAAGAATGAAAAATTCAACTTCATTTCTTTATGATATGAAGTGGAAATTGTTCAAGGCATGAACAACTGTGATATTGTATCAAAATCAAGTAAGTATTTATTTTGATTTGAAAATTATTCAACATTAGGGAACTGATCTTGACAACCAAAAATGTTGTCCTAGTGCCCTTATATCTGATGAATCAGATGGTACCTTAGATCATCACAAATTTATGGCTTTTTGATTGTTGGATTTTTCATAGCCATGTTCTCTACCACTCTCCATCAGAACTTTATGGTCAGATTTCTCTTCCATATCCATATTTTCACCTATGTTCTCTTATGTGTAAACCCAGTGATTAGTTAATTTGGAAAACCGTTATGTTTCATACATGTGTTTTTAAAGATAGTTTTTGTTATTCCTTTTTACGATGTGGGTTTCTATTAAAGAAACTCACAAATATTAAACCATTTTTGACCCCGACGAATTTCGAGGGCGAAATTCATTTTAAGGGGGAAGAATGTACCACCCTGAGATTTTATAAAAAATATTATTTTTAATTTTATTGATTTCTTGTGTTGTATTATACACAAAAATGAGCTTTCATTATACGCATCCCTGACTTGGCTTGCATTACAAGCAATCGCGACCTTCCACGATAGTGTGTGTTGTATGCAATACCGAGTTTCACTAAACAACGATATGTTATATAGACTAGCCGCTATGAATAGTAATACCCACTTTTTAAAATTTTATAAATTATATCATTCGAAATGGACTACATTTTTGGATCCGGAATATCAAAATTATCCTAGGGTGAATTTTTGGTATTTTTCTGAAATCTTTCAATTTTTTATGAATAATAAAAACATTGGGTTACTATTTAATAACCGACTGTTTATTTAAATAATTATTTATTTTATTTAAATTTATTTTAGGTCAAAATTGATACATAATACCTATATAAGTTCAATGTAATTCATTGGAGTCATTTCATAATAATTTTAGATATATAAAAATTTTATTGAACTTTTCACCCTCTCTTACCCACCTCCTAGCAGACTTTGGAAATTCACAGAAAACATAATTTTACTGCTTCTGTGAGTGTAATTTCGAAAATCTGAGATACATGGTTAATATCAAGGACTAAAATGTGGTTTAATGAGATGAAAATAATTTTGGTGAATAGTAACTTTTACTTTTATTTACCACGATTAAAAGTAAATAGGGTAATTAAGTGTAAAAATGATATTATTATTACTCTAACACAAGTATAAATTCTATTGGATAAGTTTAATTCGACCAAAAAAAACCTTAGGAATAATATATGACCATTTAGGTCCCCTTGGATTAGATTAGGACATTTATTATTAATTTATTTAAAGAGTGGTTAAAATATTTAAAATCAAAGTTTAATAACTAAATAATTTTTAATATAGGGTTATACATAAGATAAATTCTACTATAAATATTCATTAGACATATAAAAGATTTCCTATATAATTTTATTTTATTTATAATTTTTAGACTTCAAATAATTTAATTTATTTTTGACATAATGATGATGCAGTAATTATATTATTAATGAAATATTAACATAATTGATGTTATAAATACCCAAATAAATGGAATTTGTGACTTTTTATGAATTAAAATAATTTTTAGGTTAATATGGCATGTTAGTATTGACTTAATTAAATTTTTTGAACTAATCATTCAGTTATGAGTTTCAAAAAAATCAAATAACAAATAGTGTCAAAATTGACAAAAAATAGTTTTTAAAACAAATATTATATTATTAATTGTTATGTTTTTCATAAAAATCTAAGGCTCAGCCAAATGACTTATATAAGGATATATATATTAATAATAAACAACATGGGGTTCTTTTAGCTTGTTACAGTAAGTTTATTAACCTTATAGTGTAAGAAAACAAGAAGTCACAGAAAAATTAAATTATTTAACTTAAAGATAAATCTAAATGATAAGGATAAAATAGAAACCAAAGCTTGTATAAATTCTATTGGATGAAAAACTTTATACCAATACCCAAATTATATTTGAAATAAATCAATTTTTAGTTATTAAAAACCGAATATTACTGTATAATAAAATAATAGATTTTGTTTTTCCAATAGTGCCCCTCTCCTCCCTTATAAAAGGGAACCTCCTCCCTCTCTTCCTCACAACCTTTTGAGCCTTTAAGCTCGGCCAATACCTTCCCATTTCTCTTCTCCACTTCCCTAGAAATATTCTGGAGGTTCTTCTCTTCTGAAAAGACAATCTCTACTTCATTAAGAGAAGGCTTAAAAGAGATGCGTCGAAGAAGACGTATTCTCTTCTTTCGATTCTCTCAAGTTTCTTTCTTCTTCAACTCCTTCTTATTTAGTTGTTTAATTATAAATTAATAACATAAGTATCACTCATATACTGATATGTTATTATGAATATGAGAAAACCCTATTTCAACTTCTATCCATCCTACGGAAAATGAAATCACCACGCGTGCGTACGCACGGAATACCGTCTCCACGCTGTGGTGTAATCAGTTTTTCCACCACCACCTTACATGGATGGGTATAATGCTGTAAATAAATAACTATATTTTTTTATTACAAAGTGATATTTATTATTTAATATTATATATACACTTCAATACAATTACATGTTCATGGGAATGATATCATCGCTCGTGCGTACGTACGAACTACCGTCTCCACGAACGCGATGAGATTCATTTTCCATGATTTACCATTCAAGAATGTTTATAAAGTATATATAATGAATAATAATGAAATATATGACATAATGAAACAACTGGATTTATTTATACACACACACACAGATATATATATATATATATATTTCATCTACTTACTTCCATTCAAGTCAATAAGGAAAAGAAAAGAGCGTTCATGCGTACATACGGCCTACCGTCTCCATGAACGGTGTATTTCATTTCATTTATCTATATATATTATATATATATATATACTGAATATATATATGATATATATATATCATAATTTAAATTCTGTAAGTAATTAAATATTGATATATTTAGTAATTATATTAAGAACAACAAGTCCTAACACATACGATAAATAAAACGTTTTACCCAAAACGCTGCTTTAACATGAAATTTACAAAAGAACAGGTAATATAAATTCATAAGTGAACCATATATGATATCATAACAATTAATATGATTCTTTAATAAGTAAATGGCTTTATTTAAATCATTATACAAGAGGTTAGGATACATACGAAGCATATCATACCTAATGTAAGGGAAAATTTTGCAAATCTCATTTTTATCCGAGATTGATTATTCGTAAGTATTTACTGAGGTTATTGTTATCATCCATGTCCATGTATTATAAAAGAGTTTTCATGTATGTTTAATGTAATTTTTACCCATTTTGACTTTTAACCCATGGTTTGGAAGGAATCTTTCTTTTTTTACCCAACAAGGTACTTTTTGAATTTCCCGGCAAAAGTATGAGGAGAATGTTTTTTTAACTTATACGGCATGAATGGATTTTTATGTTTTCATAATGCCTAATTTTCATGAATCCTCCTCTAAATGATTTCAAAAATATTTTCAGAAAAATACTTTTCTTTTAAAGATGCATGTCATTTTGTGAAAATAAAATGATTTTGAAAAAGAATGGATATTTTCCTCATGATTTCATTTCAAGTCTTTTGTCAAAACTATTTTCCATCTAATATGTAATTATTTCATATATATATGTTTCAAGTATAATGTCTCTATTATTTACATGGTATGATTCTTCTTATGATGAAATGATATCCATTTGTTTTATATGGATTATGTTATGATGGCATGATGTTTAAGAATCCCAATTTATTATATGGGTTACGCTATGATGTATGATTTATGATTTTGTGGAACAAGTAAGATTGATTTCATTATGATATGGGTGGGACCTATATATCCCTCAAATTAATTGGGTAAATATTTATATCTCATGAGATATACATGGCTGGAACAGTATGTTAATCCGGTTCAGTGTTACCGGACAGGAATGAGAAGTGAACTTGATTCTGAATGGGACTTTTCCCACTAATATGGTCTTGGCAGCAATGCCTTGGCTACTATGGAAATCATAAAATGTGCTTAATGGATGCCACAATTACATGTTTTATTACCATGATTGTTTATCATGAGTAATGTTCCTTTATGATCTATGCCATGTGTACTTCCAAGATTTATGTCGTTGCTCATGATTTTGATGTTTAGATTTTATGTTCTTGTTTTTTTTATTCAAATGTTTATGGATTATTTTATGTTATCTATGATTAACCTTACTAAGCATTTGACCTCACCCTTTATATGCTTTATTTTTCCTAGGATATAAAGAAAAAATTTAGGTAAGAAAAATATGGGGAAGATCTTTATGGGAGATGTTGAAGATCGTTCACAACGATTAGAAGATATTGTTCCGAGTTTCCAAAGACACTAAAATATTACTATCCTTGGGTGATGGTTTTTGTTATGTATTTACTATTTGTAAAAAGTAATGTAATGTCTATGTACGTCATGCTTTGGTTATATACAACCAAGGACCTACTCCAATGTCCTATTCAGAGAACATGAACATAATACATGTATAGAGAACATGCCCAGAGCACCTGCCCAGATCACCTATGTGACACCACTTAGCAACTAACCTGTGTGGATTCTTTGTTAGAGCACATACACAGCCCATCTTGGTGGCACACCTATGCACCACCACTGGTCCATCCTGTGGGGGATGGGTCCCCATACCCCTACTCATCATCATTAACGTGATTCATTCACAGCCATTTTGTCTGATCCCCTTACTTCTGTCACAACACCCCATGACAAATGGAGAGTCACGCCATGAACGTTTCTGGTTGGGTCGATGAAAGTTTCCATTGCGTGCTTTATGTGGCCCAACTTGTAGCCTTTGAATACAATAATTTGAGATACTCCATCACAGTCAATGATGTTCCTTTTTCTACTTTCATTTTTGTGTTTATTTCACATGTTATGAGTTTGGACTCTTTTTTGGATTCATCGAATACCATGATTCGATACACTCTTCATGAAAATCCTCAAACTTCATCACCTTACTACTATTCTAGGTTAAATCTCAAATGTTCATCCTCATTAGGAGTAAGAACCAACTAATCCCTTATTGGGGATTCTCCTTAGGAGTAATCCACAAACCAATATAAGGGAATCCATCCTAGAGTCTGGCCATAGAATTTCAGGCTAGACCCAACTACTTTCAATTTCATTTCACATTGAACGGTTCATTACACCACACACCCACCCACCATCTCCTTTGAATCTTTCTCTATAGTCCTTGCCTCTTGCAACAACAAAAGAGAATTTGTGTGGTTTGTAGAATCTTTTACATCCTCTTTTTTCTCACACTGAGTATGAATCACATGGGCTTATAGATTTTTTATGGGTACAACATCCACACAATCCAAAACATATTGAACTATGAGAACATTTATTCATGCCATAATTGGTATACATAGAAATCCTTCACCTGATCCTGAGCTCACTAGATACCATATCCAAGAATCAAACCCTAATAGTCTTATTTTAGGAATCCTCTTTAAGAGTTAGCCTCAAATTAATCCCCCATAAATCTCCATGTGTTATGAAATCTAACATGGAACTTGTTACAAGGAAATCCAATTTAGTATTATGACCAAAAATATATCTCTAAGAGGGTCACAATCCCCTCCAAGTCATACCGAACTACACCGTCATTGATTCCCATTTGAGTGAGATATGTAGGAAGCCTCCCTGAGGTTCAAAACCCAACACTCCAAATGAACCTTTTACTTCCTAGTGCATATACCCAACACGGTCTAATAAAGCATGAAATCCTATATCCTTTCTAGGATCCTTGGGCTAATTGGGTATAAATGACACACATATAATTGAACAAGAACATTCTTCTTAGATGTACTTACCACACAACATTAAACTATATGGTTAGGTACTTATCACATGATCATAAAAGGAATGATGTGTCCCATTAAGTGGAACCAAAATAAGATGGTTCTAATTTAATTCACAAGTTGATGTAGGTAGAAATTTTTGGGTATGATCCCAAAATCAAAAGACACTTATGTCTCCCTGGATGAAAAAATCATCCATATTGCCCATTGAGTGGCATAAAAACTATAATTGTCATGAAAATGGATAAAAGAATCTATAAATAGTATATTATAGGATATTGTTGATGGAGAACATAAAATAGCATCCTATTTAAACATTAGTGAAGGACATCAAATAGTTATAGAAAATTCTGAATTCCCCACATGCTAAAAATAGATTGAAAATTTAAAGGGAAACTGATGTTATACTTGGTATGTTAATACAGATCCATGAAAATATCTCATATCTATAAGTGAGTCATTGTGTAAGTAATAATTCTCCCCAAAAACTTGTGACAATCCTAACAACCCCTCTTCTTAACAAATGTGCATTCTAATGTATCATAGGTCCAAACTTAACAAACATCTACAATTGTAAATCTTGTATCTTTGGATAATGAACCATTTGATTATTTCTGTTCCATATATAAATCCAATGGAAACCACCCAGAAGTAGTAATTCATAATATGAACAAACCTTCTGGGAGGAACAATATCCTTCAATTTAACATAATCCAATTAATTCTATATGAAACAACATTACACTAGGTTTTGTTGTAAAATCTTATTTGTTGTCAAATAATACATTTTCATAAATGTGGGATTCATTATGATGGAAGAATATATGCTAAAAGTTAATTTAACCAATTAATTAAATTTTATCATATTAACTAGATTCAATATTTAGAATATGTATGGGAAAAATTTAAATTTTCATTTCATTTTTAGACATAATGAATATTAACCATGGTAAAAATTTATAACCATATCTAAGGGTAAAATTGGTAAAATGGGTTGAAATAAATGGACAAGTCTTAATGATATACAACATTCTTAAATCTCATTGGTGAGATACATTTCTTATATGCCCTTAAAAATCACTCAAATATAAATATTTGGTTCAACATGAGTTTAGTGAAACATATATTATATTATAATGATTTAATATTTACATGTTACCCACAATCCCCACATATAAAAGGAAACCTCCTCCCCTTAATTATATGAAATTATTGAGACACATAAGTTGAAAATGAAATAAAAAAATTAACTTCTAGACATTCATATCCCTACTGAAGTGTTTTTGGGGTTCCCAAGAGACAATTCCATTATGAATTATGATGTATGCCAACGAATGTATTCCCAATAAGTGAAACCATCTTAATAGTATCATTTCAATGCATGTTTCTAAAAACACATTCAATTTTTTTATATACAAACTAATATAATGAACATAGTATTGTCAATATAATAAAATATTATTATTTTGATGTATTAATGATTATCTATCACTTCTTCATCAGATGAAAAAATAAAACATCGCTCATGTACCCTTGAGGTATACTAACACCCTAATGAGATGTGTATCATTTTTCATCACCAATTCACAATTATAGTCATAAAGATATATATGAAGATCATTTTATTCCAATATATAAATTTCAGGGGAAATTTAAATGTTTTTATTTCAATGGACTCATAGGGATAAAATTTACATTTTACACTAAAATAAAATTTTATATTATTTTATAGACCACTTAATTAGTTACTACATATAGTGATTACCATTAGACAAGAGTTTTGGGAATGTCTAATCCATTTGAATTTTATGTAATAATTATTATTTAAAATTTAGTTAATTAAATGTTAATTTATTAATCTACGTTTAAATGATTAAATCATTTGAATGGTTTGTCTTATTGAGATTATAACATTAGGTTAGAGTCCATATTGTGGGGTTTTTCATAGGTGAATTATAATCAACTATTGGGAAATGGGGTCAATTTCTTTTTAATAATTCATTTTTTCTTCTCCCCATTTCACATATTATTTTTCATTTCTACTTTATTTTATTTTTCATTTCCCATACACCCATTTTGATTCCATGACATAAATTTAGGTGAGGTAGAGAGAGAGAGAAGAAATATATGTACGATGAGGCATTATCCAAGGAGTTGTTTAACATCTTGAGTGGGTGTTGACATGTGTGTAGCACTTGTCATAGGTGAATCTACAATGTTTTATACTTACATGGGGGATAATTTAAATTATTATATTCCAAAAACCTATATATTTAATTATACATATTTGTAATTACTTATTATGATTATTGGTGACCCTGTGGGGGTCAATCAATGGTTATTTCTTAAAAAGGGATGTTTTGGCTGATTTTATTGGTTTCTGGTTCTGAAATCTCAATCACATTGTGTGTAGTCTCATGAAAACTTGTCATGTGTTGTTACTATTAATGGAATATGATAATATTGAATTTCCACACAATTTAATTTGAGTACACTCCATGTAATAGAGAATACTAATGTGTCTGAGTATCTGGGAAGATTACAGTTTTTGGAGGACACACCATTTTATCATAGTAAATATCATTTAGTGGTATACGGTCATGTGATAAAGAACTTGGGAATACATCCCATATTATGAGTAGATAAACATTTAGTGGTACATTTCTATACCTTAGGAGTATTTAATAGAAATAGAAGTTCACAACCCCTCACAATGTATGTCTTGGTCATGTATATGTAAACATGCACTCAGGCAGTATAGAAGTTCATTAAAAATGTGTAAGATTATAAGTACATATCATGTAATCAGTGTACATAATGTGTACTACACCACAGTTACCCATTTCAGGTGTGTTGGACTCCTCATGTGTTAATCATGTTTTCATGATCACAAATCTCATTACTGTTAATTAATCTTGCTCTTCAGTGCACATCTTGTTAATGCTGTTCAAACTCAACAATAGGTGCACATCATGTTTTTATAATAACAAATCTTATGGATTTTAATTACTCTCTACAAGTCTTATACATGATCAAAATTCTCTCATATATTATCTCTAATGATTATCCTTAACCCATATTCTGCATATCACAGACTTAGTCCAAATACAGATATTCGTCTAAGTATGGAGACACCGTGAAGGACTCGCCATGACCCAGACACCGTGAAGGACTCACTGTGACCCAGATACCGTGAAGGACACACCGTGACCGAGACACCGTGAAGGACTCACTGTGACCTAGACACCATGAAGGACTCAGCGTGACCAAGACATCGTGAATGACTCATTGTGACCCAGACACCGTGACCACTCACCGTGACGAGACACCGTGATAAGACACCATGAAAAAGACATTGTTTCCATGATCACAGTGACACCGTTTCTTAAGATTTTGTAAATGTTATTTTAAATATTTCTAACGGTCATATTTGTTTTTTTAATGCAATTAATGTTATTTAATGTTAGTTGTTGTCATGTCAGGAAACCGTATCTCGTACCAATGAGAATGAAATCATTCCTACTGCCAGAACTCATGGAATATAAGAAAGATTGAGATGCAGTACACGTGTAATTATGTAAGCAACAATGAAACAAGAAGAAAAGCGGTGTGCAAGTGTGAAGATACAACATGAAGAACTTACGTACACTCAAGTGCACTGTGCAGAACAAGAAGTAGATTGTAAGATCTTCAAAGAATTCTCATGAATGCAATCCAACACCACTGAAGAACACACGACGAATCAAGAGATCATTCTCACTCATGTAGAACACAAGCTGAACTACGACACTTTGTTTTTCAATAGAAAAAACAGAGAAGGACTCCGAAGCATTATTGCTGAATCCAACGAGTCCAGACCTACATTGATAATCACTATAGATTTTCTAAACTCTAATCTATCTTCTCTACGTGACTTATTTATTAACTTTCGAGCAGTGTGGTGTACTCTGTATATCTTTACACACACTGTCTCTTGAACTGAATTGGAGGATATCAAAATCCTCACTCAAATTCTCTTAACTTTTTTTTACCCACGTCAACTGTGGACGAGGTCCTTGTGTGACCTAGTCTTTGTTTTGTTTCCCACAAAGAACAGTGGTAGAGGTCCCTGTGTGGCCTGGACTGTTTTGTAAAACTGTTGTTAACCCCGATCCAGGGTGTGGATCAAATTTATATATTTATTTGAGAGGAGTAAGTCTCGGCTTGAGACTGAACCTTTTTTTATATCTGTTGTGAATTTATTTGAGTTTAATGTATACGAAATATATAATATTTATTCCACTTCTATTACTTTAAAATACAAAATTATCTTGAAGCTACTTTTATAGTTAAATTAGCAAGTGTTTACACTTATTGTAAATCAGTAGATTAGTTTCAAAAGTTAGTTTGATCTTGTGGTTAAACTAACTGAGATCTAATAAATATTTGAGAAGCTAAGTGAACATTTAAAATCTATATAAATTCACTACAGTTTAACATATTTTATAAATCGGTGGATTTTAACTATACAATATTTTAACAGAAATTTTAATTGGAACTCAATTCACCCCCCTCACGAGTGTCCACTCCGACCAAAATTTGTTATCAGAGGTTTTGTTTTTTGTTCAATGATTTTTGAAATACTCTGTTTTTCAACTGTGATTTTAGTTGCATCTTTAAAGATCTTAAATTTATTATAGTTCTAAATTGTTATCTCTTTAAATTATCTTTATAAAATCTAGTTATGGATAATAGACTAGAGGGTGATGATACTAACAGGCCACCTTTATTCAATGGTACCAACTATGCTTAGTGGAAACATAAAATGAAAATTCATTTATAAAGCATAGGTTTTGATATTTGGACTGCCATAGAATCACAATATAAACATCTCACTACTGCTATATCCACTTGGGATGAACCTACAAAGACTGTTTACAATAATAATTGTAAAGCCATGAATGCCATATACTGTGCTTTAAAAGATGAAGAGTTTAACATAATTTCTGCTTCTAAAACTGCTTTTGAAATTTGGGATACCTTGGGTGTTTCTCATGAAGAAACAACCAAAGTTAATGAAATGATATTAGTTACTTATACTATTAAATATGATAATTTTAAAATGAAAACTGGTGAACCTATTTCTGACATGTATATCAGGTTTAATGATATAGTCAATACAATGAAGTCACTTGGAAAAGTTGTTCCAACAAAGGAACAAATTATGAGAATCTTGAGATGTTTACAAGACAGATAGAGAGGCATATCTGATTCAATCAGAGAGTCATGTGACATTGCTGCTCTACCTGTCAAAGAACTCATTGGTATGCTCATGATGTACGAGGAAGAACTCAAGGTGAATAAAGAGGAAGATGATGAACCTAAGAGGAAATTAGTGGATTTCAAGACTACTGCTTCAAAAGGGAAGGACAAGGATAAAGCTCAACTACCTACTGACAGTTCAACTAGTGAAAATTTAGACTCTGATAGTGATGCTGAAATGGCTCAGATAGCTAGAAGGTTTAAGAAATTTTATAGGATGAAAAAAATCTTCAGAAAATAAAATTACAAAGGAATGTATGACAATAAGGGACATTTGAAGAAGGATTGTAAAAAGCCAGATAAAAGTGATGAAGTTGTCTGTAATGATTGGAAAAGATAAGGACATATTAAAGCAGACTGGCCAAAGCTCAAATTCAAGATGAAATATGATTACAAGGACAAGAAGTACAAAAAGGCTATGAAGGCTACTTGGAGCGCTTCTGAGGATAGCTCCAGTGAATCTGAAGCTTTTGAGACTGAAACCAGAAATAAGGCAAACATGTGCTTCATGGAAAACACATCTGAGGTAACCTTAGATACTCCTGCTTTAAATTCTTGTAATTCTAAAGATAGTGCAGAATATGATTCTGATTCTAAAAACATGACTATTGAGGAATTTTTTGAATATTGAAATATGCTGGAAGAGACATGAAATGAACTTAAGGATAAATACAAATCATTAAAGAAACAGCATGCTCTCACTTCTAGATATAAAACTGAACTTACTATTGAAAAAGAGAAAAATTCTCAACTGTTAAAGGAGAACACTAAAATGAAAATGTCTAATGAGAAACTCAGAATGGATTTAGAAAAATTCAAAAATGGAAAGGATACAGTTACTCAAATTCTAGGAAATCAAGTTGCACCAAAATACACTACTAGAATTGGCTACAAACCTGGACAGAGACAGTTTACTAAGAATAGATTTATTCCTAAATCTGGGCAGAATGCTGCTAATTCTATTTCGGGACATTTATATGCATCAACTAGTTATATTCATAGTTATGGAAATAATAAGGTTTATCTTACAAAGTCTGTTGATTCTACAAATTTCATGAGACCCATAAGACAAATTTGGGTACCAAAAGCTGTGGTTGCTAACCTGTCTGGACCCAAGATGATCTGGGTACCAAAATCATTTCCTATCTAAATCTATTTTGTAGGAAACCTGCTTAAAGAGCTCATGTAGAAAGACCTGGTACATGGACAGTGGATGTTCAAGACATATGTTTGGAGACTTCTGATTCTTTAAAAGCTTACTCAAAATTGATGGAGGTTTTGTCACATTTGGTGATAATAATAAAGGGAAAATCATCAGCTTAGGCCAGATTGGTAACACTGACTCAGTATTAATTAATAAAGTTTTATTTGTTGATAGACTTAAATATAATCTGTTATGTATTTCTCAGTTATGTGATGATGGATTTAATGTTAAATTTGAAAATGATTCATGCAATGTTTTTAATTCTAAAAATGCTTTAGTATTTTCTGCCCTGTGGAATGAAAATTTTTATGTTGTTGATATAAATTCGTTAGCCATGAAAAATATTACTTGTTTAAATGCTATTCATAAAGAGTCTTGGCTTTTCCACAGAAGATTAGGACTTTGAAATATTCACTCACTTAGAAAACTTACTAGGAAGAACTTAGTTAGAGACCTACCCAAACATGAGTTTCCAAATGACAAAGTTTGTAATCCCTGTCAAAAGGGAAAGCAACACTAAATCTCTTTCAAACCAAAGAAATAAGTCTCAACATATCAACCTCTTGAGTTGGTTCACATGGATTTGTTTTGACCATCTAGAGTTTCTAGATTAAATGGGAAGAACTACGTCCATGTCCTAGTAGATGACTTTTCACGATATACATGGGTATATTTTCTAGCTCACAAAAGTGAAGCTTGTTCTTACTTTGTTAAATACTCCAAATTTGTAGAAAATCTTGGTGGAATTAAGATTAAAACTCTAAGAAGTGATCATGTATGTGAGTTTGAGAATCATGAATTTGAATCCTATTGCTCACACAATGGCTATAGTCACAATTTCTCTGCCCCTAGGACACCTCAACAAAATGGTGTAGTAGAGAGAAGGAATAGAACCCTGCAAAAAATTGCTAGAACCATGCTTAATGAGTATGACCTACCTGTTTATTTTTGGACTGAAGTTGTAAATACAGCTTGTTATATTATCAATAGAGTCTTAATTAGACCTATTCTTAAGAGGACCCCTTATGAGTTGTGGAACCATAGGAAACTTAATTTCAACTACTTTAAATTCTTTGGATGTAATGTCTTTATTCTTAATACAAAAGATAATCTTGAAAAATTTGTATCCAAGAGTGATGAAGGAATTTTCCTAGGTTATTCTATCTCTAGTAATGCCTATAGAGTTTTCAATAAGAGAACCAAGTGTGTCGAAGAATCTGTTCACATCATGTTTGATGAAGCTGATCCACATGAGCCTAAAATCTCTCTTGAAAATTTTAAAAAAGATTTATCTATTCTGGACCCTAATAACGAATCAAATGAACCTGCTATAAAGACAACCAGGTCTGGAAATTTCCCAGAACCTACTTCTATTTATTCCCAACTTGTTGATGAACCTGAAATTTCTAGTCCTACCTTTACTAGATCAACTAGAATTCTAAAGAATCATCCTTTAGATGTTGTTGTAGGAAATCTTGATAGAGGGACACATACTAGAGCTTCTCTTAGAAATCAGGTTGAACATCAATCCTTCTTGTCACAGCTTAAACCTAAAAACATTGATGATGCTATTAATGATGAAATTTTTAGTAATTTCTATTCAAGAAGAACTCAATCGGTTTGAAATAAATAAATTTTGCAATCTTGTTGAAAAACCTAAGGACACTTTCACAATAGGAACACAATGGGTGTTTAGAAATAATGTAGATGAATCCGGAAACATAGTTATAAATAAAGATAGACTAGTTTCACAAGGCTATAGTCAAGAAGAAGGGATTGACTATTAGGAGACTTTTGCTCTATTAGCCAGATTAGAGGCTATTAGGATTTTACTTTCTTATGTTGCACATCTAAATTTCAAACTATATCAAATGGATGTCAAGAGTGCATTCATAAATGGATATATTGTTGAGGATGTTTTTGTTGAAAAACCACCTGGTTTTTCAAACCCTCATTTTCCAAATCATATTTTCAAACATATCAAAAGATTTATATGGTTTTATGCAAGCTCCAAGAGCTTGGTATGAAAGATTAAGCACTTTTCTAATTTCTAATGGTTTAAAAAAAAGAATAGATAATCCTACTCTGTTTATAAAATAAATTTCTAAAGATGTTTTAGTTGTACAAATTTATGTAGATGATATTATTTTTGGATCTTCAAAAACTACAATATGTAGTGATTTTTCTAAAATGATGCAAAATGAATTTTAAATGAGTTTAATGGGTGAACATAAATTATTTCTTGGTTTTCAAATCATTCAAAATGATGATAGAATTATTTTAACTCAATGTAAATATACTAGAGATCTTTTAAAATTTTTTGGATTGGATAGCACAAAAAGTAGTGACACTCCCATGAGTGCCACCTGTAAGATGGATCTTGATGAAAATGGTAAATCTATTGATCAAACCACTTATAGTGGAATGATTGGAAGTCTACTCTACCTGACTGCTAGTCGTCCTGATATTATGTTTAGTGTGTGTATATGTGGTCGTTTTCCTGAAAACCCTAAAGAGTCACATTTAAATGCTGTAAAGAGAATTTTCAAATACCTCAAGCATACTCCCAATTTAGGACTATTCTATCCCAAAAGAAAATCATTTGAATTAGTTATTAATTCTGATGCTGACTTTTCTAGATGTAAGCTAGATAGAAAAAACACCCCTGCAACATGTCATCTTTTAGGAAAGTCACTAGTATCATGGTGTAGTAAGAAACAAAATTTTATTGCATTAACAACTGCAGTAGCTGAATACATAGCAGTTGGAAGTTGTTGTGCACAAATTTTGTGGATGAAACACACATTACTAGACTATGGATATCAATTCAGACATGTCTCAATAAATTGGGACAACACAAGTGCTATTAATATTTCTAAGAATCATGTTTCTCATTCTAGGACAAAACATATTGATGTAAGACAACACTTTTTTAGGGATCATTATCAAAAAGGTGATATCACTTTAGAATTCATTGGTACTGAATATCAACTTGCTGATATATTCACTAAACCATTAAATTCTGAATGATTAGACTACATCATACATGATCTTGGTATGATTAATCATAAATGAATATCTTAGTAATCATAATGTTTAATACATTACTATACTTTACTTTACGGTTTCATACTTACTATTTCTAAGTTACTGTTTTATGCTCACGGTCTGAAAACTCACTGTCTCACCGTGACTATATAAAATGCTCACTGTCTCACCATGATGACTCTAAACTATCTCACCATGATGACTATAAATTATCTCACCGTGATGACTAGTTTTCTTTATCACCAAGAGAATTTTGTTTATTTTTATTATTTTTTTACCCGTATCACGGTAATTTTTATTTCACCTCTATTTGATTTCCCGTGTTTTTGTTTTTATGACGTTTGACTTTCCCGGATGATAAAACTTAAGGGTTTCATTCTATTCCTTACCCGAATTCTCTCCTGAACCTTCTCTTCCCTCTCGCCCAAACCATTAGTGAATGCCAAGGATGAAGCGTCCATCTTTACCCTTGTCTGAGAACCGCCGCTCTAAGAAACAAAAGAGGATACCGAGGATAGCTCCCGAAGGACCGCTAAACCCAAACCTGGCAAGCCATACCGTTGTACCTGAAAAAGAGATTTTCCATGAATGGTTTCTGTCTAGCATATCATTAGTTTTGAAAGTTTTAAAAGAACAAAGATGGCTTTAATGGTTCACTAGACAGAATAGATCGATTTACCTGAGGCTTGTATCTCAATTCTATCAATATGTGATGTTCTCTTTTGAGTTTGGAGAAATCTTTTTGGTGACCAGCTGGATCGATAGTCAGAAGTTCTCTTTCTCTTCAAAGCTGGGGGATGCATGCCTAAGAATTCCACATGAAGGAGTGTGTTAAGATTACCAGAGAGACCCTCCTCCAACAACCGACATCTTTGACCTGAAAACCCCTTTTGAAAATCTAACTGGAAATCGAACCAAGCGAAGCATCATAGCTGCTGAACTGGATGGGGAGACAAGACTTCTGTTCAAGTTTGTTCAGAATTTGGTTAGTCCAAGAAAAGGAGATTTCGCTATGATGATGTATCCGGATGTGTTCCTGATTCACCTGTTGAAGAATGGCCATAAGATCAATCTATGTAAGTATGTTATCAACCATATCTGTGAGATGATCAAAGTAACTTCCAAATCCACCTCCCTGTTTTATTCAAGTATGATTTCATCCATGTTGGTTCAAAAGGGATGGTTGGACCGAATGAATAAAAATTAGAGGACCTTGATTTCTGCCTATCCATGCCTATCATCAGAAGGATGAAGATTAGCTGGTCTCCCTGGACAAAGCTATGTGTTGAGGATAGTGATCAACTGTATAAAAAGTTTAATCCTATTGACTATCCAAGAAGCCCTATGAACCTAGATGATCCTAGTTTGGAACCAGATGAAGTGGCTGAGTATTCAGAAGAAGAAGAACAAGAAGAAGTAACAGCTGAAGTTCCACCTAGAGAAGAATCTGTAATACCTCCAATGGAAATAGTTCCTGTTGAAGAGGAAAGGGTTGTTGTCCCTGCTGTTATCCCTGCTGAAATACCTCAAGGACATGAAGTTTTTGTTGAAAAGGAAAGGACTAAGGACCCTTTAGTTGTTCTTCATGAGGAAGAAGCTCATCCCAATTCTGCAAGGAAATTGGTTTTTCCTGGTTCAGATAAACAAGCAACCTTTGAGGCAGATTTTGTTGAAGAGACTCTTTCTATTGAGAATGAAGAAAGTCTTGAAGCTTATCCAGTGGAAAAATCGGTTCCTGAGATTATTCCATCTACTGAAGAAAGAATGGAAATTTCCTTTTAGATGGCAAGGCAAGAGTTTGCTGAAGAGATTATGGATGATCCTGTGGATATTTTCCATGTTCATGAACCTCAAGAATCTGAAAGGGAAGCACAAGTTGAGGGGGAGGAAACTCAAAATCTTGATATTGTGGAACCTGGATCTGCTGAAGCTTCTCGACCTTCTGTCTCTTACTCTGTGCACTCTCGGTATGAGTTCCCCAGCTTTTATGATGTGAATGAGTCACAACAAGTGACTTCAATTGGTATGGATCTTTCTTCTCTATTTCAACTGAAGTCCATAGCTCATTCAGAACCAGAACTAGAGCCCCAACCTCAATCTGGATCATAATTTGAGTCTGAAGATGACTCTGACCCTCGACCAGAATCTGAATCTCTACCTATACCTTCATCCTTACCTGATCTTCACTCCTTTGTAACCAAAGATGATCTGAAAGTTTTTTGCGAGACTTTGATAGTTGGATTTGAGAAAATTGTGTCCACTCATCCTCGCCTAGTGACTCAATTAAGTCATGAACATGCATCAATTATCTTGGAGAATATTATCTTACATATTCAACCAATGATGATCTCAAGAAATTCAAGAAGTCAGAATAGAGAATAAGCTTCTATGTGCTGATGTTGCAAACCGGAAAATTATGGTAGCAAGTCTACAGAATGAGTTATCTTTTAGATCATAGAATGCTCTTGTTTCTGCCCCTGTACCTGCTGTTGTTTCTCCCGAGTCTTATGATTCCCTCATTGCTAGGTAAATTATTTCTCAAGTTCATCCATAACTAATATATTTTGAGGAATAGATTGGAAAAAGGCACACCAAGATGCTAGAACGCATGAGAGAGCTTGTGGAAACTCTGAATAAGCTTACAGATGAATACACTGGATGTCTGCAAAAAGTTCTAAAACAGCTCAATGTTCTAACCGAAGCTGTCAAGGCTTTAACTGCTTCTGGTCAGACCTCTACAACTTCTTTGGATGATTCTATGATGAGATCCATAATTAAGGAAGAATTTCAGAAAGCCTTCAAGGGCTTGGATATATATTCTTTGTCAGAAGTGATTAAAAATAGTGATAGAGCATTGGACTTGGTTAGGATTCATTCTAAGATAGCCAATGATGCTCAACAAGAGATCTCAAAGAAAATAGATTTGTATCTTTCCTGGATTTTCTCTAAAAGTGATATGACAGATCACATTAGATATCTTGTGGAAAATCTGAGAATCCCTTTGGTGACTCAAGATTTTAAAGCTCATGTTCAGAAACTTTCAGAGTTCACCAGATTGTTGGACAGATTTCTAGAGATTATGGATGATTCTGAAAAGGCTGTGTAGTATGGTGGTGAAATCATTACTGATTTCGTCAATCTTTTGAAGTCGTATCTTCATGTGTAGAGTACTGCTATAGTTTCTCCAGCTGTTGCACCCCTTAGACCTGGACTACCTGCCTTAGCCTCAACTTCCATGACAGTTAGCCAAGACCGTTCTCAGATCCGGCCAGTCATTCTTGACCAACCTAAGCCTAGATCTTCTACTGCTCCAACTTTGGCTCCATCTGTTTTTTAAGGTATACCCTTACCCTCGTTGTCTATCACATATATTCCTTCTTCTACTTCAGCACCAGCTCCTGATACTGATAAAGGCAAGGAAAAAATGGATCCCTAAAGAGTCTAGAGACTGCTTTTCTTTTTGATGGGATGTAATTTCCTGTTTACAGTTTGTACTTCTCCAGTACTTTGTATTCTGAACCCTTTTTTTAATGAAAACTTCCGAGTTTCATTTCCATTCTCAGATTTTTGATAATCCCAAAAGGGGAAGAAAAACTACAGGTATCAGATCTATAATAGTATAAATGGGGGAGAATAACTACAAATATATGTTCTATAATGTTTTTTCTATACTAGTATCTTTAATATTACATGTCTTTTATATTCTTCCTATATATGATATGTGATCATCAAAAAGGGGGAGATTGTTGGACTCCTCATGTGTTAATCATGTTTTGATGATCACAAATCTCATTAATGTTAATTAATCTTTTTTTTAGTGCTCATCTTTCTAATGCTCTTCAAACTCAAAAATAGGTGCACATCATGTTTTTATAATAACAAATATTATGGATGTTAATTACTCTCTACAAGTCTTATGCATGATCACTATTCTCTCATATATGATCTCTAATGATTAACCTGAACCCATATTCTGCATATCACTGTCTTAGTCCAAATAGAGATATTCATCTAAGTTTGTAGACACCGTGAAGGACTCACCTTGACCCAGACACCGTGAAGGACTCGCCGCGACCCAGACACCATGAAGGACTCACCGTGACCCAGACACCATGAAGGACTCACCGTGACCTAAAACCCGTGATGGACTCACCATGACCCAGACACCGTGAAGGACTCACCGTGACCTAGACACTGTGACCACTCACCAAGACGAGGCACCGTGATCAGACACCGTGAAGAAGACACCATTTTCATGATCACTGTGACACCGTTTCTTATGCTTTTGTCAATATTATTTTAAATAATGCTAACAGTCATATTTGTTGTTTTTAATGCAATTAATGTTATTTAATGTTAGTTGTTGTCATGTCAGGAAACCGTATCTCGTACCTATGAGAAGGAAATCGTTCCTACTACCAGAACTCGTGGAATATAAGAAAGATTGAGATGCAGTACACGTGTAACGAAATAAGCAACAACGAAACAGGAAGAGAAGCGGTGTGCAAGTGTGAAGATACAACACGAAGAACTTACAAACACTCAAGTGCGCTGTGCTGAACAAGAAGTAGATTGAAAGACCTTCAAAGAATTCTCATGAATGCAATCCAACACCACTGAAGAACACATGACAAATCAAGAGATCATTCTCACTCTTGTAGAACACAAGATGAACTACGACACTCTATTTTTCAATAGAAAAAACAGAGAAGGACTCCGAAAAATTTCTACTGAATCTAACGAGTCCAGAGCTCCATTGATAATCACTAGAGCATTTCAAAACTCTGATCTATCTTCTTTACGTGATTTATTTATTAACTTTCGAGTATTTTGGTTTACTCTTTATATCTTTACACACACTATCTCCTACACTAAACTGGAGTATTTTAAAATCCTCACACAAATTCTCTTAACTTTTGTTTACCCACGTCAACTGGGGAAGAGGTCCTTGTGTGACCTGGTCTTTGTTTTTTTCCCCACAAAGAACAGTGGTAGAGGTCCCTGCGTGGCCTGGACAGTTTTAAAAAACTTTTGTTAACCCCGATCTAGGGTGTGGATCAAATTTATATATTTATTTGAGAGGACTAAGTCTCGGCTTGAGACTGAACCTCTTGTTATATTTGTTGTGAATATTTTATTTAACATTAATGTATTCGACATATATCATATTTATTCCGCTGCTATTACTTTAAATTACAAAATTATCTTGAAGCTACTTTGATAGTTAAAGTAGCGAGTGTTTACACTTATTGAAAATCAGTAGATTAGTTTCAAAAGTTAGTTTGATCTTGGGGTTAAACTAACTGAGATCTAATAAATCTTTGAGAATATATGTGAACATTTACAGTCTTTATAAATTCACTATAGTTTAACTTATTTTATAAATCAGGGGATTTTAACTAGACAATATTTTAACAGAAATTTTAATTGGAACTCAATTCACCCCCCTCTTGAGTGTCCACTCCGACCAACAAGGTGTTTTTATATATTTTTTCTACCAAAAAGGAATTCATTTTAATTATTTCTATATAATGAACATGATGATCAATCATTTAGGGAGTTATGAAGACTAATAAGATCAATTTCTGAATGACCTAGTTTTGATGGGGTGGTTTTTACTCCAATTGATGTTTACAAAGGTCTCCAAAGCTAGAGACAAGGAATGATAAATTAGGGTTCTGATACTAGTTTTTAGACATGGTATGAGATCACTATGGATATTGGATGGTTTATAATGTAATAATTCATTATCAATGGGGTTTTTTCTCTATTCATGGTGGATGATAAGACTAGTGTTTGGGGAAACATAATGTGTTTTTTTGAACTATGAAATTCCCTAAATCTTCTACCTAGATTGGTGCTTATTTTTATATTACATTAATTTAAGGAGGCCTCTTAGTATGTTCATACCTGGAGAAGGCATGTGTCCCCTGAGATATTTGGGTTGACCTGAAATAACTTTTTTAGATTGTGGTTCCCCAGAGGAAATATTCAAGTTGTGATATGAGACAGAGGATATGAAGAGGGATGACTCTTCATAAATTATATTTCTAAGGGTCCCAAAAGGGATTAATCTATATGTTTACTAAATTCAAGGATTTTATGAGTGAAATGACTATCCACATGATGAACTAGAGGATCACAATAGGTATCACTCATCATTTTTATTGACGCTTAGAATCATGAGTGGGATTCCTCTTCTATGACTTCCCTATGGGACCCTATTGGGTTCCCCATTGGCTAACAAACCCTAATATGTTGTGTTATTTGCTTGGGAAGTGATTGAAGAATGTTTATCCATCAAAATCATTGGAATAATGTGATCCTATGGGGCATTGAGAGTAGTGATGTGTTTAGTAATTTGAAAAATGTCACTTCTTTATTCATGCATTCACAAAGTTACTATTGATGCAACTGTGATTTCATAGATTCAATTCAAAGAACAAATTCTATGGGATCACATGATGTGATTATATAGTGGGTATTACTATAGGTATTCCATGATATTTGTATTATGAGCCTTATATTCTAAATGAAACTATACATGTAACTCCTAGTGTCTCTAGAATTCCACCCCATAAAATCGTGTATTTCAAGTGATGTTTGGATCCAACATCTCGTTCCACCATTAAAATTATTATAAACTTTTCATGGATTCTTCCATGCACCAAGGGAATATTGGAGGTTGATGAGTTCCTCTCAGCTGCCCCTCTTAGATATTGTGTCACCCATGCTGCCTAGAATTCTAAAATCATAGTGCATCTATAGTTTTACATTTGGATAAATTTACTCCAATGCCTAGATTATTGTGATATTTTCAGGGATTCAGGATGATCTTGAAGATTTATGGCTATGATAATCCTTATAATCGAGTAGAAACACCAATATTTCATTACCCAAAGCAACCTATGAATAACCTATTATGCTAGAACTTGAGGGATTATAATTTATCATTTCTAATCATGAAAATATTCTTATATATTTCTTAAGGGTGAATCCCTTACAATTTTTTTACTTTTTCTATAGTATTGATTAAATATAGATCAAAACATAGTATTATGAAATTGGAAATGGTTAGGAAATCGCAAGAAGAATTCAAGGTTACATTGGTTTTACATGGGTTTAGATTTATGCATTGGATTCCTAGGTACCTACATGAATACAAACTAAAATAATTTCTTGTTCATACATAGAATTATATAAAATAATTAGTCGAGATGAGTATATATTATACCAAGGATAGAAAAAATACTCCTTACTCATGACATAATGATTTTTATGTAAAAGTGATTTATTATTGACATTCTTGTCTTTCAATCCATTGATAAAATGGAAATATCTTTCCTGACCACATATGACCTATCGTCTTACTGAACGGTGTATTTTTTTCTATATCAATCTTTATGAAATAAAAAAGTGAATATATACCGAAGATATATAATATTAATATGATGGTTAAAATTATTGGGATTAAGTAACCATGATAATATAAAAGGACCTAAAATACCAAATCAAAATATACAAGAAAAACAAAGCAGTTATTACGCAAAACCTGACATTAACATGCACTTGTTAATAAATAGGTAAAACAAGGGCATAAGTAAATAATATATTGTATGATATATATATTTATGTTTCTTTAATATATATATATATATAATAATAATCTTTTATTTTTTATGAATGAGGATGTAATGTGTTTGATGTAGGTCAAGACATATGGTAATGGATTTTCATTTCACATTTGTTTTCTATGAGTCAAATTACACATTCAAAGCGTTCTTATTTTAGATGGTGTATATAATAAAAATTAATTAATTTTATGGTGAATCTATTAATTTTTTTTATTTAAATAACCATTTTTTGTATATCTCTTATAAGGGTTTTATGGATCAATAGTAACCAAATTGGTAATGGATTATTCTCTTATTTTCCACCATTTTATGTTATGAAACTATATTCCATTCTGATGTGTATATAGAACCCCATTGATCTGTAAAATAAATAAATTTTTTTAATGATATATTAAGAATAATATAATTTTATTTTATCATGGGGCTTATAATTCAATTTTTCCAATATGGTAAAGGTTTTATTGTATAATCTCATCGTTTATCTGGATTTTTTATGATTATGATTCCAATGATAATATATTAGGGTACATATCTAAAGAAATTATTCAATTTTATACCCATATGGGTTTTAATGAGAATAAATGTTTCATCCTAATTTTTATTTATTTATATACTGAAGAGTTCAGAATAATATTTTGAAATGAAAATTAATTTATTTTTCACAAACTATCTCGAATACCCCGGTATCTGATACCCCAGTAGACACTGATATACACCAAAGGGAATTCCAAATCCCCATGTGTTTGACACTATAACCTTGAATCATAGAATATGAATGTGAGAATATATTTTCCATTATATAATAGAAGAAATATATAAATGTCAGTATGCATTCAAGAAAAATTCCATCTGGAGAACCGTAAAAAATGTCAAACTGGAAATAAAAACCCAATTCTCGACCACAAAGTCTAAAAAACATAGGATAATTACCAAAAGTACTAAAGGAAAAAAAGAAAATAAATCCAAAGATCATCGACAACTAATACCTCCATGTGGAAATTTCCCCACGATCAATCATTTTAGGAGGAAATCTACAAATTCCCAAAGGCACGGGAAGGGTGTGAGCTAAAACCCTATTAGGGTCTCACCAAGGATTCCATAATAAGATTTCAACGCTATTAAAAATATAAAACATTTAATTATATATAAAAAGGAATGAAATTTAAATATTATATCTAAAAATCATGATTTACATTTAGAATGTTATAAATACATTAAATAAATGTCTAAATAAATATTTTATATAAAAAAGTATAAATAAATTAATATGGAACATCTAAAATAGTTTACAACATATAGAATATATATAAAATCATTTTCAGTAATAATTATGGCCATATGACAAGAGGTATGATCGTTCATTGTTATGGGATCCTTACACACTAATATGATGAAAATAAAAATGTGCACATGCATCCCTCTAAAACTGTAAAGAGATGAATATCCAATATCACACTAGGGATACGATTAACCTACATGTATATGATTGATTTTTAAAGAGTCATTCAATTTCTAGGGAATTTCCACACTAGTGTGTTTTACTGAGTAACTAACTTACATTCTAGTCTTTAATGTTGTCAAAAAAAAATCAATAATGGGATATTTAGCACAAAACTACTTATAATTAAATTAACCCATTTTCCAATAAACCACTCCAATTTCTATTTAAAACAATTTCATTTTTAATCAAATAATGATTTATTTCTAGTATAAAACGAATGGGTTTCTATCAAAAATATTTTATCTATCTTTTTCAAAAAAAAAATTGAAAAAAAACATCACAATTAAATTTAAAAATTTAAATTCCAAAACTTTCCATAAAAAATCACCACCAAATTCAATTGAATTTGTGGGTTTTCCAAATTTATTGCAAAATAGGATTCAAATGACCAATTAAATAGAATTAAGGTTTTAATAAACCTATTGAAATCAAAAAATTTAAATCGTGATATATAATTTAATTTAGTAAATTTTGGTTTAATAAAATCGAAATTAATAAATGGGACCACCTAACTTGGTATCATGGAGTCGCAGAAATCAAATCCCTAAAGAGGAAAATCTAATGAGGACTAAAATAAATGAATATATGAGAATCAAAGGTAGATTAACGATCTATAAAAACTTATATAATATCATCAAACAACATAGATATCTAACAAACCCTATGGAATGGAGAATTATATATCGAGGGAGAGGGAATGGGGAGATGAAACTTTTCGGGAAAGGACTTAATGGAGATTTCATAGATTCAATCATCCTTGGAAGGAATTTGGTGGATCCAAAAGTGATCTTATAAAGCCCTATAAACCATATATATCATAATTAGGTGTTCACGGATTAATCAGTGATCAAAAAAGTGGGATGAATATTTCTTATGGAATTTTTGGATTAATTAAAATTCACACACACCATTTCCTAGACATGGCTTCATGGTAATGAAATCCATGCATTCTATCCATGTTACCCTACTAATGGGGGTTCATTATTACTAAATGGTGGGTGAATATTTAGAAACATCAGGCACCAACCATGAACTCCATAACTATATGGGTGTTCATGGTTTCTACTTGTATGGAACATGGTTTTTGAAAACCGTTCGCCAACTATGAACATCCTAAAATAATTTAAAAATATTAAAAAATGTACCCATTGCACTACGAAATGAAATCCAACCGAAGAATATTCAAAATAGGTGTCGAGGAGTACCTGAAAATACTAAACGGAATTTAAAAACTTCCAACAATGAAGTAGTTTTTTCTATAGAGTGAATGTTATAAAGCTTCTATCTCAAAAAGAATAGGCCAATACTCTTTCCTCAATTCCTCTCTTTCCCATGTCTCATGAGAATCAAAAGATTTCAACCATAAATCAAGAACCAAAGTTACCATCCTTTAAACAATTTTGTTTTTTTTGAATCTATCATCATAAGTGGTTACTCATTCAATGATAAATCAGTTTTGACCTCAAGATCACTCAATATCATAACATGAGATAGAATAGAAAGCTATTTTAATTGCTGAGATACATGAAACAAATTATTTATTGATGTCAGTTATAGAGGGGGAGGTAAATGAAAACAAACCTTCCCCTCTAGATCAATAACCTCTAATGGTCCCACAAAACAATGAGTATGTTTATTTTTCATCCATGTCCATTGTAGATCCAAATGGGTTGAATCATCAAAGAACACTGAGTAACCAATTAAAACATCAAACATTATAAAATGAAGATTAGAATAAGATTTATAACAATAGTATTACATAAGAATTATAGGACAAATCATCTAAATCATTTCTATTGTCTCCTAAAAAAAGAATAGTTTAGCAAAAAAATATTCCCCATTCTCCGACTAACAGAATGTTGATTTAGGAGGATGCCTATACAAGGTCTCAAAAGGAATAATTCTGACCCCAGATTGGAAATTGTTGTTATAAAGAAATTAAAAAAACAAATATATTTATCTGAATGATATACAATGTTTTTTTCTATTGGGGTGTAGAATATCCTCAAGAACCTGTAGATTATATTCTGTTTGGCCATCCAACTACAAATGGTATGACATTCTCAAATGGACCTAAGATCCCAATGGATCACAAAGGACTCTCCAAAAGAAATAAGTGAATGAAGGATTCCCATCATAGACTAATACATATGAAATTCAATTCAAATGGATAATATATTTCCAATATATATTTCTAATCTATTTAACTATGGTAGAATCTATAAAGTGTATAAAGTGAGCCAATTAGGTTATCCTATCAATAACAACGCATATCACATGCTTTTATTTTAAACTGATGATAACCAAATCAAATTTTAGTATTAGAAAACTACCTCACCCATTTCAAAAGGTAAAAAAATCATCATTACATGGAAACTAATATTTTTTCTTCATCCTGAATCTATTGAGTTTCTGGTAATCATCATAAAGGCAAAGTGACCCATCCACTTTCATAGAAAACTGAACTGGTGACACCCTAAGTGACACAATCTGGCTTATAAATTCACCCGCTAAAAATCATCAAGTTAAAAGATTAAACCATTAATTTGTTTTAGATTAATGCTTAAAGAAAGAATATAATCTTTTTGAGTAACATGTAGTAAATTGACATAACACCATACCTCCATCACTAGTGGAAAATTAGAGGTGTTGGAAGGAAACACATTAGGTAACTCATCGATAACAGGAGGGAGATCACTGCTCAAGGATTCACAATCTAGATAAAAATAATACACTGATATCACTTTCCCTAACTCAGGTTTAAAATTCCATCTCAAAATGGCCTCATGTCTTATTCTCCTTGAATGATATGACAAACCCTACTAGGTGTAGTATAAAAATACTGTAAAAGAAAAAAAATCCAGGATTTATTGGAAAATTTCAAATAATTCAAAAAGATGATGTAGAAATGTTTAATTATTAAACTATAAAATCCCTGAAAATATCATTATATACTAAAAAGAAAAAATATTGTACTATAGATACCCTTCTCTCTCAAGGTTTCGATGGGGGTAGTAATATCTACAACATATGATAAAATATATATATAATGATTAAGATGATTGAAAATAAATGTTGAAAATTAAATTAATACGTATCAAATAATGTTATCATTAATGATATATTTATTGTGATGGTACCACACTGTATTTGATTCATCTAGAAAATCATCCATTCTGTGATGATGATTCGTTCTAGATGGTCATGGATAGAACCCCTTTGTCTTTGATGAATATGATTACACCATAGTTTTATTAGTCACTTATTATCTTCTTCCACTTTGTGGAGTATAATATACACTAGTGAACATATTCTAGAGACATGAGCCTCCATAAGAACCACATATTTTGGGTCCCTCAATGTATACCCATTTTTTACACACTAGTGACAAATCAACGGGACTCTTTAGGCACAACAAGAGGTCTAGATAAACCATACCATCAAGAACCACAATGATAATGACCCAGCATCCTCTTGGCCTTATTAGAACTCAATGAAATGATAGCAAGAGAAAAAGGCACTTATGTAAACTCTTCCATTCCATCCAGATCCATCTAAACCAGCAATTACCTATCTAAAACATCTGCATAAGAAGGTACATTCATTAAGGTAACATGTGAAAAAATTACATATTCTAATCCCATATTGAACCATCACGTCTTTAACATATTATTTATCCCAATATCATGTGAAAACTAAACTAGATTAGAAAAATAAATTTCATATTTTTTCAGAGTCTTATCATATTGCATAAGTTTAAAAAAATTAATGACATAGACAACAACATAGACTATAGCTATAACAAGTTAGTTTTATAACATATGATCTCTTTCCACTTTAATCCTTCATTATTTTTAACTATCACCATCGATTCCCATGAATTACATCTAGGTCACACATTTTTTAAGGTTTGTCATTTCACCATGACTTCATTCATAATCTCCAAGAACTAAAAATGATGCTTGATATCTCTCAACCAATCCTCAGTAATTTTAGGATCATTTGAGACATGAAATGATATAGGCTTATAGAAAACTAACTCATGATTTTGATTCCATAAAACATCCTTTTTTGGTTCCTCTATTGAATATGAACGAGAACATGTTGATGTGCATTTACCAAACCATGGATAACACACATGAAATCATCAACCATATTTATTTCCAATAATGGAATTTCTCCATGGTGGTCATAAACAAAATCATTCAATATTTTATTATCTCATATTCTCGAATGATTGATTCTACAAAACATAATTAGAAAACATTAAATAAATAAGATTAAAACTCATATGAAGAAAAATGAAAATTAATCTTAACTGATTGTTATAAAATATTATAATTTCATCTTATCCATATCAGAATTTTGGTAATGATGAAAAATAATCATCAATATGTATTTCCAAAAACAACCCTCATGATATAAGGCTAATTATGGTATGAGTTGGAAAGGACCTCGGTCATAATGACCTCTTATGTACCGACATGATCTCAATGTGTATACTAGAATAAATGAAATATGGTTAGCCAGAACTTATGATAAAACATACCAAAAGCATCCATGATATCATGGTGCAAGGTTCCTCAAGCCAATACAAACATATCCCGAAGGGAATTCTCAATTCCCATGGGTTGATGACAATCCATGTACATAACATAATGTTAATGTTGAATTGAATGATCCACATAACCAAACACAATAATGAAATTAATGTATGTATGCATACATTAACAAATCCAAATTGATATCAATTTCTATAGTAAAAATGTATAAAAACAAAATTACAACAAAAAACTACTAGAAAATAATATAACCACCGATGAGAAAATAGAAACAGTAACTTAATCTGAATGGTCTACATCATCTACCACTCCTAAGCGACACATTAGCCTTGCCCAAATAAGGTCGGATGAAATATAAAAACATACAAAGGTGGAGAAATGTTGTGAGATAAAACATTATTAAGGGATCACCATAGATTACATAATATAATTCCATCATAATTAACTAGATAATGATTTAAATTTAAAATAATCATGAAATCAATTTCAAAATAATATTTAAAACAAAACATGATTTACATTTCAAATTATAGAATCTATTGAAACAAATGGGTTAATAATTTTTTTTTATATAAAATAGGTATTATAAATTCATATGGTATGTTTAAAATAGTTTACAAACAATGGAATTTATGTAAATGAATTAACAATGTGTAACATTTCCTTATCCTAAGTTTTATGATTGTTATAGATTATGGGACCCACACTGTATAGACCCGAAGGTTAACGTACATGGACATTACATTACTTTTGCTGAATACTTAGTACATAACAAAAACACACACACAAGGACCGTAATAGTTTAGTGTCTTTGGAAACTTGGAATATAATCTTCTAATCGTGGTGAAAGATCTTCAACATCTCCTATAAAGATCTTATTTTTTTACCTAAAACCTTTCTTTATATCCTGGGGAAAAGAAGACACAAAAGGTTGAGATCAAATTCTCAGTAAGGGTAAACAAAAGAAATATCAATCACATCATATTCATAAGAACATAACATTTTGGAAATCTTAACCTGCAAAAGAGAGCATAATTTCATAAAATGGGATAAATCATAGTAGTGAAATGAAATCCCAATAATCATAAATTAAAACATGAAACTTTGTGGCATACACACATAATCATAGAGAATCATTTCTTGTTAGTCAAGACTCATTGCCAAGACTATCTTAGTGGACAAAGTCCATTTCTGAACTGAGTTCATTCCTCGTTTCAGTCCTGTTTCACTGAACTGGTATAACCTACCATTCCAGCCATGTCTATCTCATAAGATATAAAATCTTTACCCAATGAATTGGAGGGAGATATAGGTCCCACCCATCTCATGATGATACCATTCTTATGTGTGCCACAAAATCATAAACCATACATCATAGCATAACCCATGTAATAAAAATGGGATTCTTAAACAACATGACATCATAAAACAAGTCATATAAGATAAAGGAATTCATAAAATTATTTCCATCACAACATAATCAAATCCATGTAATAATAGGGATTGAAATATAACCCTTTATTATCTTAGATGAAAAATAATTTTGATAAAACACTTGAACTCCATTCTTGAGGAAAATATCCTTTTTACTTCAAAAATATTTTCCTTTCATAACATGTCATAAAATTTTAAACTAAAAGAAGTTGATTAAAAATAAACTTGAAAAATTGTAAAGGAAGTTTCTTGGAAATAATGTTTTAAAAATACATTCATGCCGTATAAGTTAAAAAAACATTCTTCTCGTACTTTTGTCGGAAAAGTCAAAAAGCACCTCGTACGAAAAACGACAAAAGATTCCTTTCATATCTTTTACTAAAAACTCACCTAAGGTTAAAATTGGAGTTAAACAGTTTTAGGTGGATGGAAACGATATTACATATTGAGGAAACATGGATTTGGATGATAAAATACACCCTAGTAAATACCAAAGTATAAATAATCTCGGATAAAAATGAGATTGTGATATTTTCCCTTACCTTATGTCCGATATGCTTTGTACGTATCTGAACCTCCTGTATAATGATTTAAATAATGTCATTAACTTATTAAAGAATCATATTCATTATTATAATATCATATATGGTTCACTTATGACTTTATATTACCCGTTCTTTTGTAAATTCCATGTTAAAGAAGCGTTTTGGGTAAAATCGTTTCATTTATCGTAGGTGTTTGGACTTGTTGTTATTGACATTATTATTACTTATATCATAATTTACATACTTCCAGAATATAAAACATGATTTATATATCATATATATTCAGTATATATATATATAATAGATAGATAAATAAAATGAAACACACCGTTCATGGAGACGGTAGTCCGTACGTACGCATGAACGATGTTTTCCTTTCCTTATTGTCTTGAATGGAAGTATGTAGATGACATATATATATATATATACATGAATCCAGTAGATTTAACATGTCATATATTTAATTATTATTAATTATATATACTTTATAATCATTCATGAATGGTTAATGTGGAGAATGAATCTCATCGCGTCGTGGAGACGGTAGTCCATACGTACGCACGAGCGATGATATCATTCTCATGATCGTAAAATTGTGTTGAAGTGTATGTATACTATTTCAGTATCAATATCACTTTATTATAATCATATATAGTTACTCATTACACCATTATACCCATCCAATTAAGGTGGTGGAGGAAAATAGATTACACCATGGTGTGGAGACGGTATTTTGTACGTACGCACGCGCGGTGATTTCCTTTTTCCGTAGGATGGATAAAAGGTTAATTAGAGTTGTTTCATATTTATAATAACATATCAGTATATAATAAATACTTATGTTATTACTTTATCATGAAACAACTAAAGAAGAAGAAGTTGAAGAAGAAATAAATTGAAAAAGATCGGTAATGGATATTACCTCTTTTTGACAGACCTTTTCTTAACCTCCACTTAAAGAACTAAGTATGGTCTTTGAAGAATACCAGGACCTCTAGGATGATACTAGGTAAGTGGAGAGGAGATTTTTTCAGGTTTTGGCTGAGCTTTAATGCTCAAATTGGTGTGAGGAGGAGAGGGAGGAGGTGCCCTTTTATAAGGGAGGAGAGGGGCACCTTAGGAAAATATGACAATATTTTTTTATATTAAGGTCAAATTCGGTTTATAATGGTTCCAAAGGGTCTTATTTCTAAGATAAAGTGGCGATGGGTCTAAATCATCTCATACAATAGGATTTATAAAAGTTTAGGTTATTATTTTTACCTTATCAATTAGATTTAACTCTAAGTTAAATAATTTAACTTTTTCCGTGTTTTTTTGTTTTCTTACACTATATGGTTAATAAACTTACCATAACAGGCCAATAGAACCCCAAGTTGTTTATTATTAATATATATATCCTTATCTATGTTATTTTTCTTATCCTTATATTTTTAGGAATTAAATAACAATTAATAATATAATATTTGTTTTAAAAACTATTTTATGTCAATTTTGACACTATTTGGTACATGATTTTTATGAAATTCATAACAGAATGATAAGTTCGAAACAAGTTACTTATATCAACAATAACATTTCATATTAACCTAGAAAATTAATTTAAGTCATAAAAAGTCTCAAATTACATTTATTTGGTCATTTATAACATCAATTATGTCAATATTTCATTAACAAGACAATTACTACATTATCTTTGTGTCATAATAAATGATAATTATTTAATCCCTAAAAATTCCTAATAAATTTCTATGATTTATATAATTGTATTAGATTTCTGGATACTATTCGTGTTTGAATTTTCATGAAGTTCATCACTAGATTAAAATTATTATACTTATATGATTTAAGAAAGTGACATGTTCTCACATTCTTTGGTTTTAATAATAATTAAATTATTTTCATTGAAAAAATTTAATTAAATGAATCTAATCCGACCCTTATGTGATATGGGTCTACTTTTAGTCATCCAAGAGGATTTTGACATTTGTTAGGGTAATTTTAAAATATTATATTTACCCTTAATTGCCCGATTTACCTTTAACTAGGGTAAATAAAATTTACCGTAGTTACTATTCATAATTCCCAAAAATAAAAAGTAGCTTATTAACATAATTTGGATCCACTGATTCTATATATGGAATCAATTTTTCCAAATTAAATACACAAAAGTTGCAGAAATTAAATTAATATTAATCCCGCTGTCGAAAGAAAACAGGTTTTTCTTTAAAACATTGCAAAAGATTGAATTTATTTAACCTACGAATTCAAGGTAAAATCAATGATAATGACATAAATTATATTAAATGGTAAAAAAAATATTCTATTTAGACTTTAAAACCATTCAATATTATAATTTAACCACATAAGATATTACGATGAAAAAAATTGTTTTTAATTAAAATATAGCTTGTTTTTTTACTATTCATTAAAATATGAAAGTTATCGGAAAAATATCAAAACTTTATCTAATGTAAATTTTTATATCCTTATTCAAAATAATAATTTTATTTTGTCAAATTGAACTTATAAACATGTCAAAAACGAGATTTAAACTGGGTGCGCCATCAAAAGGCGGCAAAACTGCATTTTTTTGAAAAATACTTATTTTACCCGAAAATTTTATTTTGTTCTTATACCATGTTCTAGAAATGTGTAAGATGAATAATAATGTTATAAAATTCAAAATTTAGTTAACTCTATTCATAACGGCTAGTTCATAATAATATTATAATAATATATCATTGTTTAGTAAAATCCAGTATTGCGTACAACACACACTATCGAGGAAGGTCGCGATTGCGTGTAATGCAAGCCAAGTCAGGGTTGCGTGTTGCGCAAGCTCCTTCGTTGTTTCGTATAACAGAATCCAACCATATTTCATTTATACATTGAATATATATATATATATACTCAATGTTGCGTAGAATAACTATTATCAAAATTTTCTGTAACACTATCCATGAATAGTGTTGCGTATACTGCAAGCTAATACGGTGTTGCGTATAGTGCAAGGTAATCTTGGTGTAGCACAAGAAATTAAAAGAATATTTTTCATAAAATCTCGGGGTGTTACATTCTACCCCCCTTAAAATGAATTTCACCCTCGAAATTCGTCGGGGTTATAACTGGTTTACTACTGGAAAGTTTGTTTAATAGAAACCCACATCGTAAAAAGGAATACAAAAACATGGCTTTTAAAAACTAAAGTATAAAATGTAACGGTTAACTAAATTAACTCATCACGGGGTTTCCACGTAAAAGAACATAGGTGAAAATATGGATATGGAAGAAAAATCTAACCATCAAGTTCTGATGGAGAGTGGTAGAGAACATGGCTATGAAAAAGCCAACAATCACAAAGCTATTGATTTGTGATGATCTAAGCTACCATCTGATTAATCGGATATAAGGGAACTAGGAAAACATTTTTGGTTTTCAAGATCATTTCCCTAAAGTTGATGAATTAAAAGAAATACTTGCATGATTTTGGTACAATTTCCCTGTTGTTCGTGAATTGAACAATTTCCACTTCACCTCTTAAAGAAATGAAGTTGAATTTGTTATTCGTGATGTGTTAGCAGATCATGTGATAGAATGATGGGTCATTCCATCACTTTCAAACAAAAGGTTAGAAAAAGTTATAAGTCCATATTATTGTTAGATTAATCATATATGGTTCCAAAAATGAACATATACTTCATATATCATACCGCTTAATAAAATTAAACTAGTTTATACTAACCAGGGACTTCCTGTAGGCCAGTGGTAGGCGATTAAGGCCAGTCGCACTTCGGTTGTGGGGTCGATTCCCACAGCCTTGTCCGACGCGATGGGTTGTCGCCCATCCTGCAGGTTTTCCTATTTCTAAAACTACATTACTATATCTTCCAATCAATAATATCAAAAAAAGGATCTATCCTTAAACAATACTAACTTATGTCCAACATAATCCATTCCAATATTTAGGCTTATCCAAAATACTTCGGTCCAAGCTCATAGTATAGAGAAAATGATCATGTGAATGCCACCATTTTTCCCTCATATATCTTGTTCGTCACATTCCAGTCATGTGAATACCATAATCATGTAATCTCTTGAAAAATGAATACCCATTGAATCTTAGTAAAAACATGAGTGGTGTCAAAAGTTAACGCATTCCACATACCAAAAACACAAAATTCTACATACTCAAACCATGATATAACTATTTCCTTATATCAGTCATGAGCTCATGAATACCATCAAACATTTTATTTTCTCCTTATCCCTTCATTATGCGCATATCATCTTCATTCCAAAAATATCTGAATAATCTTTCATGGATACTGGTACCATTAATCATACTCTTTCAAAACTCAAGGAAAGACAACAGTGTAACAATCCTTAGATGTCTCTTTATTCCATAGTACCATGAGACTACTTATACAACATTACACATGATAAACATGTAATCATTCCACTACATTATTAAACCATTGACCGAGCTTCAATAATTCTTTCATCTCACATATCATTTGTAGTCTCTTCATCATCATCAACATAAATACTACCCATACGACCATACTGATCCTCTTCATGAGACTTTACCTTAGGTCATTGGTTTGCATAATGCCCGTACATTCCACATTTAAAACATTTAACTATTGTTGATGTCATAGAAATACCATTATCCATATCCCTGGTGTTAATTGAACCTTTTCCTTTGCACTTACTGGCTTTGTGTCCTTATTTTTCACACCCAAAGCATCTTCCAGTTCCTTTGAAACATTCTCCTTGATGCCTCTTCCCACATGATTTACATAGGGGAAATTGAACTTTCTTTCCTCTATGATCATCATGAAACTGCATCTTTCTCTTATTAGCCGAATCAGGAAACTTACCAAATTTGAGTTTATTGATCATATTATGAGATTGCTGATTCGGCATAATAATGATGGTTGGACTTCCAAATCCAATTTCATTTGGTTTCTCATGAAGAATATCATTCCATTGTCCATAATATCCTCCATTGTCGTGAATCATCTTGTTTCCAGCCATTTTCTAAAACCCAAAAAGAATAGTGTTAGAGGCAAAAATCATAATAAAGGGGGAGTAACTTCAATATCTAACATCTTAGGTTAAATTCTAATATCGTTACCATAGTTCTAGGACTATATCCTATACGTATACTTATCCTTAGGGACATCCCTAGACATAGCTTAGAAATATCTCTAGGGATCTCACTAACTTTCTCACATCCTAGTTTCCAAAGGTTGACTAAACCTTTCCTCTTATACCAACTGTAGAGACCCGAAGCTTAACGTACATGGACATTACATTACTTTTGCAGAATACTTAGTACATAACCAAAACACACACACAAGTACCGTAATAGTTTAGTGTCTTTGGAAACTCGGAATATAATCTTCAAATCGTGGTGAATGATTTTCAACATCTCCCGTAAAGATCTTTTTTTTATACCTAAAACCTTTCTTTATATCCTGGGGAAAAGAAAACATAAAAGGGTGAGCTCAAATTCTCAGTAACGGTAAACAAAAGAAATATCAATCACATAATTTTCATAAGAACATAACTTTTTGGAAATCTTAACCTGCAAAAGAGAGCATAACTTCATAACATGGGATAAGTCATAGTAGTGAAATGAAATCCCCATAATCATAACTTAAAACGTGAAACTCTGTGGCATACACACATAAGCATATAGAATCATTCCTTGTTAGTCAAGACTCATTTCCAAGACTATCTTAGTGGACAAAGTCCATTTCTGAACCGAGTTCATTCCTCGTTTCAGTCCTGTTTCACTAAACCGGTATAACCTACCGTTCCAGCCATGTCTATCTCATGAGATATAAAATCTTTAACCAATGCATTGGAGGGAGATATAGGTCCTACTCATCTCATAATGATACCATTCTTATGTGTGCCACAAAATCATAAACCATACATCATAGCATAACGCATGTAATAAAAATGGGATTCTTAAACAACATGACTTCATAAAACAATTCATATAAGATAAAGGAATTCATAAAAATATTTCCATCACAACATAATCAAATCAATGTAATAAAAGGGATAGAAATAGAACCCTTTATTATCTTATATGAAAAATAATTTTGATAAAACACTTGAACTCCATTCTTGAGGAAAATATCATTTCTACTTCAAAAACATTTTCATTTCATAACATTTCATACAATTTTAAACTAAAAGAATTTGATTAAAAATAAACTTGAAAACTTTTAAAGGAAGCTTCTTGGAAATAATTTTCTAAAAATCCATTCATGCCGTATATGTTAAAAAAAATTCTTCTTGTACTTTTGTCGGAAAAGTCAAAAAGTACCTCGTACGAAAAACGACAAAAGATTACTTTCATATCTTTTACTAAAAACTCACCAAAGGGTAAAATTGGATTTAAACAGTTGTAGGTGGATGTAAACAATATTAAATATTTAGGAAACATGGATTTGGATGATAAAATACACCCTAGTAAATACCAAAGTATAAACAATCTCGGATAAAAATGAGATTGTGATATTTTCCCTTACCTTATGTCTGATATGCTTTGTACATATCTGAACCTCCTGTATAATGATTTAAATAATGTCATTAACTTATTACAGAATCATATTCATTGTTATGATATCATATATGGTTCACTTATGACTTTATATTACCCGTTCGTTTGTAATTTCCATGTTAAAGAAGCGTTTTGGGTAAAATCGTTTCATTTATCGTACGTGTTTGGACTTGTTGTTCTTGACATTATTATTACTTATATCATGATTTAATTACATCCAGAATATAAAACATGATTTATATATCATATGTATTCAGTAGATATATATATATATATATAATAGATAGATAAATGAAATGAAACACACCGTTCATGGAGACGGTAGTCCGTATGTACGCATGAATGCTGTTTTCCTTTCCTTATTGTCTTGAATGGAAGTAAGTAGATGACATACATATATATATATACATAAATCCAGTAGATTTAACATGTCATATATTTCATTATTATTCATTATATATACTTTATAATCATTCGTGAATGGTTAATGTGGAGAATGAATCTCATCGCGTCGTGGAAATGGTAGTCCGTACGTACGCAGGAGCGATGATATCGTTCTCATGATCGTGAACTTGTGTTGAAGTGTATGTATACTATTTCAGTACCAATATCAATTTATAATAATCATATATTGTTACTCATTACACCATTATACCCATCCAATTAAGGTGGTGGCGGAAAATAGATTACACCACGACATGGAGACGGTATTCCGTACGTACGCACGCACGGTGATTTCCTTTTTCCGTAGGATGGATAGAAGGTTAATTAGAGTTGTTTCATATTTATAATAACATATAAGTATATGAGAAATACTTATGTTTTTACTTTATCATGAAACAACTAAAGAATAAGAATTTGAAGAAGAATGAAATTGAAAAAGATCGGTAATGGATATTACCTCTTTTTGACGCACCTTTTCTTAACCTCCACTTAAAGAACTAAGGATGGTCTTTGAAGAAGACCAGGACCTATAGGATGATACTAGGGTAGTAGATAAGAGATTTTGGCAGGGTTTTTCCGAGCTTGAATGGTCAAATTGGTGTGAGGAGGAGAGGGAGGAGGTGCCCTTTTATAAGGGAGGAGAGGGGCACCTTATGAAAATCTCAAAATAGTTTTTTATATTAAGGTAAAATTCGGTTTATAATGGTTCCAAAGGGTCTTATTTCGAATATAAAGTTGGTATGGGTCTCAATCATCTCATACAATAGGATTTAGACAAGTTTAGGGTATTAGTTTAACCTTATCAATTAGATTTAACTCTAAGTTAAATAATTTTACTTTTACCGTGTTTTTTTGTATTCTGACACTATATGGTTAATAAACTTACCATAACAGTCCAAATGAACCCCAAGTTGTTTATTATTAATATATCTATCCTTATATAAGTCATTTGGACGAACCTAATATTTTTAGGAATTAAATAAAAATTAATAATATAATATTTGTTTTAAAAACTTATTTATGTCAATTTTGACACTATTTGGTACATGATTTTTATGAAATTTATAACAGAATGATAACTTCGAACCAAGTTACTTATATCAACCATAACATGTCATATTAACCTATAAAATTAATTTAAGTCATAAAAAGTCTCAAATTACTTTTATTTCGGCATTCATAACATCAATTATGTCAATATTTCATTAACAAGACAATTGCTGGATCATCTTTGTGTCATAATAAATGATAATTATTTAATCCCTAAAAATTCTAAATAAATTCCTATGATATATATTATTGTATTAGATTTCTGGAGACTATTCATGTTTGATGTTTCATGAAGTTTATCACTAGATTAAAATTATTATACTTATAAGATTTAAGAAAGTGACTTGTTGTCACATTCTTTGGTCTTAATAATAATTAAATTATTTTCATTGAACAAATTTAATTAAATGAATATAATCCGACCCTTAGGTGATATGGGTCAACTTTTAGTCATCCAATAGGATTTTGATATTTGTTAGGGTAATTTTAAAATATTATATTTACCCTTAATTACCCGATTTACCTTTAACTACGGTAAATAAAATTTACCGTAGTTACTATTCATAATTCCCAAAATAAAAAGTAGCTTATTAACATAATTTGGATCCACTGATTCTGAATATGGAATCCATTTTTCCAAATTCAATACACAAAATTTGAAGAAATTAAATTAAAATTAATTCCATTGTCGAAAGAAAACGGGTTTTTCTTTAAAACATTGCAAAAGATTGAATTGATTTAACCTACGAATTCAAGGTAAAATCAATGCTAATGACATACATTATATTAAATGTTAAAAATATATTAAATTTATACTTTAAAACCATTCAATATTATAATTTAACCACATAATATATTACGATGAAAAAAGTTTTTTTAATTAAAATATAGCATGTTTTTACTATTCATTAAAATATGAAAGTTATCGTAAAAATATCAAAACTTTATCTAATGTAAATTTTTATATCCTGATTCAAAATAAGAATTTTATTTTGTCAAATTGAACTTATAAACATGTCAAAAACTAGATTTAAAGTGGGTGTTCCATCAAAAGGCGGCAAAACTACATTTTTTTGAAAAATACTTATTTTACCCGAAAAATTTATTTTGTTCTTATACCATGTTCTAGAAATGTGTAAGATGAATAATAATGTTATAAAATTCAAAATTTTGTTAACACTATTCATAACGGCTAGTTCATAACAATATTATAATAATATATCGTTGTTTAGTAAAACCCAGTATTGCGTACAACACACACTATCGAGGAAGGTCGCGATTGCATGTAATGCAAGCCAAGTCAGGGTTGCGTGTTGCGCAAGAATCCTTTGTTGTTTCTTATAACAGAATCCAACCATATTTCATTTATACATTAAATATATTTATAGTGTTGCGTATACTGCAAGCTAATACGGTGTTGCATATAGCGCAAGGTAATCTTGGTGTAGCACAAGACATTAAAATAATATTTTTCATAAAATCTCGGGGTGTTACACACACAAACTCAAATAATGCAAATGAAAATGTGCACACATGACCCTCTAACACTGTCCAAAAGAGACTAAACAACATCCATCTAGGGATATGATATTCCAATATGAGTATGTTTGATTTATGATGAGTCAATACAATTCTAGGGAATTTATAACCTTGTATATATTTTTTCCAAATAACTCACTAACTACATAGGCATGCATGTTGTCAAAAGTCACTAAATAATGTAATGTTTATTTCAATACTTTAAAAAAAACAATTATCCAAATTTCCCATTTCATAATTCCAATTTTCATTCAAAAAACAAAACAGGGTGTTAATTAAATAATTCATAATTCTATGATAAAACCAATGGATTCCTATCAAAACAATTTAAAACTTTTTTCTAATATATAAAATTTAAATAAATTTCTCAATTCAATTTAGAAATTTAAATTTCATAAGTCAAATTTCTTCAATTTGTTATCAAATAAAGATCACACAACATTTTAATAGAATTTACTTTTTACAAAATTTCACGAAAAATATGACTAAAATCAACAATTCAATTGAATTTTGTGTTTAAGAACCAAATTGAATAAAATTAAATTTTAATATAAAAACGTAATAAAATTATGAAATTTATGTTTAATCAAATGGATATTATTAAATTGAATGACCAACCTCTAGATGATGGTATCGCAAAACAGAAATCCCTAAATGTGAAACTCCAAAAGAAATTCTGAAAATAGAGATCTAAAAATCATACCTTGATTCAAGATAAAAAACAACATAGATTAGATCATCCAAAAAATTAAATATTAAACAAACCCAATGGGATAGTGGAGATTATATCCTGATAGAAGGAACATGGAGAGGGAAATTTTTGGGGATGGATTGACTGAATATTTCATAGTTTAGATCAAACTTGGAAGTGGTTTGAATGTCCTAAAATGGGGAATTGAGAGCACTATATACCCAGGAAATTTTATTTGAGTGATTTAGGTTCGATTGGATGTCAAAATGATTTGTTTGAAAAATTATTGTGATATTTTTTAATAATTAAAAGCCACACACACAGTTTCTTGGGTAGTAATATATGGTTAGAAAAACAAAAAATAAAATCTATTCTCCTATAAAAAAGGGGTTTCAGAGTTTCTACATGATGGGTGAGTCATCTATCAATCCATTCAACAACCGAGAAAACCCTCCATGCCTCATATTGCACAGTTTTCACTAACATGGCGTACTGTTTGGGAAAACCATGCACCAACCATCCATAACCCAAATTCCCTTAAATATTAACATAATTATACTCAAAGTATCCCAATATTATACACAACATATGAATGATAAATATACAGTTTTTGGAGTTCATTAAAATAGTAACACAATGTTACATTATTTCTCTATTTCATCAAAATTCATTATTTCATCCAAAAAACATGTTTTATAAAAAAATTCAAAAATGGTTTTTAAAAATTCACTATATAATTAATTATTTTTTACCCTTTTTTTAATATTTACAATATGATTTGAATTGAATAATCATGTTTTTTACGAAAATTATTTTTTGAATATTTTAACACAAATGAGACTGAAATATTTTTATTTATGTGTATGTGATGAATTCCATTTTTTGATTTTATGGACACCCAATATTTTAATGATTTATTTATATGTTTTAATTTTTATATTCAATGAAAATATTTTAAAAAATATTTTTTTTAGTTTTATAATGTGTCTTTAAAAGTGTAAATTATATTCCCTATAACAAAAATTATAAATGATTTTTAAATATTCAATTATTATTTTCCAGGCTTATTTTCAAAGAAAATTTATTTTGAAAATGTTTTATGTCTTATATTTTTTCTTCATAAAATATTAAATTCTATTTTCCCCCATGAAATGTACTAAACGATCCATAAAAGTCTTATTCCGTCTCTGTTGACAAAAAATGATTATGAATATAATTTAATAAGGATTATATTGAATGATATCATCCTTGTACATTCTCTACATTTTAAATTATGATTTTGATGGAAGGATAATGAAACCTATTTATTTGTTAAGGGTTATGAAACCGTGAATTTATTAATTGATTCTGAACCAAGATTTCATGAAATGAGTTATGATGGGATGATATGATGAATGTTTTATGTTATTGTGGCACTAATATGTCTAGTTGTAATTATATGTTTGGTGGGATCTATGTAATCCATCAATTCCACATGTAATTATTTATATAGAATGATATAATAATCAGAGACATGTTGATTGTATTTAACCACTATGCGAAGTAGGTTAATAATGATCCCCTATGGGAAATTGGTCCCTCTATATCAGCTATGGAAAATATGAGATAAGTCATAATACAAAATATTGATGGGTTTGGTTGTTATACGTAAAAATTAAAATGGTTGTTTTTATTTACGATATTTCTACACTTTATGAAATAAGATTGTAGCTCATGATTGATTTATGAATATTTCCCACTCTTATAGATCATATTTTATAAATTGATAATGTTGTTTTTCCATCGCTCATGTTTAGGATAATTGACAGTTTGGGTATAATATTTGATATTTTTGTTTATGATCACATATCATTATGATTATATTATTGTTTCATGTGATCATTGATTAACATATCTTATGTTTACCATTACAAGGAATATAAAATCACCCTTTATTATGATTTTTCCTTAGTTTATGATGGAATATTTAGGCGTGTAATAACTAATATGTGTACTATATGAGAAGTTCATTGTTGGTGATGTTGCAGATATTTCATGAACTGGGAAGGTTGTGTTTTTATTATCAAATTAAATTAAATTATTATGGTCTTTGAGAGTGTGTTTATGAAATTTATGAATAATCATATAAAAAATAGTTATATTTATGTATGAAAATATTGGTTCCTTATAAATCATATCTATAGACTGATGTTTAAGTTGATTTCCCCTTGAGTCCCGAAAACCAATTTATTTGTCAACACTACCGTATGGTGTGATACCCCCAAGATATGGGAATAAATCTAATAGACTAGTTTTATCTAGAGGGTCTCATGAGTTATTCTTATGGTAGTGTTCATACCCAAAGGATCACAAGTGTGGTATATGTGATTATATGTTGACATAGAGGGCCTTGAGAGGGATTCCTAAACATTCGTATAGACCTATTGATTGACTCATAGAATGTGTGGAATGGGTTTCAATAGATATTTTATATAGTGTAACATTAAAACCTTTACCAAACATGTGATACTCAAGGGCTATAACAGTAGTGAAAGGATTAGATATTAAGTCAATATTATTTTTATATTTAAAATTTCACTCATTTACTATGGATGAAGATGTTATTTTCTAGATGTTCGACCAGGAACATAGCCTACTGTCTTGATATGATCCATTGAAATGTTGGTGGTACCCAAAGGAACTCATTATTATTCATCTTATATGAATTATATGAATTTATTCATCTAGTTATATAATTCCATGTTTCTATAAGATTCCCTCCCATAGAGCCTTATATTCTATGTGATCACATTATCAAATATCATGTGAATCCATTTCTAGAATTCCTTGTGACATTGGGATTCCACCTTTTACTAGGTAAATCTAGGATCATTTTGAGTGGATCAAAAAACCATTATAATTAGCATATTACATTTGATTCCAAGAATAGGAGAATCTAGTTGATGTCGATGGTTAAATAGAATTCATATTTTACCTATGAAAAAGATTCATATGTCATTTCGTTGGATTAGTGATGATAACCTCAATTGATTCCTTGGATACTCTATAGGATCGAGTTGATACACCACGATTTCATTGTGAAAATTTGTCTAGGAAGTGGATAACAATCTAGTGATTGAAAGCTATGAGTTTTCATATTGGAATATGGGTGTTTAAGTATATAGTACATAGTGGTCATCAATAATGAATTCTAGTTAACAAGGTCCCTACTGTATATGGATTGAGTTCTAGGAAGCTTACATTTATTGGAATAGGAATTCCAAAAAAATTTCTGGGTTCCAGTAGTTACCCATGGATTTATAAGTCTTCCTAGGATGACTAGGGTACTAATATATTCCTTATATATATAATTTCTTTTTTTACATATAATTAATGGTCATATTGGGCATATGTGAGTATAGAAACTCATCTGGATATGACACATACGACCTTATGTTTACATAACATGCTCATACATACATTCAGTGATATTTAAAGTAGGTATAGTTGATTATAATCATGTACCCAAGGTTCAACATTGTTTTTATTTTAATTATATTAAAAATAGTTTCATGTCATCAAGGAGGGACACATTTCATGTGTATTTTCTTATGAAAGTTGGTTATAGTTTCACCATTATGTGGTGTACTACTTATATTTATCCCCCCATATACATGGACCTCAATTAGTGTATAGAACATATTCATAATTTTAGATTGATCAAATATGCATGATAGATGAGGTCGATTCCTAGGGTTTTATTATTGATTAGAGCCACTCATGTGGATTTTTTTGATCTAGCATGAGGAGATCGTTGTTGTAGTGAAGAAGAAGTAAGTGGTATTACTCTAATTTATAAGTAAATCCTTTGTGGTTTAATAATATCTATTTGTATTGTAAATGTGATTGGCTCGGTGGGTTATCTATTGTTATATGTATGACTTGAATGTTTGGTCTTCTACTGCATTTCATTTATTATATAATTTTTATGACTATATAGACCAAGTTTAGTAAATTTGGTTTGTGTAGGAGAATTGGTTCTTTATTTTTTATTGTGAACTCTAATGTGGGTGTATAGATTCCTCACAATACCATTGTAGACCACCACTTCTTGTTAGTGGCGTCATATATACTATGAGGTGCACTGGCAGTCTTGTAGAGAACCAATCCAGTTACTATTCATAAAGTGTACTAGGTTTGGATGATAAAATGGAAATAATGTATACATCTGATATTTATTAACTAATTATGATTATTTTAAAATTATAATATTATCTATATCCATATCCATCTGTCCATAATAAAGTGAGTACATCACTCATTCGTTGGTTTGTATTACCACATTGGTGATGTATTGTGATTAATTTTTATTGGAAAATTACATATGTGATCATAATGTTTTATTTATTATGTTTATTATATTTATTTTATAAATAGTAATTGTTGAGGAATAATCATTATATACATTATTTCCTTCTTAAAAATTAAAAAATATAAAACAATGTCATGCATATGTGATGACTAATGTCTCATTTAATTATGTATTCCATTATTCTATTATCTCTTTACATGTATGGTTATGGAATTGTATTAAATAAAAGAATCTATATCCAAGAACTTGTTAAAATTATGGAGGTGATAGACCCATTTCATAACACCCTATTCAATGGTCAATATATATATGTGTAATTTTTTTGAAAAATTGACCCAAATAACATAAGTGGTTAACAATATGTTGAATAATGCAATATATATATATATATTTGAAATGATTATAAAATTAATGAAAAAATAAAATACAGATAACTTTAATCATAAGACCATATATAATACATTTTTAATGAATATTCAGAATGGTATAACATGTTCAACTACGATGGATTCCCAGTTATTGATTATTTTATTATCAATTCCATTATTGTGAGACCTATTTAGAATTATTCATAAAAATTACATTATATTGAGTATATAATTCCCATTTTGAAAATTTATATCATGAATTCATAATTATTCAATTTATTTAATGTTCGAATTCATGGATTAGCTTTTTTCTATTCAAATGTAATAGAAGACTTAAATGTTTACATTACAACCTCACCACTATTTGGGGTTTATCATGTTTAAATTTTTGTTGGAATAATTATATGTCTTTTCTCTCTTTAAAACCATATATTTTACTCACCTCTAATTATTTCATTTTTTTATATGACATCTTACGTCCTTTACTCTCTTTGGTACAATAAGATGCTGAAATAACGTTTGATATTATATATCATATTTTGGTTTGATTTTTTATCTTATATATCAACTATAGTAATATTATTACATCAATGTTCTTATATAATTTTACATTATTGGTAAATGTATTTTTATACAACCATTGAGTTTTTTTAAAAATTTATTTAAGTAATATTTTTAAATTATTCATATTCAGTTGTTTTTTATATTCTTTTCAAAAGATATAAAGTAAATATCTTTTTAACACATTTGATTTCAAAGATTTTCCATCCACTACTTTTTCTTTGTGTTTTCAATAATTTTTTTTCCATTATAATTTTTAAAATGATTTATGTTAAAATTAAAATTATTTTATTTTATAAAATGTCAAAAAATATTTTTAAAAATGATCTACATAATATTTTATAAAATAAACATATAAAATCATATATGCATGCTGGTTTTAATGTTATTATTACTTTATGTTCTCTTATTATCAAAATTTTTTTGTTTATTTCAAATCGTCATTTTTAATTTTTTTGGTCTTCAATTATCCTTTAACCTTTTATAGATTGTTAAATATTTTTTGATTATTCAATTTATTTTTTTTACAATATTCGTCAATATCCTTGATATATTTCACATTATTTGTCTCAATAAAAACCAAATTTTCTATATAATGGATAAATTCAATTTAATTTAGACAACATATGTAATTTTATATCTATATAATATTTTAATATATGATGTTAGTTAAAGGAGGCTATCACGACCCGAACTTTTCTTAAATTACAATTACATCATTTTAAAGATAAACAACATAATTGTGTTACACATATATGATCCAATGGTTTAGTGTCTTGGAAAAATAGGACTATATATAACAAATACAATATCAAGCATAATCATTTATTTAATTTCTTCTTCTCTAGATTCTTATTGGCACTTGTCCTCTACACAGTACATGTTTCCACCCGAGGATATACATAAAAAGGGCTGAGCTAAATGTAGAGACCCGTATCCTGACGTACATGAACATTACATTACTTTTGCGGAATACTTAATACATAACAAAAATACACACACAAGGATCGTAATAGTTTAGTGTCTTTGGAAACTCGGAACGTAATCTTCTAATCCTGGTGAAAGATCTTCAAAATCTCCCACAAAGATCTTCTTCATTTTTTTACCTAAAACCTTTCTTTATATCCTGGGGAAAAGAAAACATAAAAGGGTGAGCTCAAATTCTCAGTAAGGGTAAACAAAAGAAATATCAGTCACATAATTTTCATAAGAACATAACATTTTTGGAAATCTTAACCTGCAAAAGAGAGCATAATTTCATAACATGGGATAAATCATAGTAGTGAAAATGAAAGCCTTACTTAAAACATTACTCATTGTGTCATACACACATAATCATAGAGAATCATTTCTTGTTAGTCAAGACTCATTGCCAAGACTATCTTAGTGGACAAAGTCCCTTTCTGAATCGAGTAATCCTCGTTTCAGTCCTGTTTCACTGAACCGGTATAACCTACCATTCCAGCCATGTCTATTTCATGAGATATGAAATCTTTACCCAATGCATTGGAGGGAGATATAGGTCCCACCCATCTCTTAATTAATCCTTTCTTATGTGTGCCACAAAATCATAAATCATACATCATTGCATAACCCATGTAATAAAAATGGGATTCTTAAACAACATGACATCATAAAACCATTCATATAAGATAAAGGAATTCATAAACATAATTCCATCACAACATAGTCAAATAAATGTAAAAATATGGATAGAAACAGAACCCTTTATTATCTTATATGGAAAATAATTTTGATAAATCACTTGAATTGAATTCTTGAGGAAAATATCCTTTCTTTTTCAAAATCAATTTCTTTTCACAAAACATCATGCAATTTTAAAAGAAAGAGATTTTATTGAAAATAGTCATGAAATCTTATAGAGGAAGCTTCATGAAAATAAGGCTTTATAAAACAGTATAAATCCGTTCGTTCCGTATAAGTTAAAAAAAACATTCTTCGTACTTTTGTCGGAAAAGTCAAAAAGTACCTCGTATGAAAAAGCGACAAAAGATTCCTTTCATATTCTTTACTAAAAACTCACCGAAGAGTAAAATTGGATTTAAACTATTGTAAGTGGATGGAAACAATATTACATATTGAAGGAACATGGATGTGGATGATAAAATACACCCCAGTAAATACTTACGAATAAACAATCTCGGATAAAAATGAGATTGTGATATTCCCCTTACCTTAGGTCTGACTTGCTTTGTAAGTGTCCGAACCTCCTGTATAATGATTTAAATCATGTTATTGACTTATTACAGAATCATATTCATTGTTATGATATCATATATGGTTCACTTATGACATTATATTACCCGTTCTTTTGTAAATTCCATGTTAAAGAAGCGTTTTGGGTAAAATCGTTTCATTTATCGTAGGTGTTTTGACTTGTTGTTCTTGACATCATTATTACTTATATCATGATTTACTTACTTCCAGAATATAAAATATGATTTATATATCATATATATTCAGTATATATATATATATAATAGGTAGATAAATAAAATGAAAAACACCGTTCATAGAGACGGTAGTCCGTACGTACGCATGAACGCTGTTTTCCTTTCCTTATTGTCTTGAAATGGAAGTAAGTAGATGACATACATATGTATATATATACATAAATCCAGTAGCTTTATAATGTCATATATTTCATTATTATTTCTTATATATACATTATAATCATTCTTAAATGGTTAACATGGAGAATGAATCTCATCGCGTCGTGGAGACGGTAGTCCGTACGTACGCACGAGCGATGATATCATTTCTATAAATATTGAATTGAATTGGAGTGGATTATACAATATATCAGAATCAATATGATGTTGTAATAACTATGTATAGTTATTCTTTACACCATTATACCCATCCATGTAAGGTGGTGGTGGAAGATAGATTACACCACGGCGTGGAGACGGTATTCCGTACGTACGCACGCGCGGTGATTTCTTTTTCCGTAGGATGGATAGATGGTGAAATAGGGTTGTTTCATACTTATAATAACATATCAGTATATTAGTGATACTGATGTTATTAATTCATAATGAAACAACCTAAGAAGAAGAAGTGGAAGAAGAAATAAAGATGAAAGAATTGGTAACGGTAATTACCTCTTCTTTGAAGCGCCTCTTTGAGACCTCCTCTTAGGGCACTAAAATTGGTCTTTGAGGAAGACCAGAACCTCTAGGATGTTTCTAGGGAAGTGGAGAAGAGATTTTGGCAGGGGTTGGACGATCTTGAGTGCTCAAATTGGTGTGAGGAGGAGGGGGAGGAGGTGTCCTTTTATAGGGGAGGAGAGGGGCACCTTTGGAATTCTTAAAAATATTAATTTATAATAAATCTAACCCCACTTAAAAACCTCCAAAAATGACTCATATTCGAAGATTTGATGAGATAGGGTTGTAATATCATCAACCAATCAAATTTAGACATGTTTGGATCTTATTTTAAACCTTATCAATTAGATTTAACTCTAAGTTAAATAATTTAACTTTTACCGTGTCTTTTTGTTTTCTTTCACTATATGGTTAATACACTTACTATAACATGCCAAACGAACCCCAAATTGTTTATTATTAATATATATATCCTTATCTAAGTCCTTTGGCCGAACCTTAGATTTTTAGGAATAAAATAACAATTAATAATATAATATTTTATTTAAAAACTATTTTGTTTCAATTTTGACACTATTTGATATATGATTTTTGTGAAAGTCATAACAGAATTAAATGTTCGAACCAAGTTGATTAAATCAGCATTAATATATCTTAGTAACCTAGAAAATTAGTGGAATTCATAAAAAATCTCAAATTACATTTATTTTGGTGTTTATAACATCAATTATGTCAATATTTCATTAATAAGATAATTACTGCATCATCGTTGTGTCATAAATAAATTAAATTATTTGATGTCTAAAAATTACAAATAAAATACCATCATGTAGGAAATCTTTTTAGCTTTCTAATTTATATTTACAATCGAATGTATCTTATGTATAACCCCATATTAAAAATGATTTACTTATTAAAGTTTGATTTTAACTATTTTAACCTTTCTTTAAATAAATTAATAATAAATGTCCTAATCTAATCCAAGTGGGCCTAAATGGTCATATTTTATTCCTAAGTTTGTTTTTGGTCGAATTACACTTGTCCAATAGAATTAGGACATGTGTTAGGGTAATAGTAATATCATATTTACCCTTAGTTACCATATTTACTATTAACCGCGGTAAAAAAGGTAAAAAGTTACTATTCACCAAAAAATTATTTTTATCTCATTGAACCACATTTTAGTCCTTGATATTAACCGTGTCTCTCGGATTTTCAAAATTCCATTCACAGAAGCGGCAAAATTATGTTTTATGAAATATTCAGTTTTTTTTTAACTACCACTTAGTAGTTTCACTATTCATCAAAAATTGATGTTTTTCAGAACAATGCCAAAATTTCATCCTAAGCTATATTTCATATTCCGAATTCAAAAATGAAATCTATTTTACCAAATTCATAACATAGAAGTTGCATTAATTAATTTTATAATTAAATCCCGCTGTTAAAATAAATAGCGTGTTTTTAGGAAACAATATATATCAAAAGATTGACACTTGATTATGTCTGGTTTAAATGTGAAATTACAACCAATGACCAACATTGTATTAAATTGTAAAAATATATTCTAAATATACTTTAAAACCACTCAAATTAATAATTTATCACTATTAATTATTTCGAATAAAAAAAGTTGTTTTTAATTATAATTTAGTAATTTTCACTATTCATCAGAATATGAAAGTTATCCGAAAAGTACCAAAATTTCACCTTAGGCTAAATTCGATACTCCGAATCCAAAAATGAAGTCCATTTTGAGAGTTAAAATTTCTAAAATTTAAAAAGTGGTTATTACTATTCATAACGGCTAGTTTTAATAATATTTTAATAGCATATCATTGTTTCGTGAAACTCAGGATTACGTACCACACACGCTATCGAGGAAGGTTGAGATTGCGTGTAATGCAAGGCAAGTCAAGGATGCGTGTTGTGAAAGCTCCTTTTGGTGTAGCGTATAACACAAGACATTAGTAAAATAAAAAAGAATATTTTTCAAAAAATCTCGGGCTGTTACATTCTACCCCCCTTAAAATGAATTTCGCCCTCGAAATTCGTCGGGGTTATAAATGGTTTACTATTTGAAAGTTTCTTTAATAGAAACCCACATCGTAAAAAGGAATATCAAAACCAATCTTTAAAAACAAAAGTATGAAACGTAACGGTTACCCAAATAAACTAATCATTGGGTTTCCACATAGGTGAAAATATGGATATGGAAGAGAAATCTAAGCATCATGTTCTGATGGAGAGTGGTAGAGAACATGGCTATGGAAAAGCCAGTAATCACAAATCCATAGATTTGTGATGATATAAGGTACCATCTGATTCATCAGGTATAAGAGAACTAGGACAACATTTTTGGTTTTCAAGATCATTTCCCTAAAGTTAAAGAATTTGAATTAGAATAAATACTTACTTTATTTTGGTACAATCTCACTGTTGTTCGTGCCTTTAACAATTTCCACTTCATCTCTTAAATAAATGAAGTTGAATTTGTTATTCGTGAAGTGTTAGCAGATCATGTGATAGAATGACGGGTCATTCCATCTGTTTCAAACAAAAGGTTAGCAAGATTATATACATAAGTCGATCTATAGTGAGATTAATCACATATGGACTTATACTTCATATGTCATACTGCTTAATATAATAAAACTAGTTTCTACTAAACAGGGACTTCCTGTAGGCTAGTGGTAGGCGATAAAGGCCAGTCGCACTTCGGTTGTGGGTTCGATTCCTACAGCCTTGTCCGAAGCGATGGGCTGTCGCCCGTCCTGTAGGTTGTCCCTTTTTCTAAAACTACATTACTATAACATCCCATCAATAATATCGAAAATCTTCTATCCTTAAACAATACTAACTTATGTCCAACATAATACAGTCTAATCTTTAGGCTTATACATAATACTGCAGTCCACTCTCATAATATAGTGAAAATTATTACCAGAGATTTAACACCATCGTCGATCCCCATATATCATAAGATATGTCTTGTTGGTCACATTCCAAACATTCAAAGTCCTTAATCGTGTATTCTCTTGAATACCTTAGTGAAAACATGAGTGCAGTTAAAAGTTAACACTTTCCACATACCAAAATCCTCAAAATTCTATATACTCAAACCATGATATCAATTAGTCCTTATATCAATCATGAGCTCATGAATACTATCAAACATTTAATTTTCTCCCTATCCCTTTATTATGCGCATATCATCTACATTCCAAAAATATCTGAATAACCTTTCATGGATACTGGTAACATTAATCAGACAACAGTGTAACAATCCTTACATGTCTCTTTATTCAACAGTACCATGAGATTACTTACACAACATTACACATGATAAACATGTAATCATTCCACTACATTCTTAAACCATTGACCGAGCTTCAAAAATTCTTTCATATATCATTTGTAGTCTCTTCATCATCATCCACATAAATACTACCCATATGACCATACTGATTCTCTTCATGAGTCTTTCCCTTAGGGCATTTGTTTGCATAATGCCCATACATTCCACATTTAAAACACTTAACCATCTTTGATGTCGTAGCAATACCATTATCCTCATCCATGGTGTTAACCGACCCTTTTCCTTTGCACTTACTTGCTTTGTGTCCTTCTTTTCCACACCCAAAGCATCTTCCAGTTCCCTTGAAACATTCTCCTTGATGCCTCTTCCCACATGATTTACATAGGGGAAATTGAACTTTCTTTCCTCTATGATCATCATGAAACTCCATCTTTCTCTTATTAGCCGAGTCAGGAAACTTACCAAATTCTACATTATTGATCATGTTGTGAGATTGCTGATTCGGCATAATAATGATGTTTGGGCATCCAAATCCCATTTCATTTGGTTTCTCATAAAGAATATCATTCCATAGTCCATCATATCCTCCATTATCGTGAATCATCTTGTTTCCAGCCATATTCTAAAACCCAAAAAAGAATAGTGTGAGAGGCAAAAATCATAATAAAGGGGGAGTAACTTAAATATCTAACATCTTTGGTTTAATCTAATATCGTTACCATAGTTCTAGGACTATATCCTATACGTATACTTATCCTTAGGGGCATCCCTAGACATACCTTAGAAATATCTTTAGGGATCTCACTAACGTTCTCACATCCTAGTTTCCAAAGGTTGACTAAACCTTTCCTCTGATACCAACTGTAGAGACCCGTATCCTGACGTACATGAACATTACATTACTTTTGCGGAATACTTAATACATAACAAAAATACACACACAAGGATCGTAATAGTTTAGTGTCTTTGGAAACTCGGAACATAATCTTCTAATCCTGGTGAAAGATCTTCAAAATCTCCCACAAAGATCATCTTCTTTTTTTTACCTAAAACCTTTCTTTATATCCTGGGGAAAAGAAAACATTAAAGGGTGAGCTCAAATGCTCAGTAAGGGTAAACAAAAGAAATATCAATCACATAATTTTCATAAGAACATAAATTTTTTTGAAATCTTAACCTGCAAAAGAGAGCATAATTTCATAACATGGGATAAATCATAGTAGTGAAAATGAAACCCTTACTTAAAACATTACTCATTGTGGCATACACACATAATCATAGAGAATCATTTCTTGTTAGTCAAGACTCATTTCCAAGACTATCTTAGTGGACAAAGTCCCTTTCTGAATCGAGTAATCCTCGTTTCAGTCCTGTTTCACTGAACCGGTATAACCTACCATTCCAGCCATGTCTATCCCATGAGATATGAAATCTTTACCCAATGCATTGGAGGGAGATATAGGTCCCACCCATCTCTTAATGAATCCTTTCTTATGTGTGCCAAAAAATCATAAATCATACATCATTGCATAACCCATGTAATAAAAATGGAATTCTTAAACAACATGACATCATAAAACCATTCATATAAGATAAAGGAATTCATAAACATAATTCCATCACAACATAGTCAAATAAATGTAAAAATATGGATAGAAACAGAACCCTTTATTATCTTATATGGAAAATAATTTTGATAAATCACTTGAATTGAATTCTTGAGGAAAATATCCTTTCTTTTTCAAAATCAATTTCTTTTCACAAAACATCATGAAATTTTAAAAGAAAGAGATTTTATTGAAAATAGTCATGAAATCTTATAGAGGAAGCTTCATGAAAATAAGGCTTTATAAAACAGTATAAATCCGTTCGTGCCGTATAAGTTAAAAAAAACATTCTTCGTACTTTTGTCGGAAAAGTCAAAAAGTACCTCGTATGAAAAAGCGACAAAAGATTCCTTTCATATTCTTTACTAAAAACTCACCGAAGAGTAAAATTGGATTTAAACTAGTGTAAGTGGATGGAAACAATATTACATATTGAAGGAACATGGATGTGGATGATAAAATACACCCCAGTAAATACTTACGAATAAACAATCTCGGATAAAAATGAGATTGTGATATTCCCCTTACCTTAGGTCCGACTTGCTTTGTAAGTGTCCGAACCTCCTGTATAATGATTTAAATCATGTTATTGACTTATTACAGAATCATATTCATTGTTATGATATCATATATGGTTCACTTATGACATTATATTACCCGTTCTTTTGTAAATTCCATGTTAAAGAAGCGTTTTGGGTAAAATCGTTTCATTTATCGTAGGTGTTTTGACTTGTTGTTCTTGACATCATTATTACTTATATCATGATTTACTTACTTCCAGAATATAAAATATGATTTATATATCATATATATTCAGTATATATATATATATAATAGGTAGATAAATAAAATGAAAAACACCGTTCATGGAGACGGTAGTCCGTACGTACGCATGAACGCTGTTTTCCTTTCCTTATTGTCTTGAAATGGAAGTAAGTAGATGACATACATATGTATATATATACATAAATACAGTAGCTTTATAATGTCATATATTTCATTATTATTTCTTATATATACATTATAATCATTCTTAAATGGTTAACATGGAGAATGAATCTCATCGCGTCGTGGAGACGGTAGTCCGTACGTACGCACGAGCGATGATATCATTTCTATAAATATTGAATTGAATTGGAGTGGATTATACAATATATCAGAATCAATATGATTTTGTAATAACTATGTATAGTTATTCTTTACACCATTATACCCATCCATGTAAGGTGGTGGTGGAAAATAGATTACACCACGGCGTGGAGACGGTATTCCGTACGTACGCACGCGCGGTGATTTATTTTTCCGTAGGATGGATAGATGGTGAAATAGGGTTGTTTCATATTTATAATAACATATCAGTATATGAGTGATACTGATGTTATTACTTCATAATGAAACAACCTAAGAAGAAGAAGTGGAAGAAGAAATAAAGATGAAAGAATTGGTAACGGTAATTACCTCTTCTTTGAAGCGCCTCTTTGAGACCTCCTCTTAGGGCACTAAAATTGGTCTTTGAGGAAGACCAGAACCTCTAGGATGTTTCTAGGGAAGTGGAGAAGAGATTTTGGCAGGGGTTGGCCGAGCTTGAGTGCTCAAATTGGTGTGAGGAGGAGGGGGAGGAGGTGTCCTTTTATAGGGGAGGAGAGGGGCACCTTAGGAATTCTTAAAAATATTAATTTATAATAAATCTAACCCCACTTAAAAACCTCCAAAAATGACTCATATTCAAATATTTGATGAGATATGGTTGTAATATCATCAACCAATCAAATTTAGACATGTTTGGATCTTATTTTAAACCTTATCAATTAGATTTAACTCTAAGTTAAATAATTTAACTTTTACCGTGTCTTTTTGTTTTCTTTCACTATATGGTTAATACACTTACTATAACATGCCAAACGAACCCCAAATTGTTTATTATTAATATATATATCCTTATCTAAGTCATTTGGCCGAACCTTAGATTTTTAGGAATAAAATAACAATTAATAATATAATATTTGATTTAAAAACTATTTTGTGTCAATTTTGACACTATTTGATATATGATTTTTTTGAAAGTCATAAAAGAATTAAATGTTCAAACCAAGTTGATTAAATAAGCATTAATATATCATAGTAACCTAGAAAATTAGTGTAATTCATAAAAAAGCTCAAATTACATTTATTTTGGTGTTTATAACATCAATTATGTCAATATTTCATTAATAAGATAATTACTGCATCATCGTTGTGTCATACATAAATTAAATTATTTGATGTATAAAAATTACAAATAAAATACCATCATGTAGGAAATCTTTTTATCTTTCTAATGAATATTTACAATCGAATTTATCTTATGTATAACCCCATATTAAAAATGATTTACTTATTAAACTTTGATTTTAACTATTTTAACCTTTCTTTAAATAAATTAATAATAAATGTCCTAATCTAATCCAAGTGGGCCTAAATGGTCATATTTTATTCCTAAGTTTGTTTTTGGTCGAATTACACTTGTCCAATAGAATTAGGACATGTGTTAGGGTAATAGTAATATCATATTTACCCTTAGTTACCCTATTTACTATTAACCGCGGTAAAAAAGGTAAAAAGTTACTATTCACCAAAAAATTATTTTTATCTCATTGAACCACATTTTAGTCCTTGATATTAACCGTGTCTCTCGGATTTTCAAAATTTCATTCACAGAAGCGGCAAAATTAAGTTTTATGAAAAATTCAGTTTTTTTTTAACTACCACTTAGTAGTTTCACTATTCATCAAAAATTGATGTTTTTCAGAACAATGCCAAAATTTCATCCTAAGCTATATTTCATATTCTGAATTCAAAAATGAAATCTATTTTACCAAATTCATAACATAGAAGTTGCATTAATTAATTTTATAATTAAATCCCGCTGTTAAAATAAATAGCGTGTTTTTAGGAAACAATATATATCAAAAGATTGACACTTGATTATGTCTGGTTTAAATGTGAAATTACAACCAATGACCAACATTGTATTAAATTGTAAAAATATATTCTAAATATACTTTAAAACCACTCAAATTAATAATTTATCACTATTAATTATTTCGATTAAAAAAAGTTGTTTTTAATTATAATTTAGTAATTTTCACTATTCATCAGAATATGAAAGTTATCCGAAAAGTACCAAAATTTCACCTTAGGCTAAATTCGATACTCCGAATCCAAAAATGAAGTCCATTTTGAGAGTTAAAATTTCTAAAATTTAAAAAGTGGTTATTACTATTCATAACGGCTAGTTTTAATAATATTTTAATAGCATATCCTTGTTTCGTGAAACTCAGGATTACGTACCACACACGCTATCGAGGAAGGTTGAGATTGCGTGTAATGCAAGGAAAGTCAAGGATGCGTGTTGTGCAAGCTCCTTTTGGTGTAGCGTATAACACAAGACATTAGTAAAATAAAAAAGAATATTTTTCATAAAATCTCGGGCTGTTACACTAAAAGCCCAGTAAAAGGATAGTTACGAAAAATATAGCATGGGGTGTGCATAAGTATAACATGTGAAAAAGATCATGTACATGAGAGTAAACAGAAATATAAGACTTGAAATGTGGAAATGCATAAAATTGAAACATCATGTCTTAGTTCGTAGAAACCACACATACTTATGAACCAAGCTAGCATATTGTTCACACATCATTTCAAATTTACTCATGAGATTCATCACTTTACCGAATGCATTGAAGCGATGTATAATTCTGGGCGCACTCGTCACTTTGAAACATTCATATTGCGCTATATAATTCCGGGGCCATCCGTCCCATCATAACAATATAATTTATCATGCATGAAACAATGAACATATAACATAAATGAACATAATTAACCCATTAAAAGAAAATGGTTTCCAATCTTAAGAACATATTAATTGACATTGGGTTCCCAAAAAAATGAGGGAATAGCATACATGTTACAAGAACCGTCAATCTTGAATAAGAAGTAAATGGTGTGTTCTTGAAGGAAGAGTTCTTTTGGAAAACATTTGGTTTATAATAAATACCATTGAGAATCATATATATCCTAGAAAAAAATTAAAATGACGAAAAAATTATCTTTATGAAGTAACCATATCAACAATAATGGACTGAAAGGGGGAGAACCTGAACGATGAAAGTTGGGTTCGAGAATTTCCCCTTACCTTGCATCTGAATGATTCCTTCTATTTTATGTCATGTATAATGAAATTATATTCATTAATTAGAGATCCAAAACCTTATTTACATTAATATTTTTCATTATGGTTTCATTAAGTTATTTTATGTTCTATTTGATGAGTTAGAGAATTTAAAAACATTAACGGGAATGTTTGTTTTTATGGTTTTCTTTAGTGGTTCACTTATATCATTATATTGAAGTTCGGGTAGAACATGGGTAAAAATACAGAACTAAAATTACATGTTATTAATTATATTACAGAAGTTTTAATTATCATATAATGAATTATATTTGATTTAAGTGGATGAATGTTTAGATAAGAATTAAATGGAGATTGTTTGGGTTAATTTGAATGGTTTTTCGATCATAATGACTTTATTTTAATTTATCACTTAGTAATATGACCAAAATTTATTTAGAAAATGTTAAATAGGAAATAATACATATAAAAAATTCTGTTTCAACCATACAAATTGCTTTATGACATGATCTGAAGGTAGAAATGGAAGAAGAAAGCATGTCATTTTTTAAAGTGATAAATTAACACCCAACGAACAATGTTCTCTTTAATAAAATAAAAGGAAGATGGAAAGGGGGGTTGGATGATATAATATCCTATTAGAATAGTAAAATAACATTACATGTTTAATAATGGATTTACAATACCATTTGGATGAAGATATGTGGGGATTGATCAATAAATGAACATGAACTTGAATGAAAAAACGTAGAAGAGGGAGAGAGGTTACCTCTTAAATCCTCCTCTTGATATCCTCCTTAAGGAATCTAGGATTGGTCTTTTGATGATACCAGAAGCTCTTGGACGTGGGAGAGGGTCTAGGGATGATGTTTGGGTAGAGTTTAGGGAAGGCTTGAAGCTTGAGAGGTGTGAGGAAATGAGGGTGTGATGGGTGTTATTTATAGTTGAGGGGAGAGGAGTTTCCTAAATATAAAATTCATTAGATTATTAATTTCCCCTAAGATAAGGAATAGTGAGTATTAAATGACCAATAATAGTAATTTTATCATGTAATTCTGAACTATGTGGGCATACATCATCATAACATCACACATGACTCTATAATTAGATTATTTAGTTTATTTTTTCAAATTACGGTATTTCACTATTCATATAAAATTCAAGTATCTCAGAAAAATCCCAAAAATTTACCCCAAACATTTTTCAACGTTTAGAATCCAATAATTAAGACCATATTTAAAAAATAATTTTCTAAATATTATTAATTTAATATCTAATTAAAGTCATAAATTACTTAAAAAACAGTTTTTGAAATTAAAACTGATTTTTTAGTGCTTCCAAAAATTACCTAGAGTCCTTTAAAATTATCTAAAAACTATAAGGAATAGATTTGATAATTAAAGAACACATTTTAATAAAATAATAATTATTTTAAATTAAATAATTAATTATAATTATTTATTTATTACTTACAAAATAACAAAACATTTACTAAGGTCAAATTATCACTTTCTAAGATGTCTAAATTTTATTTAATTATTCATGGGTAAAGTTACTATTATATTGGTTGATTTAATATTCATAAGGTTCATAATACAATTAATTAGGGTATGTTACTATTCATAAGGGTAGGTAACTCTTCCTCAAATATTATTTTAGTTTTTTAGATTCAAAAAACATCTTAAACAAAACCATGTATGTCAGAGTTTCAAAATTCCATATAAAAAGGTGACAAACTTATGTTTAAAGGTCACATAGCACTTAGTAGTTCATTATGTTGCGTTTTCATGTTATTTTATGACATAAATATAAGAAGTAAATTTCAATTGAAAAATTTTGGGTTGTTACATCCTTCCCCCCTTAAGAAATTTCGCCCCCGAAATATCACTTTACACAAATATGTGAGGGTACTTCTCCTTCATTGCCTCTTCTGGTTCCCAAGATGCTTCCTTAAACTTATGGTTCCACCACAACACTGTGACAAGATGGGTTGTCTTACTGCATATAACCTTATCTCTCTGATCCATAATCATTACTGGATACTCATCACAATAGATATCATCTTCCAACTGCACCACCTGTGAATTAATACATGTGAGGGGTCTGGTCTATACATCCTCGGTAGTGATACATGAAACAAATCATGAAATTGGGCCATATTTTGTTGAAGTGAAAGACAATAGGACACAAATCATATGCAGTCAAGGATCTCAAAGAGGACAATATACCTTCAGCTTAGCTTCCCTTTCTTCCAAACTCGCATGACTCTCTTCCATGGAGATATTCAAAGGATGACTTTATCTCTAATGTTGAACTCCAAGTCCATTCAACGATTGTCAGCATAGCTCTTTAGCTGAATCTGAGCATCTTTGATGTGTTTTTAAATTACTTGAACCTTCTCTGTCATCTCTTGCATAAGATCAGGTCCAAATAGCATTCTTTATCGAACTTCATCCCAACAGGTTGGAGTTCTACATCGCTTTCCATACAGCACATCATATAAAGACATCTGAATACTCGAGTGAAAGATATTATTGTACGAAAAATAAAATAGTGGGATATTCTGATCCCATCAACCTTTAAATTCTAGAGAGAAGGATCTTAGTATATCTTCAAGCATCTGAATAGTCATTTCAGACTAGTCATCCTTATGGGGGTGATTGGCCATGCAGAAATTTAATTTAGTACTCAAACATGTTGAAGGCTCCTCTAGAATTTATATGTGAACCATGGATCATGGTCAGAGACAATTGAGAGTGGAACACTATGCAGTCTCACAACATCCATCACATATATCATTGCATGTTTTTCAAAAGAGAGGTCTTCCCAAATAGCGATAAAATGGGTAGTCTTGGTGAGTCGATAAACCACAGCCCATATCGCATTATTTACCTTTGATGTTTTCAGGAGACCCATGACAAAGTCCATAGAAAAATTTCCCCATTTCCACAGGGTTATAGGAAATGGCTGCATCATACCTTTGGAATTTTGTAGCTCAGCTTTAACTTACAGTCATACCAAAAACCTTGATATATATTATGTAATCTCCTTCTTCATGTTATCCCACCAGAAGTGTTCTCATAGATCACGGTACACATTGGTAATCCCGGGATAGAGAGATAATGTTGAGCTATGTGCGTTGTTCAGTAGCTCCTTCTTTATCCCATCTAATGAAGTCACAGAAATCCACGTTCCAAACAGAATCACTCCATCATCATCGATATGGAACTCTTGCATCTTCCCTTCCTTTACTACATTCACTTGCTTTTGTATCTCCACATCAACTCTTTGTGCTTCCTTAATCTTATCTTGGATGGATGGTTGTGCAGTCATTTGGGAAAGGTATTATGTATCCCCTACCCCTAGGATTTACAAATCTATTCTTTGCATATCCGAGAAGACATGGTCTTTCTAAATCTGTAGCATGGATAGAGTAACATGTTTTTTTTGCTTAGAGCGTCAGCTACCTTGTTCTACTTTCCAAGATGATACCGAATAGAGCAATTGTATTCCTTGATTATATCTAAAAATATCCTTTGACGCATGTTGATCTCTTTTTGTGTGAATATATACTTTAGGCTCTTGTGGTCGGTGTATATGTCATACTTCTCACCATAATGGTATTGCCACCAGATATTCAAGGAAAAAATCACGGCTTCAAGCTATATATCGTGCATCGGGTAGTTCTGCTCATGGATCTTCATCTGTCATGAGGCGTGGGCTATCACATTGTCCTTTTGCATGAGTACACAACCCATGACCTTATTTTAAGCATCACTATATATCACAAAAATATCTCCACTTTTCTGAACTGTGAGTACAGGTACCATGATCAGCCTTCTCTTTAGCTCCTTGAAGCTTCACTCACATTCTTCCATCCAGAAATACTTTACCCATTTCCATGTTAACTTAGTTAGAGTGATTGATAATTTTGAAATGTTTCTCAAAAAATGTCGGTAGTACCCAGCTAATCCATGAAAACTATATATTTCTGGGACACTAAAGGTCCTTGGCCCTTACTCAATCACCTTTGTCTTTGAAGGATCCTCAGAAATTCCTTCACTTGCGATCGCATGTCTTATAATTGTGACTTTCTTAATCCAGAAGTCAAACTTGCTGAACATGGCGTACAAATTCAACTTTATTAATGTCACCAACAGAAGTATTAGATATTCTTCGTGTTCCTCCTTGCTCTTGGAGTAGATGAGAATATCATCGATATACACTACCAAAAATTAGTCGAGGTAATGTCTAAAGACACTATTCATCAAGTCCATGAAGATTTCATGGGAATTAGTAAGTCTGAAAGGCATCTTTAAAAACACCTAGTGCCCATACCTTGTTCGGAAGGAAGTATTCTGAACATATTTATTCTTTTCCTTTACCGGATGATATCGTGAATGAAGATCCACCTTTGAGAAGTATTTATCTCCTCTTAACTAGTCGAACAAGTCATCAATACTTGGGAGATGATACCTGTTATTTATGGTGATCTTGTTGAGTTCCTGATAATCGATACACAACCACATTGTTCCGTCATTCTTCTTTACAAAGAGCACTAGTGAACCCCAAGGTAATGCACTAGGGCGTTTGAACCCCTTGTCCAGATGCTCTAGCAACTGCTTCTTTAACTCCTCCAGTTCGATAAGAGCCATCCTATAGGGACACATCATGATAGGAGTATCTCTGGGTATGAGTTCAATTGAGAACTATACCTCACGATCTGGGGTAATTATAGGTAGTTCTTTGGGAAATACATCGTTGTATTCCCACACGATGGGAAAATCTTCAAGGTTGGAACTTTTTTTCATCTCAAACATTTGGGTGAGGTATACTTCTTCATAAGGAATCAATACCCACACCAATGAAGGATCTTTCAAAGGAGACTCATGATCTTCCTGGCATTTGTTGAGGAGCATGGGATGGTTCGGAATATGAAAATATATTTCCATTCCCCAACAGTTGATATGTGCTCTATATAACGAAAGCCAATCCATTCCCATTATATCATCGAATTATACCAAGGGATGTATTACGAAATTTTTTGGAAGAATATTCCCATATACACCAATAGGAGAAGAATAAAACACTTGGGTTGCAATGATTGCACCACTTGGTGTTTTTACAGATATCTCTACATCAAATTTCTGGGTCTTTGATTCTATAGTTATAGAAAATTTTCATGATATAAAGTAATGCGTAGAACAAGAATCAAATAAGTCTTTTTTAATTCTTGATTGAATAGGAAGTGTACCTTGTACGACTTCATTATCATTCTCCACTTCTGTAGTAGTGATGGAATAATCCTTCCCTTGTTCCTCTAGATTTGGGGGCTACTGATGCTGATTACCCTCGAGAGCTCTAGGTTTAGTGAACTGGTTTTCATTGGTCCCTATCTCCCTACAATTGTAGAATTGAACCATGAGTGGTTCTCCCCTTTCATCAGCTAAATTATCCTTCCTTTTCATGCCTTTTTTACACTATATATAATTGTTTCCTACTTTCCCACACATGAAGCATTTCACCATCCCATTGAGGTAGTTCCTATGGTGCAACTTACCACATTTTTGGAATGTGATTCGTTGAGTTTTCTTCCCACTTTTGTCATTAGATCCTCCAGCTTGAAACTCCATCTTTCTTTTCATATCCCCATAGCCATGGGACAATTATCCAAACTTCATCTCCACATTGAGAGAACATCGGACAACTTCTTTATAACTCCCAAAGTCCTGAATTTAAATCACCTTTTGAAGGTGTGGTTTTAATCCACTGAAGAATCTATCAATTTTTCTATCATTGTTGATAAAAAACCTGAAGCGTAACTTGGAAGCCATTTGAAATTCACTTCATAGGTTGTGACAGATTCTCCTTCTTTTTTCATGAGCTCTATGAATTATCTCTCCATCTTTGTGTAAATAGTTCTTTGGAAATACTTATTAAGAAACATTTTCTTAATGTCTTCCCATTCCATCTCTCCAATTTCCTCCCTTGGATTCGTTTTCTTAATCAAAACCCACCACTGTTCGGCTTCTCCATCTAGAGGATAAATGGATTGGGTCACCCTCTCTGTCTCAGAAAAGTTAAGCACAATAAAGATCTTCTCCATGTAGTTGACCAATTGTTCCATAACTAGTGGATCATAAGACCACAAAACGTTGGTGGTCATTGCCGCATAAAACATTCGATAGCCAGTTGCTCCATCTTTGGTGAAGGAGGAAATTCCCCATTATTATGGTTATTGTTCATAACATGAGATAATTGATTAAAAATCGCCATGAAGTTGTTAACTCCACCTCCCAAATCACTAGGCATGTCATTCAAGAAATCATTGCATTGGCCCTCGCATGAGTTGTTGGCCTAATTTCTCATAGTTCTCACCATTTTCTAAAATAGAAAAGGTTAAAACAAGACATAAGTTAACAAGTAATGAATACATAAATTATTCATTTCAACAATTTATACTAAAATCCTAATATATGGGATCCCTATGAAAATAATATTGTGTGAATATTTGTACTCAGTCTCATACTAGAGGTTTTCTCTAGGGTTCACTAATCCTAATTACCAAATTAACTAAACCTTTCTTTTGATACCAACTATAGTGACCCAACATTTTCTTACATTACTAATACATTATTATAAATATAGAAAATATAATCGTATTACACATAGAGTATAAAAAGTTTTAGTGTCTTGGGAAAACTAGGACCACACATAAGAAATAGAACATCAAGCATAATAATTTATTTAATTTTTTCCTCTCTTGATTCTTATAGGCACTTGTCCTCTCCTTAGTAAATATAGCCACCTAAGGATATACATCAAAATGGGTGAGCTAAAATACTAGTAAGAGATTATATAATAACAATATAGCATGGTGTGTTAATAATAATAACATTTTAAAAAGATCAAGAACTTGAGAGGAAACATAAATATAATGCTTGAAATGTGGAAATGCATAAAAACGAAACATCATGTCTTAGTGGTTATCCACCACACATACTTGTGAAACAAGATAGCATCATGCTCACACATAATTTCACATTTACTCATGAGTTACATCACTTTACCAAATTCATTAAAGTGTTGTTTAAGGCTGGGTGCACCCGTCACTTTGAAACATTCATATTGTGCTATATAAATATAGGCACACCCATTACATCCTAACAGTATCATTGATCATACATGACACAATGAGAATATAACATAAATTAACATAATGAACCCATGAATATGAGTTGGTTTCATATCATATGATCACATTTATAAAAATTGGGTTCGCAAAAATATGAAGGAATAACATACATGTAACAAGAACCGTCAATCTTGAATGAGAAGTAAAAGGTGTCTTCTTGAAGGAAGAGTTATTTTCGAAAAAATTTGGTTTTTCATAATTACCATTGAAAAACATTTATATCCTATAAAATTAAATACAATGATGAAAAAATTATCTTAAAGAAGTAACTATATCAAAAATAATGGACTGAAATAGGGAGAACCTGAAGGATGAATGTTGGGTTCGAGAATGTCCCCTTACCTTGTATCCAAATGCTTCCTTCTCTTTAATGTCATGTATAAAGACATTATATTCATTAATTAGAAATAAATAATGTTTTTTACATTAATATGGTTCAATATGGTTTCATTAAGTGATTTTCTGTGCCTTTGACTGAGTTATAGAGCTTAAAAACATTATTCGAGAATGTTTGTTTTTATGGTTTTCTTGAGTGGTTAAATTGTATCCTTAAATTGAAGTTTGGGTAGAACATGCGTAAAAATCCAGAACTAATGTTACATGGTTTTAATGATATTACTTATGTATTAATGATCATATAATGAATTATATTAGATCCATGTGGACGAATCATTAGATAAGATTTAAATTATGATAGTTTGGTTTAATTTGAATGGTTTTTCGATCACAATGAACCTGTTTTAATTAATCACTTAGTAATATTACCACAAGTTATTTCTAAAACATTAAATAGGAAATAATAAATATAAAAAGTTTATGTTCAACAATAAAAATGGTTTCATGACCAGATATAAAGGTAGTAATGGAAGAAGAAAGCACGTCGTTCTTGAAGGTGATAAATTAACACTTCACGAACAACGTTCACTTTAATAAAATAAAAGGGAGAGGGAAAGGGGGTTTGATGATATAATATCCTATTATAATCATAAAGTTACAGTAAATGTATAATACGTGAGTTAAAATACCATTTGGATGAAGATAGGTGGGGAGAGATCAATAAATGAACTTGAAGTTGAATGAAAAAAAAGGAGAAGAGGGAGAGGGGTTACCCTTTAAATACTCATGTTGATATCCTCCTTAAGGAAGAATGGATTGGTCTTTTAAGGATACCAGAAACACTTTTACATGGTAGATGGGCTAGGGAAGATGTTTGAGAAGATTTTAGTGAAGTCTTGGAGATTGAGAGGTGTGAGGAAATGAGGGTGTGATATGACAACCCTTCTTTTATTACAAAATTACACATGATTTATTACATAAAACTTCACTTGATGCAACAAAGAAGATCGAGAGGTTTAGTGTCTTTGGAGATTAGGATCATTATATAAAAACATAAAACATTAAATACAACATCATTGTTGAAAACATCCTTTACATGACCACTACATTCCCTCGTACTTAGCATTGCATGGGATAACCTGAGAACATGCATAAGAAAAGGGTGAGTTATAAAGCACAGTAAGGGAGTACCCATGGAATATCCTGAGGAGTAAAATAAATGTTATGAAATAGGAATATCAATAGAGAATAAGAGAAACATGAACATAAAGGCATGATAAATCATGATAATCATAACGTAGAAATGTGGAAACAACACTTAACATGGAATTAGCATGAGCCAAGGCTCATTGCCCATGGAGAGTGAGTAAATCCTCATTGCACATAAAGCACAAGTAAACCCTCATTGAACATGAATTATCATGATTAAACACTCATTGCACATGATTTATCATGATACTATACTTTACCCAATGCATTGGAGCTCTATAAGGGTGCACCCTTCTTAAACATTTCATTTCATGCATAAGTGTGCCACATGGATCATAAAACATGGGTTCATAAAACATAATCATTTATTACAAGATAAAGGAATGTGGAATTCATACATGGGTCTTTATAATCAATAAGTAAATGTGCATAATGTTGAAAACCCTTGATGGAGAAATGGGCATGTTATTCACTACACAATGACATTGGCTTATAAAATTGGTGTGATTTCGGCAGCGTAACGGTGTGACATAAGAATTCATAAAAATTGTTGATGAGAGATAAAGGGGTTCCTCATAAAATTTATATATAATTTAGAGTAAGGAGGTCATATGGATACATGTCCCAACAATTGTAATGGAATTTAGATTCATGATACAAATGTATTGCTTGAATGTAAATGAGGAGAGAGAAGTTCCTTTCGGAATTTCGGCATAGTAATAGGTGTACATTGGAGAATTTAATAATAGAGAAAGGGGTATCCAATCATTAAAACATAAATAGGGCAGTATGAGGGAGGTTAGAAACCATACCCCAACATTCATAATTTAATTTAAAAGGGAAAAACAACATAAAGAAAATTGGACAAAAATGAGAACGGAAGAAAAAACCCTTACTTTGAAGTGTGGTTCCAATGGCTAGAGAGGGGCCTGTGAGAGGCTTCTTGGGAGCTTGGGGCACCTTGGGAGGATTCTAGAGAGAGTAGGGAAGAGGTTGGAAGAACTAAAAAGGCATTGAGTGATGAGGAAGTGGGAGCTTGGGAGGGTTTATATAGGAAAGGTGAGGGAATTCTTTATTATTTATGTTTGGTTCCCCTTACATTAAATTAATCCAAACCACAAACCATCCCATGGTTTTTTCCCATGGTTTTTGGAAAAATGAATAGGAAAAAAATATTTTATATGTCCAAAGTCCGAACATCTTAATATAATATGGTTGCTTATGTGGAGGTGAGTCATACTCCCATGGAAATTAATTTAAAAAGACAAGGTGTTTAATAAGTCTTGAGGGGTTCATTAATGCTTTGAAAAGTAAACCAAACAAACCTAGAATCAAATTATTTTAATGGTAAATCATATATTGGACGAACGAAAATATTATAGTATTTTATTACATCACTATTGTGTCACTATGATGTCATAAAACACATTTTATATTTAAACGGTATTTAATTTTTACTAAAAAATTTAACTGTCTCAGAAAATTATGAAAAATTCATAGTTGGATAATTTAGATGTCCTGATTACAAAAATAACATTTATTTTATCTAAATAATTTTTTAAATATGTTAATTTTCACTTTTAAAATAAAAACTGACATTTATCGAAAATTCATGGTTTTTGACAAAAATTGCTTTCAAACATTAATAAAAATTACAATTACATTCATAAAATTATAAGATCATTTATATTTAATAAAAATTAATATAATAATAATATTGTATTAAAATATTATTTAATTAAAAAATCCCTTAATTTAGTAAAATAGAATTCTAAATTTAATAATAACTAAAAACATTATATGTACATTAAAAACTATTTACAATGTAGAAATAATGACAAGAAATTATATTCATTATTACATACAAAAAAATAATGTAAATGAACATAGTACTATTAATTTGTTACATAACACCTTAAAACAACCGCATAAGACCTAAGGGTAAGGTGTGCGATGGTGACAGACTCTTGGGGTGGCTCGGATAAAATTGCTCGTGTGGTAATCTCTATCAACATCCACTTTTCCCATAGACGGTCCCATTCAAGCTTGACATGATAAAGCTAATCTTGGGCTTGGTCAAGAGAGAAGCACAGGAACACCACCTCTTTTCAAAGCTCTGACAAATGGTCTTCGTATGGATCAATTCTATTGGATGAGGCCATCGCTTCTTTTGTCTGAGTAAATTTGGATTTGTTAAAGCCCTATATTTATACTAATCATGTGATCACTGTTCAACGGCTATATTAGCAACGATCAAAAATCTTATCATAAAACCAATGAAGTTGACATTTTATATAAAAATAAAGAGACATTTATTTACATCATGAGGGATTTACATTAATGAAAATTTGGGTCGTTACAATATTCCCCGCTTAAGAAATTTCGCCCTCGAAATTTTCCTTTTCCCACACTAAAACAGATGTGGGTAACTTAGCTTCATCATTTCCTCCGATTCCCAAGTCACTTCCTCAAACTTGTAGTTTCTCCACAACACCTTGACAAGGGGGACTATCTTATTTCATATAACTTTTTCTTCATGATCTAAGATCTTCACTAGTTTCTCCTCATAAGAAATATTATCTTCCAATTGTACCACCTCAGAGGAGAGTACATGAGAAGGGTCCAGTATGTACATCCATAAGAGGGAAAAATAAAATACATCATGTACTTAGTCCATATTAGGTGTAAGTGCTAGTTGATAGGCCACAGCCCTGACACGATCAAAAATATCGAAGGGGGAAGATGTACTTTGGACTTAACGTCCCTTTCTTTCCAAACCTCATGATCTTCATCCATGGAGATATGCGTAGAAAAACCATTTCTCCAACGTTAAACTCAAGGTCTCATCAACGATTATCTTCATAACTCTGGGATGCGTTGATATATTGCTGAATGGTTTTCACCTTCTCCACCATTTCCTCGACCATTTCTAGTCAAAGCAGCTTATGTTCACTGACCCCATCCCAACATGACGGTGTTATGCACATTTTCCCATACATGGTTTCATATGGTGCCATTTGGATGCTCGAGTGGAAACAATTATTTTAATATAACTCAACCATAGGAATATGTTGATCCCATCCTACTTTAATGACCATTGAGAACGCTCTCAACAGATCCTCAAGTGTTTGGATAGTCCTCTCAGATTGTCAATCAGTTTGAGGATGATAGGTCATACTGAAGTTCAGTTCAGTATTTAGAGCATGTTGAACACTATTCCAAAACATAGAGGCGAATCTTGGATCTCGGTTAGAATCAACAGATTGTGGTACTCCATGCAACCTTACCACTTCCCTAATATATATCTGTGCCAGTTGATCTAATGAGAAATCCTCCCGAATAGAAATGAAGTGTGCAGTCTTTGTAAGACGATCCACAATAACCCAGATTGCATTGTTGCATTTGGATGCCCTCGTAAGTCTAGTGACAAAGTCCATGGTGATTTTATCCCATTTCCATTCTCGTAAAGGAAATTCGTGCATCATCCCCTTAGAATTCGGCCTCTCTGCCTTCACTTGCTGACACACCAGGCACTTTGATGTATATTCAGTGATCTCCTTCTTCATATTATCCCACAAAAAGTTTTCTCGGAGATCTCGATACATCATTGTGCTCCCTGGATGAATAGAGAAATTTGAACTATGTGCATCATCCAAAAGCTCATTCTTTAGCTCCGGACATGATAGAACACAAAGTATTTTCCCAAACCATAAAATTCCTTATTCAGTAACATTAAACTCCAAGGATTTCCCTTTTTCGATAGCTTCCAATTTTTCTTGAATTCCCACCTCATCCTTTTGAGCATCCTTTATCCTTTCCAAAAGATATGGTTGTGAAATCATTTGTGAAAGGATTGATGATGTTCCCTTCTATATGATTCCCATGTCCATATTCATCAAGTCTAAGAAGATTGGATCCTTCTCAATTCTAATCATTGAAAGAATTGTTGGGTCCTTTCTACATAGGGCATCTTCCACCTTATTTACATTCCTAGGGTGGTAATATATTGAACATTCATAATCCTTGATGATCTCTATCCATCTTCTGTGGTGCATATTATGCTCTTTCTGTGTGAATATATTTTTAAGACTCTTGTGGTTTGTATATATCTCACATTTTCCTCATAGAGATAATGCCGCCTGATTTTTGAAGGCAAAGATCACCGCTGCCAACTCCAGAACATGTGTTGGATAGTTTCGCTCATGGATTTTCAACTACCTTGAGGCATAGGATATCACTTTATCATTACGCATCAGCAAACATCCTAATCCCTTCATCAAATCATCACTGAATACCATAAAAATTTCCCCACGTTTCGGTAAAGTGAGAACGAGAGTAGAGATTATACTCCTTTTTAACTCCTTGAAGCTTTCTTCACATTCATCTCTCAAAGAAAAAATTATTCCCTTTCGAGTTAGCTTGGTAAGACGGTTGGACAATCATGAGAAATTTCTCACAATTCGTCGATAATATCCAGCTAACCCTAAGAAGCTACAGATATCCGTTACTGATGTTGGCCTCAGTCATACCTCAATTTCATATGCTTTGGAGGGATCCACAGATATCCCATTTCTTGTGATGATATGACCCAAGAATGAGACTTCCTTCAACCAGAACTCACAATTTATGTACATTACAAAGATCTTTTCCTTGCGCAAAGTCTCCGGTACAGTTCTTAAAAGCTCCTCATGATCCTCCTTGGTTTTGGACTATATTATAATATCATCTATAAAGACTACCACAAATTTGACTACGTATTCCCTAAAGACTCTATTAATTAAGTCCATGAAGATATCTGGAGCATTAGTGAGTCTGAAAGGCATTACAATGAATTCATAGTGCCCATATCTTGTGTGAAAAGTAGTCTTGGGGATATCTTCCTTCTTCACCCTTACTTGATAATATCCCGACCGAAAGTCAACCTTGGAGAAGTATTGTGGTCCATGCAGATGATTGAACACTTCATCAATTCGTGTGATAGGATACATGTTCTTTATCGTGATTTTGTTGAGATCACGATAATCGTTGGAAGGCGCATTGACCCATCCTTCTTCTTGATGAAGAGGACTGGTGCACCCCATGGTGAAGCACTTGGGCATATAAACCCTTTATATAGATTCTCCTATAGTTGTTTCTTTAATTCTTCAAGATCTACAAAATCCATTCTATATGGAGTCTTGAATATTGGTAAAGCCCTGTGTATAAGTTCAATTGTAAATTCAACATCTCTTCTAGGAGGAAGACCAGGAAGTTCCCCGAGAAACACTTCAGTGAATTCCCTCACAAAAGACATTTCACCAAGGATGGTTTCTTCCTTGGACTCAATCATCTGAGCCAGATACGCATGCTCATAGGGTAGTAATATCTCTGGTTGAGATGATGGAGATAAAGGAGATTCATCTTCCTCCTTAAACTTGTAATGAATCGGGGGTCGATTCTCTATATAATGTTTGATTTCCCTCTACCAAAAATTTATGTTGGCTCTATATAAGGAAAGCCAATACATGCCAAGAATTGCATCCAATTCCACTAGAGGGAGTGTGATGAGGTTTTCCGGGAAATTCAATCCACATATTATAACATGGGAGGACTTATACTCATGGGATGCAATGATTTTCCCATTTTCCGTACTCACTGACATCTTCACTTCCATGATTTGTGGTGGTCCTGGGATTGTTCTACTAAACATTCGAGATATAAAATAATGCGTAGAACCTGAATCAAAAAGAAGATTCACTATTATTGAATGAATAACTAGCATAACTTTCACCACTTCGTGTTCGGGGTTCACATCGGCATATGTGATGGAAAAAGCTCTTCCTTGCTGCCTTAGAGGTTGTTGGTTGCCTCCGGAAACCCTTGGATTAGGGCACTGATTTGAAAAATGACCCGGTTCATTGCATTTGTATCATTGAACAACGCGTTGAGGTTCTAACGGAGTGTTCCTATCCTTTTTCAGAGCCATGTGTCTTTCTTACCAACAGTTAATATCTAGGTGCCCTTCTCATCCACACCTGAAGCATTTCCTCGTCCCCTTAATGCAATTTCAAGGGTGCTTCTTTCTGCAATTATTGCAAGTGGGGTGCTGGATCTTCATATCACCATTGGATTTATCCATCAGACCACCAGCATTGAAGTCCACCTTACTCTTCTTATCCCCATGATACCCATGCGATTCTCTGATCTCCATTTCTACCTTGAGGGAACATCGAACAATTTCCTCATAGCTATCGAAGTTACGTATTACTAATGCTTTCTGTGGGTTAGGCTTCAACCCACCAAAGAAGCGGCCAACCTTGCATTCGGGGGTAATGACAAAGCTGTAATCTTATCATGAAATTCTTGTGAATTTTTCCTCATATGCTCCAACATATTCTTCATCTTGTTGCTTGACGGAAAGGAAGTACCTTTATATCATAAGCCGGAGGGTGCGTGGAAAATATTTATCAAAAAAAATCTTTCGGAAATCCTTCCATTCCAAGGCCTCGATCTCCTCCTCAGGCATTGTATTTTTATCAACATCCACCATTGATTAGCTTTACCATCCATACGATAAGCCCCTAGGAGAAACTTCTCTTGTTCAGAACATTGAAGGATGGAGAAGATATTTTCAATGGATTTGATCCATTGTTCAGCGATCATGGGATTGGATGATCCACTAAAAGTTAGAGGCCTTTGTCTCATGAAGCTCTCGATAGCGACTTGTTATTTCTTGGGGGGGGGGGGGGTTGAATGTTCCTCTTGACCCATGTTTCTATTCAAAACATGAGTTATCTAGGAGAGAAGCGTGACAAAGTTCGCGATTCCCGCTCCCATTGGATTGGGCATCTCATTTGTACAGTCATCACACTAATCTTCACAACGGTTGTTATCCCAAATCCTCCTATTACCGGGCATTGGCTGGAATAAAAGGAATGTTAGGGGTAACACATAAATGGTAATCCAAAGACAAATGTTGATTACCTATAAATAATCTTTTCTTTCTTTATCTCAGGAGTCTAAAGGCATAAAACTAGGATTTTCATGATCTACTTTCTAACGTATATTCTTAGGGGAAATTTTTTAATTCGCTTTATAAGGGTTCATACTAAAATTGTGAATTTATCAAAACATATCCCCCGGGAGTGTCGTAACCAATCATGCATCAAGTATTGTTGTCGTGCACTAGTTCCTGTTCGAGTCTAGCTGAAATCATTGTTTTTGGGTTTTACCCCTAGGATACATCTGTGACAGAGCCGCCTCTACCTTCTCGTATTCGGATAGGGATTTATTTCCTTGATAACCCACTTACTCAGTACTTACCAAAACATAGGGATGATTTTTTTATTATTACACTTAGTCTTTTCTCTAAGGCTTTACTATGGTTTTCTAATCCTAATCCCAATAATAACTAAACCTATCCTTTGATACCAACTATGAAAACCCTGCTTTTATTACAAACTTAAACATGATTTATTACATAAAACTTCACTTGATGAAACAAAGAAGATCGGGAGGTTTAGTTTCTTTGGGGTTTAGGATCATTACATAAAAACTTAAAACATGAAATACAACATCTTTATTGAAAACTTTATTTACATGACCACTACATTCCCTCATACTTAGAATTTTCATGGGATAACCTGAGGACATGCATAAAAAAGGATGAGCTATAAAGCCTAGTAAGGGAGTACACGTGGAATATCGTGAGGAGTGCAATACATGTTAGTAAATAGGAATATCAATAGAGAATAAGAGAAACACAAACATAAAGGCATGATAAAGCTTGATAATCATAACATGGAAATGTTTCAACAACACTTAACATGGAATTAGCATGAGCCAAGGCTCATTGCACATGGATCATGTGTAAATCCTCATTAAAAATAAATCATGAGTAAACCCTTGTTGCACTTGAATTAGAATGAGTAAACACTCATTGCACATGACTTATCATGATACTATACTTTACCCAATGCATTGGAGCTCTATAAGGGCGCGCCCTTCTTAAACATTTCATTTAATGCATAAGTGTGCCACATGGATCATAAAACATGGGTTCATAAAACATAATCATTTATTACACGATAAAGGAATGTTGAATTCATACATGGATCTTTATAATCAATATGTAAATGTGTATAAAGGTGAATGCCCTTGATGGAGAAATGAGCATGGTATTCACTACACAATTACATTGGTTTAGAAAATTGGCGCGATTTCGGCAGCGTAACCGTGTGACATAAGAATTCATAATAATGGTTGATGAGATAGAAAAGGGTTACTCATCGAATATACATGTAATGGACAGTAAGGATTTCATATGGATACATGTTCCAACAATTGTAATGGAATTTAGATTCATGATACAAAAGCATTTCTTGAATGTAAATGAGGAGAGAGAAGTTCCTTTCCGAATTTCGGAATAGTAACGGGTGTACATGGGAGGAATTTAATGAGAGAGAAAGGGGTATCCCATAATTAAAACATAAAGGGGGAATTATGAGGGAGGTGCGAAACCATACCCCAACATTCATAATTGAAATTAAAAGGTAAAAACAACATAAATAAAAATGGACAAAAATGTGAAAGGAAAAAAAACCCTTACTTGGTAGTGTTCTTCCAAAGGCTAGAGAGAGGCTTGTGAGAGGATTCTTGGGAAATTAGGGCACCTTGGGAGGATTATAGAGAGAGTAGGGTAGAGGTTGGACGAACTATAAAGGGTTTGAGTGAGGAGGAAGTGGGACATTGGGTGGGTTTATATAGGAAAGGTGAGGGAATTCTATATTATTTAGTTTTGGGTACCCTTACATTAAATTAATCCAAACCACAAACCATACCATGGTTTTTTCCCATGGTTTTTGGAAAAGGGAAGAGGATAACAATATTTCATAAGGCAAAAATCAGAACTTAAAAAAATAGGGTTGATTATGTGGATGTGAGTCATACTCCCATTGAAATTAATTAAAAAGACAAGGTGTTTAATAAGTTTTGAGGGGTTCATTAATGCTTTTAAAAGTAAGCCAAACAAACACAAAATCACATTATTTTATTGGTAAAACATATATTGGCCGAAAATAAATATTATATTATTTTGTTACATCACTATTGTTTCATTATGATTTCTTAAAACACATTATATATTTAAATGGTATTTAATTTTTACATAAAGAGTTTACTGTCTCTGAAAATTATGAAAAAATCACCGTTGGATAATTTTGACATCCTGATTCCAAAAATAACATTTATTTTATCTTAATATTTTTCAAAATATTTTATTTTTTTTACTTTTAAAATAGAAACCGACATTTATCAAAAATTCACGAGTTTTGACAAAAATGGCTTTCAAACCTTAATTAAAATTACAATTGCATTCATAAAATTATAAGTTAATTTATGTTTAATAAAAATTAATTTAATAATAATATTATATTAAAATATTATTTAATTCAAAAATCCCTTAATTTAATAAAATAGAATTTTTAATTAAATAATAACTAAAAACATTATATGAACTTTAGAAACTATTTACAATGTATCAATAATGAAAAGAAAGTATATTCATTATTATATACAAAATTTTTTTTTACATGAACATAGTAATATTTATTTGTTACATAACCCCTTAAAATAGCCACATAAGACCTATGGGTAAGGTGTGCGATGGTGACAGACTCTTGGGGCGGCTCAGATAACATTGCTCGAGTGGTAATCTCTATCAACATTCACTTTTCCTGTAGACGGTACCGTTCGAGATTGACTTGATGAAGCTCAGCTTAGGCTTGGTCAAGAGTGAATCCCAAGGACTCCACCTCATTTCCGAGCTCTGAAAAATGGGCTTCGTATGGATCAATTTTACTGGATGAGGCCATCTCTTCTTTTGTCTGTGTAAATTTGGATTTGTTAAAGCCCTATATTTATACTAATCATGTGATCACTGTTCAATGGCTATATTAGCAACGGTTAAAATTCTTAACATTAAACCAATGAAGTTGGCATTTTATATAAACATAAAGTAACATATAATTAGATCAAGAGTGATTTCTATTAATGAAACGTTGGATCGTTGCATGTGATGGGTGGTATTTATAGTGGAGGGGAGATGTGTTTCCTTATTATAAAATTCATTAGTTTATTAATTTACCCTAAGACATGTAATGGTGAGTATTCCATGTCCAAGAATAGTAATGTTATCATGTGATCCCGAACCAAGTGGGCTTACATCAGAAGAACATCACACATGACTCTATAATTAGCTTATTTAGTTTATTTTTGTAAATTACGGTATTTCACTATTCATTAAAAAATCAAGTATCTCAGAAAAATCGCAAAAATTTAACCCGACCATTTTTAGACGTATAGAATAAAAAAATGAAGTTCATTTTTCAAAAATAATTATCTAAATATTATTAATTTAATATTTAATTAAAATCAAAATTTACATAAAAACATTATTTAAAATTATATTTGCTTTTATAGTGCTTTCAAAAATTACATAGAGTCTTATAAAATTATCTAAAAACTATAACAAATTGATTTTATAATTAATGAACACATTTTAAGAAAATAATATTTCATTTAAATTAATTAATTAATTACAATTAATTATTTATGACTTACAAAATACCAAAAATTTTACTAAGGATAAATTATCACTTTCTAAGATGTCTAAATTTTATTTAATTATTCATGGGTAAGGTTACTATTATGTTGGATGATTTAATATTAATAATGGTCATAATACTATTAATAAGGTTATGTTACTATTCATAAGGGTAGGTTATTATTTACCAAAAAATATTTTGGTTTTATTAGACTCCAAAAAACATCTTGAACAAAACTGTGTATGTCAGATTTTCAAAATTCCCAATATAGAAGTGAAAAACTTATGTTTAAAGGTCACAGAGCACTTAGTAGTTCAATATGTTGTTTTTTCATGTGATTTTATTACATAAATATAAGAAGGGAATTTCCATTGACAAATTTTGGGTCGTTAGAGAGGCTTATTAAGATTGTTATTTAATTTACTACAGAATTATTGTTATTCTATATTCTTGAATCAATAAAGATAATTAATGATTAACAAGTAATTATTATTCGTCCTCCAAATCCATTTTTTTGGTATTTTCAAATGACACTTTTAAGGGTATGTGAGAACACTATCAATAACATCCAAATAAAAACATCACAATGAAAAGTCACCCAAATCAAGACTATTTAGAGCTACCTTTACCCATCATCATCATCGCTAAGTCATGCCTCCACCTTCTCATGGCCGCTCGACAAGCTGTCCCATGCAATGATGCATAGGCATGGTACCGATGGAATTCTCCATACACTCAATAAGAAATTATTATTCATTATTTTATTTTAATCAAACATATAATCAATTAATTGGAAATATATAACTTAAATGTGGGTCTTGACTATAGATAACCCCTTTATACATCAATAGTCTCATGTGATTAAAAAAACTAGAAAACTTAGGTGGTTATTCAGTGTATATATACCCATTCATTGAAATGAACTTTTACAGGTCCCTGATAATAAGAAATATCATTTTTAGACAAGATGCCTTGATGATAAGATAATCACATCCAATATTATATGTTTCCATAGTTAAGAGCGTAGTTATTAGTATCCATGTAATTTTTATGTATATATTTTCCTTGTAAGTTTTATAAATTTAATGATATTGATTTAATGGAATGTGTATTTATTATATATGAGCGAGATGGAGATAGGCATGGAACCTGGTGATCTATTTTCGGGTGATCTTGCTCCCAGATTGAAATTTGTTGATGTGGAAAGATCCTCTGGTAATAGCATGATGGTGGAAGATTGTCTTAGGCACAAATAATTGTTTAGCTTTTTCATGAAAGGTTTCAATGAATCTGGTGGTACTCGGGATGGAGATTCCCCAACGAAATGTTTCACGGATGTGGTGATGAATACGGGAAACACCTACGTTATGTATTGTGAATCGGCTCCTCTACATCGGATCATCATAAAAGGGCTCATTTCACATGTTACTGCGAATCAAAATGTTTTTGAGGAAAGGGTGAATTTGTGTATGATCTCTATAATTGCATGAGTTTTTATCCCGAAAGCGGTGAATCCTTGGAAATTTAATTATCTTACAGAAAGGATTGCTGAAATTTGGGGATTTTCTTGTTGGAAAATTATGGAAATGGGTCATGGATTCTAACATATTGTTTTTCCTTATGATGATCTCAAGAGGTGTTTTTTGAGTATTGGCTCAGTCTCCCTAAATCTAGGTTTACTTCGAATTCAAGAATGTGACAGGAACTTTTTCCCGATTTTTGTCAAGAACACCTATGCTCAATTATGGATACGGGTTTGCAATTTGAATTGGTTAAACTGGCACCCCCAAATTCTTTGGAAAATTTATTTGTTTGTTGGTAATCCAATTAGGTTGGGTAAGCAAACTGATAACCCCTATTTTGGTCATTTTACAAGAATTATGGTTGAGGTTGACATGTATGTCACTCCTGTGGAAGAAGGGGCGCTGACCACTAAAGATGGTAGTGTTACTCTTGGGATACTTTATGAGAGGAATCCTATGTTTTCCTTGAATTGTCATTTTTTGGACATGTATAATCAGATTGTAACAAATAAAAAATTTTCAGCTTATATAAAATCAGAGGGCATGAGGACTCGACATGCATGAGATATAATGGAAAAAATACTCGATCTGACCCCCCTGTCAAGGGAGACTCAGAAAAACAGTGTGTTGGAGAATCCAATCTGGGAGAATCAATTCATGACATTGTGGGTGTTTCCAAGAGCCAACTGCAATACATGACATCGATTCGCTGTCAGAATCCTCTCCAAGAGAAGGAAATATCAATTATGAGCAGGCTTTTGTGAAGTCCACTGATGAGGGTCTTGTTGAATCTTATGATAATGATCACTGTGAAATCACTTCTTCTGGTTTGGATGGGTTTGCATGTCAATCTTACTAGAATGAATCTGCTTCATTGGAGCCTACTGCTGGAGCTATCGTTGTTAATGTTGATTTTCTGATAAGACATATAATTCATCAAGGTATGACCCTCTCCATTCCAATGGTGATTCCCTTGTTCATACTGATATTTAAATCTCTTCTTCTACTTTGGTTGGGCTTGCAGGTCAATCTGACCAGAATGAATATGCTTTATTGGAGACTGATGACGGAGCTGTGGTTGTTAATGATGGTTGTTCTGATAATCCTTCTAATGCCTCAAAGGATGGCCCTATCCCTTCTAGTGGCAATGACCTTGTTCATACTGATATTGAACAGATTTCTGGATTGCATTGTGGATATTTCCTTCAGGTCCATCCTGGTAAGGATGCGAGGAGAAGACTCACTGCCAGTTTACCTTCCCCTGTTGATTCCTTGAACAGGTTTTCATCTCTCTGCCTTGAGTCATGTGAGTATGGTGATGATTCTTCTGATTAGAATCATGATTCAAAGGTTCCTCCTCCTGAAAAATTATATTCTGATAACTCTATCAAAGATATAAATCTAGGTGATGATGGAACATGCACGAGGCTCCACTAAAAGAAATGAAGATTCTATTTTAGAACTACCGATGGATTTGTAATTATCCCATGATCAAGTCCCTTATGCATCTAATATTGACCAATAAGCCTTTATTAATTGGTATTGCTGAGCCACAATTGAAATATGAGAATTTTTTCTCTTTAAGGTGGTCCTCTTTGGGTTACTCTTTTGTCGCTAATAACAAAGTGTGGGTATAGTGCCGAATCCTTATGGGTTATGAAACATAACAGTTCTTGCATTGTCTCATTTGTGAATGATATGCAATATATGAATTTTTCATGAAGTTTTAATGCTCTCTCTCTCTCTCTTGGTTACTTTTTTTATGCCATCAAACATTATACTAAGAGGAGAGGTCTATGGCATAATCATATTAATATCTCTAAGGGTATGAATCAAAGATGGATCTTAATTTGTGATTTCAATGTTGTCTTGATGTCTAAGGGAAAAATGGGGTGAATTTCTACAGCACTTTAGTGGCTGAATTTGCCTCCAGTATTGATAAATGTGGTATGATACAAGTCCCTATGTCTATAGATTATTTTACTAGGAGCAGGTACAACATCAATGGATGACAGGAAAGTATGCTGGATAGATGTTTTGTACAAGTGGATAACGTAAATAATGAAATTGATGTGTCGGGAGTCACCTTTCCAACATTACATTCTGATCATAATCCTATTTTGGCTGAGGTCTGTGATAACAGAGTGAGGACAGCTCTGATTCCCTTAAAATTTAATAATGCCTGGCTAGTTATTCCGGGTAGCAGGGAGATTGTATTAGATGTTTGGAATTCTGAATTCATGCGAAGTACTTCACATATTGTTTGTTGTAAGTTAAAATAAGTCAAGCGAAGATTATGTCAATGGAATAAATCTTCTTTCTCCACCAAAAGTAATGACAACAAAGAAGATGAAATTTGATTCCTCAATCATGAGAGAAATTATATTTTTCATGATGTTCCCTCCCTTGAGGAGATACAATATGCTTCAAATTTGGATAATCTCTTGACTCTTAAAGAACGAATAGATCAGAATCAATTTAATCTGAGATAGTTAAAGGAGGGAGATAGGAACTCCAAGCTGTTTCATTGCATGCACAAGGAAAAGAGAGCTAGGAGGAACCTCAATGCCATTACCATTAATGGGAGCATTATCTCTACAAAAATTAAGATTTCCCAAGCTTCCACTAACTACTTTGAGAAGCTGTATTCAGACACCGGAGTTGATAACTATGACAAAATTATCAGTTTTTTGAGGCATCTATCATTGATTTCCAGAATACTAATCTCACTGATATTCCTAATGTTAAGGAAAACTATGATTATATTCTATCATTAAGCATTGATAGTGTAGCTGGTCCTGATGGATTTTCCCATAAGTTTTTATTTTCTACTGGGATATTGTCAATGTTGATGTTACAAATGCAGTGTGGGATTTTCATAGGTCCTCTTTTATTCCATTTGGGATAAAATCTAATTGTACTGCTTTAATTCCCTGGAATGGTTGTTCTCTTTAAAAAATTTGTTATATGGCTTTTAAGATTCATATATCTAAATCTTTTGACAATATCCGATGGAGTTTTCTTTTCTTGATTCATCCAATGCATGGTTTCTCGCAGAAATTTATTAGAATTGTTGACTCCATCTTGGGATGTGTGAGTGTCTCTGTTCTAATTAATGGATCTCCTGGAGGATTATTTTGATTCTCAAGAGGTGTAAGGTAGGGGGATCCTTTATCTGGTCTTCTTTTTGCTATTGCAGATCACTATTTGAGTTGGTGTCTCAATTACCTTGATAATATTGGTTTGTTCTAGAATAATAAGATTGGGAGGAATCTTCTTTCTCCCTCTCACTTGCTCTATGTCGATGATATCTTATTGTCTAGAAAGGATGAGAAAGAAACCATATTTTATATCAAGGTAATCTTTTCACATTATGAGGATGTTTCAGGTCAGGTTATTAGATGGAACAAGTCATAAGTGATGTTTGGGGAAGGCACTAGCATTTCAAAGAAGTAAATAATCTCATTGAATAATGTAATGAATTGGGGAACTCTAACCTTTATTTATCTTGGGGTGCCTCTATTTTGTGGAATAATAATGTGTTTCTATCTTGATAATATTGCTCAAAAAAATGTCAGTCAATTAGGGAACTAGAAAGGTAAAAATATGTCTTAGGCTGTTTGAATATGCTTGGTTAATCTAGTGATCACCTCATTGTTTTCCTATTCGTTCTCTCTTTATAAATGGCCAAGGGAACTTGAAAAAGAGCTGACTGGTAAGATATTAAATTTTATCTGGACCGAATCAATTAATGAGAGAAACATAATCCCAGTGGCCTGGAAAGACTATATTAAACCGATTCAAATGGGGGGAATGGGTGTGAAAGTTACAAGGTTATTTAATGATACTTTGCACAAGAAATTGGTGTGGAACCTGCTCTCTGTATCTGATCCTTCTACAGAGTTCCTCTCTTCCACGTTTGTGAAAAAGCTACAACATGGTTACGGTTATTACATGACTTCCTCAGTTTGGTAAGCCATCAAGAGGGACTATGTTGGTCTCATGGAGAACTCAAAATGGGTGGTTTGTGATCAATTGCAATTGAACATCTAGAAAACTCATTGGTTGTCCTGGCCAATTTGTGAAGACTTTACTATCCCTTCATCTCTGGAAAATAATGCTATTGCATATATTTGTGGTTTATGTGGCGATTAATGATTTATTACCTTCTCATCTCTATCGGAAAATCTCTTGGTATATATATATATCGATTATGATACTTTGATCTGGATGCCCAGCTTGAATGGGATTTTTTCTACCAAAGAGTGTTACCGTCTGCTTTGTGGACCCTCCCTAATTTTTCCATCATGGCTTAAGGGTGTCCTGAATTTCATTATCCCTCCTGCTTCATCCATTCTTCTATGGAAAATCTAGAAGAAGTGCCTCCCTCTTCAAAATCTGCAACAGTGGGCTGGAAAATAGTTGGCCCCTGCTTTCCACCTTTTATTAGAATCGAATGCGAGTCATCATCACCTTTTTAATTCATGTATATTTACATGCAGGCTGTGGAATTATCTGCACAATTTGTTTTCTTGCTACATCAATTTCCAGACCATGGACGAGCTGCTTCAGTCCATTTGTAACATGGATCAAAGTGAAATCATTCAGTCCCTTCTACTGACTGCTTCTGTGAGTTTCTTTTCTTTTATTTGGAAGACACGGGATGACTTGGTCTTCAATAATATAATTCCCTCCTTTGGAAATGGTGTTCTTTTTTTACACTACGCCATTCGGACTGCCTCTCTTTTAAAAAATGGATCCGTGGATAATAATTTTGATTACATTGTTCTTTAGGGATCGCTTGGTGTGAATGGAAGGTCCAGTAAGCCTCTAATGGTAAAGTATGTATGATGCATACCACCCATATCTGGAGGGCTCAATGTCATCATTGATGGAGTAGCCTTGGGTGCTCTAGGTCCTTCTGGCTGTGGTGGTGTTTTTTGAACTTCCCGAGGGTTTGTTAAAGGTTTCTTTTTCCATTTTATTCGAATTGGCCTTTCAATTGAAGCTGAGATTTGGGCCATGGTCAAAGCAATCATATATGCTATGCATTTTTAATGGAATCAATTATGGTTGGAATATGACTCGTCAATTGCTGTTCAAATTCATATAGAGCATTCCAAAAATTTACCATGGATGATTATACTGGCATGGATTGAGTTTCTTAGTCTGGTGGAGATGATTTACCTTGAAGTCCAACATGTTTATATTGAGTCTAATCGGGTTGTTGATGCTCTTTCTAAGAGTTCAATTTTGGAGTTCAGTTCCAGTTGGTCATGTGACCTGCCTGACTTTTGTAATGCTTACATTTTGGATGAACTTAGATGCGGGGTCTCTTCTCTCCTTTTTTAAAATGTGCTGTGACTCTGTCTTATTGTATCTTTTGATTTTCGTGAATATATTCTACTAGGAATAGGTTTTCCTGTCTCCTGACTTTTTGGTTACACAATAAATTATTTTTTATGACATACCAACAAATTCTGTATTAATTGTATATAACCCTTATTGAGACTTTTTACCCACCTCATTATTTATTTTTCCCGTCCATAGGATATGATGAGTGAATCATTTAATTATTTTTTATGATAAAAGTCATTTTTTTCATTCTAAATTTTATTTTATCTATTAAAAAATAGTAATCATTTCTATACTTATTTTTGAAAGATGGATATTTAGTCGATCATTACTGTTTTGTATCTTATAGAAATTAAAAAAAACAATATTTTTATGTTAATAATGTTGAGGTTATTACAAATAATATCAATACATGTTTTTTTGGCCTCTTGGGAAGTAGATTTTAAAATAAAATTAATATCATAAAAATCAAGAGAAACCCATATAATTTTCGATAAAAATTTGGGATATTTATTTTATAGATAAATAATGTTGATATTATAATCTAATTATGCAAGTGAAATTGTATAGAGATAACACATAATGGAAGAATATGAAATTTTATCAACACCCATAGCCAATATAAGAATTTCCCTTATGAGATTGTCAATATAGTTGGTGAAGGAGATATGTAGATCATGGACAAATTTGGATAAAATTCCCATGCCTTGAAAAATATCAATGAATATTTGGAGTAACACATTGTTCCAAAACATAGATCATCTATGTAGGATAACTTTATATGGCATAAGCCTCTATTGATTAATGGAACTACTAATATGTTGGTAGATGAGAAATTCATCAATATACATGAGAAGATATTCCTTGTTTTTTGATGTAATGGAAAGGAAATATTTATTATACAAATATATTTTTTAAAGGGAGATCCAAATCAAGGGAGTTCATTGTTCAACTTTTTTAAAGAAGGTGATAAAAGAATGTGTAGAGAATGTTGAAATATTAATTTAATATTACTTAAAAAAAAATTTCATTGATAGGAGAAAACAAAAATGTATTTAAAATTCCACAACATATTGCATAAAGAAGTTGATAGTGATGATAAACACGAGGCTAGATTCACCTGATTACCAAGGAATGCAATATACTAAATTTAAAATTCAGAATGTATGATTAATAATTTTTTATGGGATTAGTATGAATTTGAAAAGGGTATTAATCCTATAAAAAATTTCATCATATGATTATATTATATTTAATTCCATCAAGATAGTGAAACTATTTTCACAGTCATATATATATTAATGGGAAATAAATATAATATTAGATCAACAAAGTGGAAAAGAATCAAAAAAATTTCATTGAATAAGAAAATAATTATGGAATTTCAAGAGTGTGATAGTTTTTGACAAAATCATATTGAAAATTATTAAAATGAAATGGAATTTTTTAAAAGGGTGGGGATACATGGTAAATATACTATGAAATCATGGGAAAGAGAGAAAATAATCCCACAAATTGCATTAACTACTTAGATGTGGAATATTATTCAAATTAATTTCCCATGGATAAAAGTAAACTTACACATAAGTGTTCAAGGGTGGAAGGAAAAGATTATGCAATTACTGTTGAAGAAGACGATGATCATAAATACTTGGTGGTAGGTTTTTTATTATATTCTCAATGATAAAAGATTCAATATTTGATTTTGTATCATGTGAATATTTTAGATTTTAATTTTTTTATGAATAATATATAAATTCCAAACAACCAATGAAGGAAGTTTTCAGTCATTTTATATTGTGGAAATCATATTACAACAAGGATATTACAATCAATTAACATTATAATTCATAGATATACTGTCTTGGAATGAATTGTTATTATACATATGGTTTAATTTTCTATAATAATTATTATGGACTGGAATTAAATTTATATTGTGGAAATTTATTGTTAGGAGAAGTATTATAAGATTCATAAATGGGATATTGAATCCCTTTCCCTCAATTTAGTGACCTCATTATCAAAATCATATATGGATGAAACCCCAATATCTCACCATATGTTTTTTGGATCAACTGATTAGAGAAAAAATATGGATGGGAAAGGATACCTTGGATTAAAAGATGAACATATTGTATAAGAATACGGTGACATAATTCATTAATAGTGAACTATAAAATCCTATCGAACAAGTACAAGGTCCTGAAAAAATCACGATAGGCTGTAAATACTCTCACAAGATCATTGAAGAATTAACAAAATATTCATACATTTCAAGAAAGGCAATTGAATGAAAATTGTATTGAAAATTTGAAATGAAACAAGGAATAAAATGTTGAAAAGGGTTTTAGGATGACTATGTACCATCATGGAAATGGTTTGCGGGGCATGTGAACCGCGAACCATATATATGTAGAAGAACTCATAAGGTGATGTCTGGTACACATAGGATGCCATGAACCGTTTCACTAGTGGTATCAAATGGATAAACGTGATCTGATTACCATCCCACAAACTAAGATGTTCGTAGATGAACCATGTCTACGAGTTCCATGAACCATGTCTCGTGAATTGAAGCCTCAGCAAACCCCAGTTTCCCATGTGTTTTGGAAGTTGTCTTATATAATTATTGTAATCCAAACATGGTGATGCATTCCCATAGATGTGATTTCCCCAGTGCTCTATAAAAGGAAGACTATAGTAATGGAAAAGGGGGATAGGAGGAAGATATAATGAAATTGACCCTAGAGGATGGAAGAGAGAATATGAATATCAAGAAGATTTCAGCTTCATTTTTGAACCATCAATGAAGTATAAACTAAAAACCACTTTTTCAAAGGTATAACCCTCCATGAACCACCAAAGGATGGAACTTAATAATAATTGGTGAATTGCAAACCTAATTGGTAAAATCGGGAACCAGAAATCCCTCACAGAAGAACTCACCGCAAACCATAGGCTATTGGATCCTTCATCAAATTAGTGCTCTACATAGCACATTACTATGACGATCGAACCCGGTTCCCTATACTACATTAGTACATAGAAAGAACCTGAGGTGGCATGGAAATCCACATCAAGCTCCATATAACATTCTGGTATATGGACCACAATCAGGACCGTATACCACTTTGGCATGTGATGGTCCATACCAATGTTCATGTACCTCATCGATATGTGGACGACTCCTCTACCCACATTGCAGTATGCTACACGGGGTTGTCCTCATCAAACAATATAAAATAGTACACGAAATGTGTTGTATTTGGGTGTTCTTCCCCACTACTCCAATCATGTACCTCCATTAATATCTAGTCCTTCACAGCTTCTCCATCAACAAGTACACTGGTTATAGTCCATAGGCTCCTCCAAACCCCCAAACACATATGATCAGATCATCATACACATCAGCGTGCCACTAAGAGTATACATACCCAAGTTAAGATGAGTCACGAAGTCTATCCCCACAATGGTGTGACGCCCCTGAATGTCTTTAAGTCTCCATTACCAAGGTAACATAATTTCTAGCATGGAGATACTAAGGAGAACCTCCCCATTATAGGGATCGAGTAGGCTCACATGATTTTTCATTCTACCTGGGATAATAATCATTCAAAGGAATCATGCTCATTTTTTTCATTTTGACAAGAGGAAACATTCCTCCCCTTTCACAAAACACATTCTGGGGCAGGCCCACTGAGGTATGACCCCAATCATCCAAGATCCTAGCCACATTAATTTCAATGTCATTCCACATTCAATGGTTCATCACTTCACAGCCTTGACCACTATCGGCTCAACATAGGACCATGTGATGGAATTCACACACATAATGCTCTCTCCCTCTCTTGTTGAGCTCATATCAGGGACCACTTTGGCCATTGACTCCCTCCTTTTCCATCAGAGGATATAAGATTTTGGTCCATTGTGGAATCTTTCACAACCTCTTGTCCCACACATCGAGCATTCCACACATGGGTTTAGGGGTTTGTGATGATACAACATTATTCCACATAGAAACAAAATATATGAAATATGATTCCTACTACAACCAGGATACATGGGATAACATTTTTATATACCGATCTCAAAGTGGTTCCCATCCCAATGGTTAACCCAATGATGCCCCCCAAAAATGGGAATCCTCTTTAAGAGTAGGTATTTATTCAATTATCAAAAATGGGACTCCTTCTAGGTGTAATACCAAATATAGCCAATGTAGGTGGCATTTGATTCCCCTCATGAGCATAATTTAGAAGCCCATCTTATGGGTATGACCCCAACATCAAACCACCTTCCCTCTCTCCAAGATGATGAAGTACTCCAGAGTGCCTCTTGCACACCATAAGTCAACATTGTCCTTATGGAATCAAATCCAAGTATATCCATGATGATCCAACAACTTGGAGGGTAGCCTATGGAATCACTCATCATGAATGAACCATGAAATCATGATCATATGAACTTGGGATAAATATATACGAGAGTACAGATGTGAGAAATAAATACCTCCTAAAGGGTGTGATGATCAAGACCTCCCATCCTATCAGCTAATTGAGTTCAACAGTTTCATTGGCCAAATCATCATCCAATGAGCACCTTACATTGGAAATCTAGTCCATGAAACATGGATACCAGGGTTGATCAGTGTTTCTTCCTCCAGGAATAAACCGGTTGAAGACAATCTTGGGACATTATACCCATCTTTTTCTGATTTCACTGACACATAACCCCCATTTAAATCATCTATCAGGATAATTATAATGTAGAACCTCCTTAATAACATAGAAAAATGTTACACATCCCATTACTGGTTAGACCACCTCTCCCTATCAATCTCTGATGGAACACGAATAGGGTTGAAACAAAAATGGTGAAAATGTTGTGAATCCTTAACCATGGTGGTTGTTTTTCCCCACTCAAGTCCCCTCTCATCATAAAAAGGATGTGGCCTATGAAAAATAATAAATTATGAATTTTATCAAGAGATTATACACAGATGGGTTTTTTCCCTATATATGTTATATTTATATTGGTGGATTTCATAGAAACCTTCATTCAAAATGGAATCTCGACAACCAATACAGACACACAACTCAGCAATCCCATAGGCGGATTGGGCCCCAATGAATAGTAGGACCCCCTTATATACCCCGCCACTTCAATGCTTGGTATAAAACATTATAATTAAAGAGTAAAAACTGAATGGAGCTCTAGCCATATTAGTGATTGCTAGAGAGACCATCCAATATGAAAATATTGGCTTGCTGCCTCCACTACTATAGCGGTCACTCTAGCACAGGGTGGACCTGTTGGACATATCTAAGCACATTGGGAGTATATCCATGATGTTTGGTAACAGATACATCCTTTATATTAGAGAGTCAAATCATGTTGATGTTGATGACTTCATCCCTACTGCAAAACCATCTTACTCACGGGCTGCAAATAAAGGGAATCACCATTATGACCAGTCAACCAAGTGTCCTCTATCTGTAGAGGATCTCATGCTAAGGTTATATGATGATGTCCAATGAAAATGGACCCATCGAGCTACATTACAAGGTGAAAAAATATAATTGGTAATAGGTAATCACCCTGATTGTTGAGAAGGAAACCCACTGCAAAAATGCAGTGGCATTCAACGGGCGAGATATACAACTTTTCCCCACCTCTCAGTCCCACCTCAAAAATAGTGTGCCTCAACATGATAATATGCACAGTACTAAGAGTTCATGTTGATCCATCCCCGAAGACAGGGACGTCAATTATTGTAAGATGGAAATATCTGTCGATTCACAAGAATCCCATCATCCAAATGGGACCACAAAAAAATGTCGGCAGAGTCAAATTCCTACCGATGAAAACAAATCCCATGATACAAATACAATAGAAACCTACCATATGGAAATTAATTCTCATAAATATGAATCCCAAAAATATAATATGTTGGAAACCAGAGATGAAAACCCATGGATTTCTCATTCCTCGGTAACGAAATAGAAGAACTGCTAGTGTACACTTGAAACTTATGGAGGACGATATTAGGCCAAAAAACATTTTCCAACATCAGTATGGTCCTTCATACCCATTCCATTATACGATATATCACATCACATCATGTAAATATTGGAATATAAGATGACAATTCCCTACAATATCTTTTGGGCACGTCAAAATTTCATTGCATTGACAGGAAAACAGATGAACCACACCTAGTAGTTGATTCCCTTGAATGAAATAACACATTCACAAAATTGGATGGAAAATATAGTGTAGTTAAGAATCCTTTATTCAGTCTAAGTGGTTTGATGGTGATATCCCATGATACACGAATATCCGGATTGAGAACATCTACCAATTCCAACTGGGGGACACAAGTCCAATGTGGTTGCCTTTTTAGTGCTTTCATATATCCCTACCCAAACTCAAGATGTCCACCAACATATCTCTGTGGGATTGTGGGAACCAACGAAATATGAACTTGTATAAAATTTCCATTATCCATATAAGATTTTCCTATTTACCCTACTGAGAGTTATCAAAATCAAAATGTGCCAATGGAAACCAGAAAATGAAGATCATATTCATGATTATACTCTGCCTGAAGCTGGACTTATTATCATAATCCACCATATATCAATAGAGGATTAATTTCATGTTATTCCCTTACCAATATATGGAAGTTTTAGTAGAATATGTGAAGTCTCTCCTAGCAATGCTCCTACCAGAAACACTGAATGTCCTCCATAGAGAACACAAGGGGGATTACTCTCCAGGATAGGAATGATCAATTATGAGAGTCTGTCTCTTAATATGTGTTAAGGTAGCCTTACCCTTAATGAGAGGGTCAAAAAGTAATAAGTCTCTACCCATGGGTCTTGTGACCTGGTGGTCCACCATTGTATATATGATTTAGATATGATTCTCTCTATAGTCTGATGTTAAGTCAGTATGGTAGTCCTAACCTAAGTGACTACCATTGTGAAGGCCTTCCCTACAATAGTTATCATGGTGAAGGACCTCCCCATAGAGAAATCAATCAATGAGAATGTTCTCCCCTTTTTGAAATGCATATAAAAGGCCCTCCCAAGAATTCACAATGCAGTTATTCTCCCTACATCCAAGGCTATATTGGTAGTCCTCTCTATAATAGCAGTCATTGTGATGGCCCTCCCCTAAATGATATCAAGTAGAAAGATGGTCCTATCATCATTTGTAGTCTTCCCTGAAGGTCAAACCTAGGTAATACACTATAGGTACATTCCATATGGTCAGAAAAAAAGTTCCCATGGTATCCCTCACCATTATAGAACCAAATATGAAGGACCTCCATGTGGTCAAATCATTCACCGACAAGAAGGTACTCCCCACTCCAAATTTAATATGAGAAAGCACTCATATGATGAGGTGCTAGGAAAAATGGGTTCAGAAATTTCAAAAACTTTTCCCATGAAGAGATACATCCTTTCTCACTCGGAGGACAATTTGTGGCCATGCTCATCTTCTGAGGCACCACCACATCATTCACATATCGATGAGGCACTTACCAGCCCTGCTGCTTGAAAAAAAATCATTACGAAGTAGTAAAGATGAGAATATCATGTAGAGGAGTCCCAATCAGAACAAAAATTGGATATATTGATCATGGTAAAAAAAATATATAGGTATAATATGCCATTTATTTATTTCCCCATAACCAATTCACACTTCGACATACAAATGGAGTTGTCTGAGGAATACATTTATAACATTCATTACAACATCTAGAAAACTCTCCACCAGCTGAAATAAATGTTATTTCCCAATGAAGGGTTTACAAAAAAAGACAATATATTAGGAGAGATTCACCATCTAATTGAACATAAATAACTCTTTTCTTAATGTTGAATAGAGTAAAATAGGTTAATGAATGTCCTTGAACTGACCTACCACCATGCATTGCATAAGTTGCATTTTCTTATCAGCAATGCCCTGTTTGGAGTTCACATTTACGTATCGGGAGAGCATGAATCTATAAACATAACCCCATGCACCATCCCCTAGAACGCCATGGAATTGAGATTTAGAAATTTCATTACACAAAGGCAACAACCAAATGGAATCAGTGATCATGAAAGGTGGAACACTCATCATGAACCGACCACGAATATGTCTCAAAAGTGTCAGGACCGATGAGAGATAGCTATCAAAATGCTTCTAATCTAGGCTACCAAGAACATACAGTAAGAATATGCATAAGGGAAAACAACCAATGATCAACACTCATGTCCTCAGATGAAAATAAATCTCATTCAAATCCAGCACCATTTTCAACTCAAACCTACATGGGAGTGTGAAAAATTACGAATACGACAATAATAGTAGCTGCTGCCACAAATTAGGACTAGTTCCTACCCTCATGGATGGTAGAATATTTAACATTAATTTCCCATATATGGCCAAAACATGGTACAAAACTAATCAATTTATGAATGGGAGGAAACACAACCCCCAATGATGGGGTAATTTTTACCTTAAATTCCCACATAGTTAACATTTTTCTTCTCATGTATGTGACGAATGATGAGAAAGGAGGTCACCTATTAATTCATGTCTCATGGTTCATACCTCTTGTGATGATTTCATATTTCAAGGTTAGACGAGGTCCCCCCTCAGTTCAATATTCACTAAGAAATAATAATAATACCACATAATATTGTATGCAATACAATAATGGACAAAAAGACTCTCATACAATTTGGCACTAGGTACACTCCCCCAATGCGATATGCATCAGTGAACGTGGTGGACATTAGTCCCACGGTCCTCACAAAATGTGATAAAAATGAAGAGAATCCAATATATGGTGGTTCCCTCCTAGAGGAAGTCCACACCAGGCATGATGGTGTGCATACTCGAAACTATAGAGGTTACCTAAATTTGGTCACATGCTTAGAAAACCCCTCACTAGATCCCTCAAGAATCCCAAAAAACAAGAAGAGTAATCCCAAGGATTTATATGAATCTCCTCCTCCCCCTTGAAAAAATTATCCCCTCATGCTCGAGGAAATATTTTCTATGTAGGCGGAAGAAATTAAAGGGAATATGTGAATAAATTTTGAGCTATGATGGGGATTCTATCTTTCAAAATGTGTTCCTAAAGTGGAACGTCAAACAGTTATTCAAGAAGAGGTGCCCCTACCACATGCACTTATCCCATAAAATGAAAAAGGGCTTGAATGATCATCCCCTCCAGCATTGGGACCATCAGTCTACATGAATTTCTCCCCATATGTTTATAAGGACTTCCCTCCATTGGTGAAATAAAAAGAACTAATTCAAGAGAACCCACATAGGATCTCCCCGAATGGGTATCAACCCCATATTCTAGCTGTGCTGACACATTTAGTTTTCCCCATGGTGCAGCCACTGAAGATCTGGTCTAGCAAGAGAGGCATCAAGGATTCTTGAATAATGTTAAACAATTTACTCCCCGACTGGAATCCATGGAAGGATTGCATAATCTGATAGAATAAGAAGACAAAATGTACCCAAATTGGGGGAAAACCCCCCGCCACCACCATATTCCAAGAGACCATATATCTGGTGTTCATTGGTTAAAGGGACACAAATCAACATGTAATGTACTTTTCATCTTACAATGTATCCATTATAGGAACCCCAATGCAACAAGAAACCTTGAAACATATGTTCTTTGTGAGAACTCTATATGGTACAACATTTATATGGTATAATGGTTTTCCAACTATCTCAATCACAGACTGGGAGGACCTCTGCCCAAATTTTATCATACAGTTCTATTCAAAATAACTTATGTCAATATTCAGAAATCTAATGAACTATAATTAGTGATACAATGAAATTAATTCTGGATTCATCGCAAGATGGAGAGGATTTAATTAATCCCTAATTATCCACTCCCCCAAACTGAAATGCTCGCTATGTTCATCGATAATATCAATGATGAATAACAAAAATCCCTCATCCTATTAAATTAAATAAGTGTGTTCTGAGAATTTTCCTCTAAATCCCAAATGAAACAAGACTCCTTGAAGTTTCCTAATCTGAGATCTTGTTTGGAATCAGCAGCCCTAGGAAAAATAAATAAAAATGGTGAAGGAGATTTTTGTCACGCATAAGACACCCCTGACACTAGCTCATGTTGCAAGGCCTCTAAAAAACTGTGAGGGACCCTCTGGATACCGACGACCACCCCCACCTCTGCAAGATGAGCAATGGGTTGAGACAAGAAATCGGTTTTAGGAATGAAGAAATAAATTCTACACATTTTATGATAACCAAGTAAATTGATACTTCATTTACACCATGAATTACAACATTTTTTGACTAGTAGAGGCAAAGAGAGTTGATGAAGTGGGTCCTTATGACCATAAAAATTATTGTCACTACAACTACATACCAGGATTAAGCATCCACGAGTACTTTATCATCATAGATCTCTTAAAAAATATGGTTGTTTTTGGTAAAGTCAAGATAGACTACCACCGGCACATGTGGCATATGTTTCCACCTTAGAAAAAAGTGAGGAAGGGTAGTGGTATTCAATCACAAGTGAAAATGACTTAAAATTTAGCAGTAGGATGATTCGCAAAATAGTCAACTATGATCATGGATTTTCTAGGCGCATTTTAGGGATCCAACCTCACCCTCAATAGATCTTGATGGAACACAACCTAAATCCTCAGTCCCACAATCCTATTAGGTTCAGGAAGGAAAATATCAAGAGCAAGAAGATTAGCCTACACTGAAGACTAAACTAGTATACATGCTTTAGAATGTCATTCTAGTTGACTTGAAATCATGGGAACCACCCCACCAAATAGGAAAATGGGAACCACCCCACCAAATGGGACAATGAGAACCACCACACCATATGGTACCATCAAAAGAGAATATTCAGAAATAATCATTGTCAAATCCAGAACTGCTCTTCTACTCCATTGATTTCATTCCGTTAGTGGACCCCTTATCCGATTGAGACTATGGATATAAACCTGAATACCACACATCCATCCAGAGAACCATAGGAAGAGTCCATAGAGGCTGAGGTATTTTCAGAAGGCTTGGTCACGGAAGGAGACCAATACGCAGTAGTACCATAACTCAAATAGATAATGTTGCAAAAACACATAGAATTACCCTTCACCAGACATAAAAAACAGGGTTGTTTCCCTACACCTACCGGAATAAATACTATCCCAATAAACATGGTATCTCTATCATAGGATGAGTAGATTTATAATTTTGAAAGCATGTAGGCCGACCGGCCTATCAGAATCCAAATACCAGTGGAGCACCATCCGTTCGCATCCTAGAGGTTGGCCCGCCCTCTTCGAGGTCTCAGTTGTCTAATGTCCTATTAAATAGAATCCTCATGCTAGGAATTAACGTCAATCAGAGAAAAATATTATATTAAGAAATAAATAGCCACATTACAAGAAAATATATTGATCCTAGATTCATTGAATCAGTTGGAAGACCTCAGAGAGGAAATTACCAGAGCTTTACTAGGTCCCTATGAATTTGAAGTTGAATTTTTTTTTGCTAAAAGCTATTAGACGGAGACCAACCCTATAGAATGGAATTTTATCATTCCCATCAAAGACCATGATGAAGATGACATCGTTAAGAGACAAGTAAAACCCTAAAATGTGTCTGTAAAGAGAAATGACATTTATGTCTTGACAAATTTTCATCGACAATGACTATGGAGTTAACCTCTTCCAACTGCGAACACATTTTCAATTGAGTTGGGATGAGGATAGTATGTTACCCTACACCACAACTATAGTGTGATATAAAATAAGTGAGGTAAAGCTATTTCAGTGAATAAAGCTTAAATGATGTATTGGTGACCTCATGTCAGATTCTGAGTTTGTAGTAGTGTGAAAAAACATGGCCTTCAATGTCTTGTTGGGGAGGTCCTAGATGCATCATCATGCTACAATCGACTCATCATACCATCAGTGCATCGAATAACGAGCTATTGAAAAAAATAGGACATTTTATGCCGATAAATCCCTATTTAAATCTTGGGAGTGACATAAAATAGATTCAAGGTTCTATGAACTGAAAGAAAAGTAGTCTTTGGTTGATGACGTTGATTGGATAACATCCCCTAATTCGTTGGAAATTACACCCAATCATCTCATTAAACATCATAGGGAAAGATTTTTTTACTAATAAATTAGTTAGAGTGCATAATTTCATGTACATAAGTGGACTCAAAAATATGAATGATCTCCATTATAGAATCTGATTCCATGAAATTTTAAAAGCATGCTAACCCTCGTGATGACTCTATGTTCTAAAAAGTTGAAACCAACCCATCCTCAGGTCTATAGATATATCATTCCTTATTCACTAATATTGAAGATTATATCATGCCACAAAATGAAAGTGAGGACAATACTCCATCTATCATTCAATTCTCTTTAGAAAACTCCCCACAGTCAGTCGAGTAAAAAGGAACTGATTTAGTTTCATGAAATCAGAGTTCTGATTCTTGTCCTAATGTTGGAGAGTTCATATCAAGAATCAAATCTCCAAAAAAGTGGAAGTAGATGACAAAGTGGAACATGAATATGATGATGAAAAATTTGACAGTCATAATAGATATATCTTAATCACACCCAAGATAATGCCACCATTTGAGGGGAGACCACTCATTCTATATGTGACCACTTTGGAATGTTCACTGGGAACATTCCTCATGCAAAGAATGATATCAGTATTTAGAATGGTCTCTATTATATCAGCCAAACATTGGTCGATGATGAGAAATTATTTTCACATATTGAAAGAGCATACTTGTCCTAATGTTGGCGTTTTATAAGCCTAGGAATTACTTACCACTCCATGAGTACCATATGGTCTCCTACTACAACCTTATCAAGTATATCTTTAGTTGTACAATGTTAAATTACTACCTATCATTGTGGGAAGGCATTCTATAGGGGTTTTACAAATGTTATGTGCCCCAAAATTCCATCAAAGGCCAAAAGTTAGAATATTGTTTAGTAGATATACCCCAGTAGAAGTGACCCCATTGGTTAGTGAACATCTTGATGAAGAAGTATTCTCTGTCCAAGAAGTCCCTTCAACAAGGGAAATGTACTTCGATGGTGCCTCTATAGAATCCTAATAGGGAAAAGGACAGAGGACCCCTAGCTCAACACAGTGGGGCTTGGAGTTATAATTCTATCTAAAGAAAATACCATCTTACCTTAATACTTCATTCATTCAAAAGGCACCAAAAATAATGAAGGTGAATATCCAGAACTCATTGCCGACCAGGAACCAATACTTCAGTAAAAAGCCAAGACCATAAAAATAAAATGTGATTCAGATATTCTCATTATGCAAGTCAATGGTTATTATTACATTGTAGAATTAGTATGTGTTTTTTTGGGAAACCATGTCCTAGAGTTGATGGAAGAATTACCATTAAAACCAACACTAACTTATATCCCCCGGTCACAAAATTCTCAAGACGATGCATCAGTTTATTCAGAAACAACCACATCAGATCTAAATCAGGATGAAATTTCACCAGAATTTCCCACCATAAGATGCTATTTCTATTCATTCAGAACAATATAAAGGAAATTAAAGTGATCAGCCCCATTCCGGAGCCCTACGATCACACCACTAGCTAGACCAATCCCATTGTAAATTACCTCCAGACTGTAAAAACCCAATGTTTTTCAATGGAAATTCATTTCTTATAATTATGTCATAAAATTACATGAAAACACAACATAATGAACTAATAAGTGCTAAGTTACCATTAAACACAAGTTTTTCACTTCTATTTTTTGAATTTCCAAAATCCGACATACACAGTTGTGTTCAAGATGATTTTTGGAGTCTATTGAAAAAAAATATTTTTCATTGAAAACTAACATACCCTTGTGAATAGTAACATACCCTTAAAAATAATATTATTACCATTATGAATAGTAAATCATCCAATATAAGAGTAACCTTACCCATGAATAATTAAATAAAATTTAGACATCTCAGAAAGTGACAATTCGACCTTAGTAAACATTTTGTTATTTTGTAAGTCCTAAATAATTAATTATAATTAATTTATTTATTCAAAAGAATATTTATTTTCCTATAATGTGTTCATATATTATCAAAAAAATGTCTTAATTTTTTTAGATAATTTAATAAGAACCCATGTAATTTTTGAAAGCACTATAAAATCAGTTTTATCTTTTAAAAACTGTTTTTTAAGTAAATTATGATTTTAATTAAATATCAAATTAATAATATTTAGAATTTTTTTTTGTAAAATGGAATTCATTTTTGGATTCTACATGTCGAAAAATTTATGGGGTAAATTTTTGGTATTTTTCTGAAATAATTGAATTTTTGATGAATAGTGAAATACCGTAATTTACAAAAATAAGCTAAATAAGATAATTATAGAGTAATGTGTGATGTTCTGCTGATGTTAGACAACTTGGTTCAGGATCACATGATAAAATTACTATTCTTAGTCATTGAAGACTCACTATTCCTTGTCTTATGAGAAATTTACAAACTAATGAATTTTATATTATGAAAACCCCTCTCCCCTCAACTATAAACACCACCCTTCGCACCCTCATTTACTCACACCTCTAAAGCTCAAAAACATTTCTAAACCCTGCCCAAACATCATCCCTAGTCCCTCTCCCACGTACAAGAGTATCTGGTCTCATAAAAAGTCCAAGCCTAGCTTCCGTAAGGAGGATCTCAAGAGGAGGATTTAAGAGGACATTAAAGAGAAGGAAGCATTCCGATACAAGGTAAGGGGAAAATCTCAAACCCAAGTTTCTTTCTTCGAGTTCTCCAACTTTCAATCCAATTTGGCATGGTCACTACTTAAAATCATTTTTTCATAATTATATTACCTTTTCTTGGATGTACATGTTTTCTAATGAAGTTTATGACAGTCCAAATATTTTCCAAAAGAACTCTTCTTTTAAGAACTCAACTTTTAGCTCTCATTCATGGTTGATGGTTCTTGTATCAAGAATGTTGTTCCCTCTTTATTTTTGGAATCAAAAGCTAATTAATGTATTATTATGAGATTAAACTCATTCCTTACCATGGGTTAATTATGTTAACTTATGATATATGCTCCGTGTGGAAAACATGATAATAATAATGTTAAAATGTGTCGGGTGAACCTGAAATTATATAGCATGATATGAATGTTTCAAAGTGACTGGTGCACCATGAATTATATAGCGGTCCAATTCATTGGGCAAAGTTATGAATTTCATGAGTAAATTTGAAATGATGTGTGAACAAGATGCTAGCTTGGTTCACAAGTATGTGTGGTAGTTAACCACTAAGACATGATGTTTCATTTTTTATGCATGGCCCCATTTCAAGTCTTTTATTTATGCTCCTCTCAAGTTCATAATCTTTTGCATATGTCATGATTATGCTCATGCCATGCTATATTAATCTTATCTATCCTCTTACTGGGATTTTAACTCACCCCTCTTTATGTATATCATCAGGTGGCTACATTACTAAGGAGAGGACAAGTACCAATAAGAATCTAGAGAAGAAGAAATTAATGAATTGTGTATGCTTAAGGTTGTAATTGTTCTGTACAGTCATATTTTTCCCAAGACAATAATTCTTTTGATCCTCTATGTGTAATACAATTATATTGTTTATCTTTAAAATGATTTAATAGTAATGTAAGAAAAGGCTGGGATGCTATAGTTGGAATCAGAGGAACGGTTTAGTTAATTTGGAAATTAAGATTAGTGAACCCTAGAGAAAACCTATAGCATGAGACTAAGTACAAATATGAACACTAGAATATTTAAATAGGGATCTCATATGTTATAATTTGTTTAAATGAATATTTTATTCATGAATTGTTTACTTATGGTTTTTTCTAACCTTTTCAATTTTAGAAAATGGTGGGATGTAGGAGAAATCAGGCCAATAACTTCTTTGAGGGCCAATGCAACGATTGCACGAACGAAATCCCCAGTGATTTTTGAGGTGAAGCCTTAAACATCAAGGAGATTATTACCCAATTATTTCAGGTTATGAACAACAACCACAACAATGGGGAACATCCTCCTTCACCAAAGAGGTAGCAACTGGATATTGAATGTTTTATGCGGCAATGTCCACCGACGTTTAGTGGATACATTGATCCACTGGTTGTGGAATAGTGGGTCTACTCCATAGAGAAGATCATTTATGTGATTCACTGTTCTGAGATGGAGAAGGTGACCCTAGACATTTATCGTCTAGATGGAGAAGCCGATCGATGGTGGGATTTGATTAAGAACACCAATCCAAGGGATGAAATTGAAGAGATGGAATGGGAAGACTTTAAGATAATGTTTCTTAATAATTATTTCCCATGAACTCTTCATACGAAGTTGGAGAGAGAATTCATAGATCTCAAGAAAAAAGATGGATAATTGGTCACAACATATGAAGAAAATTTCACATGTCCTGAAAGGTACGCTTCGGGGTTTGTTATCAATAATGATAGAAACCTTGATAGATTATTTAGGGGATTAAAACCATACCTTCGAAAGGTTCATGAAATTATAGACTTTTAGAGTTATGAAGAAGTTAATAGATGTTCTCTCAAAGTGGACATGGAGTTTAGAGAATTATCCCATGGCTATGGTGATAAGAAATGAAAGATGGAGTTTCATGCCGAAGGATCTAATGAAAAAAGATGGAAGAAAACTCAATGACCCACATGCCAAAAATTTGGGAAGTTGCTCCATGTGAATTGCATCAAATGGACGGGGAAGTTCTTCAATTGTGGTAAAGAAGGACACCATTCTCAAGAGTGTCAAAAAGACACGAAAATGAAGGATAATCTATCCGATGAGAGAGAAGCACTAATGGTTAAATGATATAACTGTAGTGAGCTAGGGAACTATGCAAACCAGTGCACTAAACCTCGAGTTCTCGAGGTTAATCTGCGTCAGCAGCCACCAAGACAAAGGAATGAGGGAAGGCTTATGCTATCACTACTACAGAGGTGGAGCATGATAATGAAGTCGTACAAGGTACAACTCTTATACAATCATGAATGGGAAAAGACTTATTTGATTCTGGTTATACGAATTCCCTTATATCATTCATGTATTCTAGAACTATAGAATCAATTCCCCGAAACCATGAAGTTGAGATATCTGTAAAAACACCAAGTGGTGCAATCATTGCAACCCAAGTGTTTGACACTTCTCCTGTTGGCGTATATGGGAATATTCTTTCAGAGAATCTCATAATACTTCCCTTGCTGGAATTCGATGCTATAATGGGAATGGATTGGCTCTCGTTATATAGAGCACATATCAACAGTTGGGAAAATGAAATATCTTTTCATATTATGAACCATCCCATGCTCCTCTAAAAATTCAAGGAAGACCATGAATATCCCTTGAAAATCCTTCAATTTGTAGTGTCTTTATTCCCCATGAAGAAGCACACCTCTCCCAAATGGTTGAGTCGAAGGAAATAGTCAAGCATGAGGAAATTATCATCCTGAGGGAATACGGCGTTGTATTTCCCGAAGAGTTACGTGGAATTCCCACGGATCATGAGGTAAAGTTCTTAATTGAACTCATTCCCGGAGCTACTCCTATCTTGAAGATTCTCTATAGGATGGATCCTATCAAATTGGAGGAGTTAAAGAAGCAGTTATAATAGAATCGGGAAAAAGGGTTCATATGGCCTAGTGCAACACCTTGGGGTGCACCAGTGATATTTGTGAAGAAGAAGGATGGAACAATGCGGCTGTGTATCGATTATTGGGAACTTAACAAGATCACCATAAAGAACAAGTATACGCACCCAATGATTGATGACTTGTTCAATCAGTTAAGAGGTGCTCTATACGTCTCAAAGTAGTATCTTCATTCTGGATATCATCTGGTAATGGTGAATAAGGAAGATATTCATAAGACTGCCTTCTGAACAAGGTATGAGCACTATATGTTTTTTGTGATTCCCTTTGGACTTACTAATGCCCCTGAAATCTTCATTGATTTGATGAATAGAGTATTTATACATTACCTCAAAAAATTTGTGGTCGTGTTTATAGATCATATAATCGTATACTACAATAGAAAGGTGGAACCTGAAGATCATCTAATACTTGTGATTGCAACATTATGAAAGGAGAAGTTGTACGCCAAGTTCAGAAAGTGTGAATTTTGGATGAAACAAGTCACGTTCTTGGGAAATGTGATCACAAGTGAGGGAATTTCTGTGGATCTTTCAAAAAAAAGGCATTTGTGGAATGGAAAAGTCACTCTAGTGTCACCGAAATCTGTTGTTTTAATGGATTAGCTGGGTACTACCAACATTTTGTGAGAAACTTCTCACGATTGTGAATCCCGCTAACATAGTTAACTAGGAAAGGGGTAATGTATGTCTGGACAGAAGAATGTGAGGGAAGCTTCAAGGAGCTAAAGAGAAGGCTGATCACTGCACCTATACTCGCACTACCGAAAAGTGGAGAATGATTTGTGATATATAGTGATGATTCAAATAAAGTATTGGGTTGTGTACTCATGCAAAATGAAAATGTGATAGCCTACGCCTCACAACAGTTGAAGATCCATGTGCAGGACTACCCGATGCATGATCCAGAGATGGAAGCCATGATTTTTTGCCTTGAAAATATGGCGGCACTACCTTTATGACAAGAAGTGTGACATATACACCGACCAGAAGAGCCTAAAGTATATATTCACACAAAATGATCTCAACATGCATCAAAGGAGATGGTTTGAGATAATCATGGATTACGATTTCTCTATTCACTATCATCCTAGAAAGGTGAATAAGGTAGCTAATGCTATAAGCAGAAAAGAACCTACTACTCTATCCATGATACGGATTGAGAAATACCATATCTTCTTGGATATGAAAAAAATTTATTTGGAAATCATAAGGGCAGGGGATACATCCAACATTTCCAAAATTATTGTGCAACCATCCACCCAAGAGAAGATTAAGGAAGCACAAAGGGATGATTTGGAGATAAAAAATAGGTATAATTCAGTAAAGGAAGGGAAGTAGCAAGAGTTCCATATCGATGATGATGGTGTGATTTGGTTTGGAACGTGGCTTTGTGTGCCTGAATCACTTGGGATAAAGAAGGATCTATTGGATAATGCACATAGCTCATCATTATCTCTCCATCTTGGGAGTACGAAAATGTACTGTGATATCCGAGAACACTTCAGGTGGGATAACATGAATAAGGAGATTGTGGAATTTATATCAAGGTGCTTGGTATGTCAAAAAGTTATATCTGAGTGATAAAAGTCCAATGGTATGATGCATCCATTTCCTATTCCCATGTGGAAATGGGAAAATGTTACTATGGACTTTGTCACTGCTCTCCCAAAGTCGTCGAAGGGAAATGATGTGATGTGGGTTTAGATGACCAAATCAAGATGACTGTCCATTTTATCACTATTTGGGAAGATATATTGCTTGAAAAACAAGAAAAGATATAAGTGAAAAAAGTGGTGAGGTTGTACGGTGTTCTGCCCTAGATTGTCTCTGACTGTGATCCAAGTTTCACATCTAAATTCTGGAAGAATATTCAACATGCTTTGAGTATTGAATTAAATTTCCGCGTGGCCTATCACCCCCAAACTGATGGCTAGTCAGAAGAACTATTCAGATGCTTGAAGATATTCTAAGAGTCTAGTCTCTTGAATTCAATGATGGTTGGGATTGGCACCTCACATTTGTTGAGTTCTCATACAAAAATAGCTTCCACATGAGTATTCTGATGGCTCTATATGAAGATATTTATGGGAAGCGATGTAGAACTCCAACCTGTTGGGATGAAGTTCAAGAAAGAAAGCTACATGGACCCGATATTGTTCAAAATATGATATATAGGGTTTAATTCATCCATAAAAACATCAAAACAGCTCAAAGTTGGCCAAAGAGCTATGCTGACAACCGTTGAAGGGACTTGGAGTTCAACGTTGGAGATAATGTCTTCCTTCGAATATCTCCATAGAAGAGAGTCATGTGATTCATGAAGAAAGGGAAGATAAAGCCAAGATATATTGGCCCCTTTGGGATCCTTGGCAACATAGGAGTCGTGACCTAATGTATTGCTCTTCCATAGAATATGGATGAAGTTTATGATGTGTTTCATGTATCATTATTGAGGATGTACATACCAGACCCCTCACATGTACTAAACTCATATGTGGTTCACCTGGAAGATGATCTCTCCTATGAGGAGCAGCACGTAAAGATTATGGATCAGAGGGATAAGGTTCTACTCAACAGGACAACCCATCATGTCAAAGTGTTGTGGAGGAACCATAAGTTTGAGGAAGCAACTTGTGAACCAGAAGAGACAATGAATGAGAAACGTCATCACCTGTTTCTGGGAAGTGAAATTTTTGGGGGGAAATTTGTTAAGGGAGGAAGAATGTAATGACCCAAATTTTTTCAATGGAAATTCACTACTTATAATTATGTCATAAAATCACTTTAAAACACAACATAATGAACTACTAAGTAATAATTAACCTTTAAAAATATGTTTTTCACTTCTGTGTTTTGAATTTTGAAAATCCGACATACACGGTTGTGTTCCAGATGATTTTTGGAGTCTATTGAAACAAAAATAATTTTCAGTGAATAGTAACATACCCTTGTGAATATTAACATACCCTTATGAATAGTATTATGAACCTTATGAATAGTAAATAATCCAACATATGAGTAACCTTACCCATGAATAATTAAATAAAATTTAGACATCTTAGAAAGTGACAATTTGACCTTACTAAACGTTTTGGTATTTTGTAAGTCATATATAATTAATAATGATTAATATGTTAATTTAAAAAAATTTGTTTTCCTAAATTGTGTTCATAAATTATCGAAACAATGTCTTATAGTTTTTAGATAATTTTATAGGACCCTATGTATTTTTTGAAAGCACTATAAATTTTGTTTTAACTTTTAATAGCTGTTTTTATATAAATTATGATTATAATTAAATATAAAATTAATAATATTTAGATAATTATTTTTGAAAAATAGAATTCATTTTTAGAATCTAAAGGTCGAAAAATGGCTGGGGAATGTTTTTTGGATTTTTATGAAATACATGAATTTTTTATGAATGGTGAAATACAGTAATTTACAAAAATATGCTAAATAATCTAAATATAGAGTCATGTGTGATGTTCTGCTGATGTAATCCCACTTGGTTCTAGATCACATGATTAAAGTAATATTCTTGGTAATTCAAGACTCTTTATTCCTCGTATTAGGTGAAATAAATAATCTAATGAATTTTATATTATGGAAACCCCTCTCCCCTCCACTATAAATACCACCCTTCACACCCTCATTTTCCTCACACCTCTCATTCTCCATGACTTCTCTATAATCTGACCAAACATCTTCCCTAGACCCTATCTCACATCCAAGAGCTAATGGTATCATCAAAATACAATTCCTAGCTTCCTTAATGAGAATCTCAAGAGGAAGATTTAAGAGGACAATAAAGAGAAGGAGGAATTCAGATACAAGGTAAGGGGAAAATCTCAAACACAATTTTCTTTCTTTACGTTCTCCCTTTTTCACTCCAATTTGGTATGGCCACTTCTGAAAAATCATTTTTTCATCATCATATTACCTTTTATGGGATATACATGTTTTCTAATGAAGTTTATGTCAATCCAAATGTTTTCCAAAAGAACTCTTCTTTTAAGAACTCAAATTTTACATCACATTCATGTTTGATGGTTCTTGTATCAAGTATGATGTTCCCTATTTATTTTGGGAAACCGAATCTTATGAATGTATTCTGATGAGATGAAACACATTCCTTAACATGGGTTAGTTATGTTCACATTTGATATATGTTCCATGTGGAAAGCGTGATAATGATAATGTTATGTTGTGACGGGTGCGCCAAGAATTATATAGCACAAAATGCATGTTTCAATGTGATAGGTGTGCTCAGAATTATACAGCCCTCCATTAAATTGGGTAAAGTGATGAATATCATGAGTAAATGTGAAATGATGCGTGAAAAAGATTCTATCTTGGTTCAAAAGTATGTGTGGTAGTTAAACACAAAGACATGATGTTTCATTTTTTATGCATTTACACATTTCAAGTCTTTTATTTATTCTCCTCTCATGTTGATGATCTTTGGACTGGGTCATGATTATGCTCACCCCATCCTATGTTCTTCTTATCTATCCTCTTACTAGGCTTTTATCTCACCCCTCATTATGTATATCCCCAGGTGGATACATGTACAAAGGAGAGGACAAGTTCCAATAAGAAGCAATAGAAGAAGAAATTAAATAAATATTTATGCTTAAGGTTGTAATTGTTATGTACAGTCCCAGATTTCCCTAGACACTAAACCATTGGTTCCACTATGTGTAATAATATTATGTTATTTATCTTTAAAATAATGTAATAGTAATGTATGAAAAGGAGGGATGATATATGGAGGGGAACTCCCACCTGATAGGGCTAGAAGAGGACCGATTTGGAGGTTGGTAGTCAATTTTGTTTTGTACGATGACAGGGACCACAAATGGTTCTCTTCAAGAGAGGAATTTATGGATTCCTTCTAGGGTTCATGAATGGAGAAGAGACTGCTGGCATCATGAAAGAAGTTCACACTAGAACATGTGGAGCACACCAATAAGTAGTTATTCCCTCCCTTAAAATTCAAAGGCTTGGTTACTATTGGCCCACAATGATATAGGATTCTGAAGCATTCTCTACGATGCTCCATTAGTTTTGTGTTCATGCCAATTACATTCACCGACCCCTAGAGATATTTCAAACAACTATATACTCATATCCATATTACATATGTTTTATGGATGTTGTAGACATATATCCTCTCGCAACAGCTACATAATTCATGTTCATTCACACATCAACCTACTTCTTCTCAAAATGGGTTAAATCTATACCCCATAAAGAGGTCATGGAGCAAAGAATTTTTAGCATTGTGAAAGCCAACAACTTTACCAGAATTGATGTACCTCATACAATACTGGCAGACAAAGACACCATTTTCTGCTCTTCTGAGTTGGAAAATCTATACAGGGAATATGGAATCAATTCGAACTGTTCATCCTACTACCATGTAGTGTCCAAAAAAAAATATAGAGGCTTTCATCAAGACACTATCCAACATACTCAAGAAGATGGTAGACAAGGACTATAAATAATGGCTCGACAAGCACCTCCATGCTTTAGGGGATTACAAGACCACAACATGCACTGCTACCCAGATAACCATGTACTAACTAGTATGTGGGATATGAGTAGTTTTTCCTATCAATGTTCAATTTTCATCACTATGTGTTTCTATTTGTGATAAATTATCCTCAGATGTTCAATCATTAAAAAAGGTTAATAAGATAGAAATAATGGATTATACATGATTTCATATGTTTCACAATTTGGAAGTCTATAGAAATTAGATCACATGATCCTTCATCAAAATGGTTTTCTATCCGCCTTACCCTAAAGGAGAAATGGTGTTGGTACTCAAAACCCCGATGACAATTAGGAACAAACCCTCAATGTTGAAGCCAAAATGGGAGGTATCATATTTATATATATGGTCTACTCTAATAGAGCATACATAAAGTCATCAATGGATTGATAGCTCAATAAAGATCCCACCAATGCATTATTTATGAAAAACTTCATCACATAAAAGCGGCATATGCATCTTTTTTTTAAAACGTTAAAATATATTATAACATATACGTTATAAATGTTGGATGTAAAAATGAACAGAAATAAAATCTTCCACTTCGCCTCATGTGAAACTACACGATCATATTCGTCCTCATCACAAGAAGTAAAACTGCAAGGTAGATATTGTGTTCTAACCAAAAATCCATCATGTATAAGTAAAATTAATGTGAGGAAAGGATATCAATACTCATTTTCTATTCAAAAACCAGAACAACACATTAAGGGAACTAAATAACTACTTGTGGCTTGATCCTATTCATCAGTGGCATACATAGCAATGCCTTGACCCCCAATCGTGGCCCATCCACCACATAAAACAAAATTCCCTTAATATATCTTCTATCTCGCCATAATACAATGGGAATACTTGCCGGTCCTTATTTCTCACATTGTGTTTTACTCAAGTGAGATTAGGATCGGGGGTAAGGGTCCCCATGTATAAAAAACATCTTAGAGGATTATGATAGACCCATCACCCAGAGAGAATGAGTCAAAATTCCCCAACACCTACACCCCCACTTAGTTCTATACAAGGAGAATATTGTGTACAGAACTGTATATGGATTGATTCATTCCCTTCCAAGATATGTAGTGATTCTCCAATTTACCATCATTTCCCAATCTCCAATCAAGAAAAAATACAATCTTGTTTCCTTGAAAATGGACCGGAACTATGTAGGGAACTTCTATAACTACATACGTCTTGATTCCAGCTTTTCAGGATATGTAGTAATGTTGGGTTCATGTGTCATGGCCTATCAATCAACACAAGATAAAAATTACACCATCCCTATATATGGTTTGGTTATATAAATGGAGGGAAACTATAAAACCTACACTTTTCTTGATTTTTATATATGTGCGATACAGATGACTGAATAACAGGTTTCCGGCCCAACTATAATATGGTTACAATTCACATCGATTTAACATTGTCTTTACTGCATGACATTAAACTCATAAAATCCCCTATAACAACATATGTCTTAATTAGTATTTTAGTGGGATACGTAGTGATTCCAAGATCTCATATCCCAGTTCATCCCCTATTTTAAATGCCTTCCCCCACATTGTGCGTGGACGAGACCATTATAGAGAGGATATGTCTATAAAATCATGTGTATTTATTCCTTTCCATGTAGGATACATTTTGACACAATGACACGAAATCTTGGTCGAGCCAAAAGGAATCAAATATTCCCCTTTTCTCTATATAAGAGACAAACCTAAGTAAGGAATTCTTTTCTAGAACTATGTATTGCATGATTCCTACCATATCATGATATGTAGTGACCGATGTATCTTCCTTCCAAGTCCATCCACTATTCAATATTCATTTTACTTCATATGTGTAAAGGTAATACTTTCACATGGCAATCAATTAGAGTTCCTAAATGCATGACATTAGACTTCATGGTTCCTCAAGAATCATGTGTGGACCAATTCATAGTTAGATGAGGTCCCGAACATGCCCCCAATTTTATTCACAATAAAATGAAAAGTGATGAATGTAATTATATGATTGAATTCTAACATAGAGAAACAGTAAGAAGATCATGATTCCACCCAAAATACGGGTCAGATCTACATCGATGCATCTGCCGTTCATGAATAATCATGGTGTAGATATTTATTACATTTGTAGATAGATAATTCTAGTTCATAAAACTCTATAATTTGGGAAAGAATGGGTCCCCATAAACAATCATGGAAATTAGAAGTGAAAAGCCAGCGTCCTATGGGTACCTTTGTTTTACTACGCACATCATGTCATGGTGGCTCTGCCTATGATGCCTAAAAATGGGCCTGTTAATCAAAGGAAAATTTAACCTCAAGTGTGCAATTTCTTACTTATGTACGCACAATGAATTCAAGGCCCCATGACATTCCTACTGATCCAAAGCCCCCCTATGAATATGGTGTACACCTTATATCATCGCTCATGTCTAAGGTATATTAGAATACAATGCCCTGATTATCTCAAATATATTTATGTTTTTTGCAGAAGATTTTTCTGAAAAACGACTGTAAACTCTGTTGCCAATGTACTTTTCAGACAATGCTAAACTACAAGGCTAGAAGTTTCCCTAGTGTATGAAATTAAACTACCACACAAAATTAAAATTCTTAGATTATTATCTTTCCTTGGCCTCTCTAATCTAATTCCATTATTTCCAACGGGTGTGATAGTCCTCTATGAAGAATGTTCCATGGGAAACCAACATGACTTAGCTTTACCCTGATATATGTGTGGTAGACTAGAATCTGACGATCCAAAAACCATCCAATGAAAGTATTAAAATGTCCCCTTCTCTATGTAAAAATACAATCAATGTGGAGAATCCCCAGAAGAGTCATATTTACAGGGATAATCAAGTGTAATCATATTTCCCCTATTTCTTGTCTATATTACTCTATGTCCACCCCACATTATGGAAAAGTGTTTGGAATTTGTCATTTCTTTTGGATTTTAAACTGCACAAAGTTGTTTTAAGCATTATATGATCCCTTCAACTGATTAAACCATTCTTATGTGGTAATCATAAATTCTTGTTATCACCTGATTCTCCCACTGATCATAAATCACATGAGCTTAGGGACATCCATTGAAAATTCACCATGGCATCATGGAAAATCAGTCTATGATTTTGGTCCAAGAATCACAACACTATATGGAATGTTATAGTCCCCCCTTAATAAAGAACTCTTGGTCCTGACTATATTATGGTAAATATTATGGTACTAAAATGATGGACCATATGCCCCACCCTACCAATGAGCCAGATTTTAGAAGAGTATTACTTAATCCCATGGGGAATCATAGCCCAAACAATTCTAATGTATCCAAATACACACATACCACACATCAAAATTCGTGCATTGAGAGATCATGGATGACCATTATCATGTACATCCATAAGAAATGAAAGGACAGTTTAATGCAGACACCATTGTTTGACTATGCACATTTTTATTCGGAGAATCTTCCTATGTTTCATACAAAATGGTCATAAAAAATGTAAAATGTTTCATCTGGAGAGTCCATTCCTACTTCATTACTGCTAATAGATTCCTATTACCATGACATCCTTCCTCATATATGAACCCTTATAGTCTTTATTTGCATTCAGTTTCATATCCACATCCTGAATATATCAGAACATACATTCTTAATTTACCTATGAATTCTAAAGGCTTATACAAAATAAATATGCATCATCCATATGCGTAAATTTGATTCATGTAAAAACAATGAAAATATTCCCACCTATTACTTGTTTTCCGAGTAATGTTCTTATAAGGACATGAACTATTTCATATATAGCCACACCCCCATTCGTAAGCCATTCTACGTGACCATAAAGGCGCAAATCCCCACAATTCATCATGGTTATCAGAGGTAGACGACATGTGTTCTTCTGAAATCATTACATGACTATCCACTTCATTCCATAGTGGATCTGCATTTTTCCCACAAAATGGCCACCAACCAAAGGAAAATTCTTTCTCATGAGAGTCCATTCATGTTTCTGTACACCCGTATGATATTTATGTCCCATCTCACTCCATGGATTCAGAAACCCCTGGGATTATATTTTATATATTTCAAATTTTATGTGACCAAAGATGAAAAGAATTCATATTTTTACTTTTGAAACATTTACTATCTATTTAATAGATTAAAATGACATCCCATAATATGTTTTTGGTGTCCGGGTTATATGGAGTTAAACTATACTATTCATCGACCCTACAATACATTAGATAAATTCATGTTGGAGTAGTTTCCCACTAAAAGATGATACAGATTTCTATAATCAATTCATTCATCATCCCCCAGATAGGCCCCCTATTGTGTTCCTCTACCTCAAAACAAATGAAATGTGTTATAAATCCTTCCAGAATATTGGAAGCAGAAGGCCAATGTCCAGCGAGCACCTTTGCTTGACTTTTCACATCTTGTCCAGGGTTCTCCGCATATGTATCACAAAAAACAACCATCAACAAAAGAAAACATATTCCTTAAGAGAGTCCATTACTACTTTTGTACAGTTAAAATGGTTCTTCTTCCCCATATACATCCAAAACTAAGAAAGGATGGGTCATGAAAAATCCATTTTCCATGTTAGAATGTTATTTGTTCATTCATGGATGATGAATCCCAAATTGGGGCCCATAACCAATTAATTTTCTTCCAAGTAGATCTATATAAAAAAATTATTAATAAATCTAATTCGGATGACATTAAACAGATAATGAATATGATGAAATACTCACCAGAGTGAAAACCCACAAAGGGAACCCCTAGTGAAAATTAGAGTATCAGCTTTCTAACCCTATACTATGTATGTTTTCTTAAAAAATACACCGATATCAAAAATTCAAACTAATAGGGAAGAGATTTTGAGGTGAAATACCCATAATGTGTGACATAGGAAAATGTCATGTTATACCCTCGAATCCCATACCAAATTAGGATTAAGAAAATATTATGGTAATAATGAAAATTGTCCCAAATTCGGGATGTTTTCCATGTAACCCCAACAATATCCAAAGAATGCTCACTAAGTCCCTCGAATCAAGAAAAAATTAGAGCATTATTTGATTTACCAGTTCACATTTAAATTAATAATTGGTTGAAATGATATTTAATGATAAATTGGGACTGATTAATGTTAAAAAAATGAAAACAATCAGTAGACATTAAGAATGTTTATATTCCATAAAATAAAAGGGAGGACCATCCCTAGTCTGGAGTGTCTCCATGATATCAAAAATGGGGGAATGGTACAATGTCATTTTGGGGAAATCATAACAGAACCTGGAATGACCTTTCTAACAGATCAATGATCATCTGTCAGGAACCATCAAGTGCATGCTCTAATGTTTTCAATTGTTTAACTTCAGCCTCAACCATAATATGTGAACTCTTTATAAAATCTATGATGGGATTCCCATTCTAATTATTATCTTCATAATTTAATCTTTATAATGCCAACTGTGCCTTCGTCCTAGAAATTTGATCCTCACATTAGCACTGCTCCTCCATTCTTGATGTTACCAAATCATGAGCTCTCGTCTCCTCTACTACTAGATGATTCAGTTCCCCATAAAAATCTTGTAATTTCATCTCCAAATGATGTGAATAATTTAATTTTATTTGGTTTTCCTCATAATAATCACGAACTTCCTGGACTATGAAAACATGGTGTACAAAAAGTGTAGATTCTGGTAATCTAATCCACCCAAAACCAATTCTAAAAAAAAATTATCGGATGTTGTCCTCTTCTTCATTGATTTTATTCAAAGGAGTTTTTAAATAAAGGGAAAATAATAGATGTCATGCCTATTTTCACAGGGCTCATGGAATCCTCATAGTGTTAAAACTCTGTTCCTCCCCTGCTGTAATGGTTATATCAATAGGAAGCATCATCGATGAACATTGAAGGGACCATCGATAGGTCGCCAAAGTTGGGGGGATTTCCCCCATAATATATTTCTCGACCCCTAGAACAATTTATGGGGGACTGGCAGTGATATTCAGGATATCTGGTGACACTCTTCTGGGTCAAGCCTCTTTGGGACCACAAGTGGTGTCCATATGGGTAGAATATTCTGAATCAATTTCAACCGAAATGTGTTGTTCATATGAAGACCATTCCAAATGCATTTTATGGATGAAGCAGTGCCTTCTCATTATAGGTAGGGATGTGGATGTTGCAACTAGGATTTTTGGAACAAGATGAGGAACAATTAGTGGATTTTGAACCCTTCGAATTGGTGTTCCAATTAATCTATCATGGTAGCATGTCACCAATGTGTGGGAATACTTCAATGATAGAAATGTTGAAGCCACCCCAGGGGGAATTAGGACCTCCGTGATAGAATCCTATAACATCATTTTCATCCAAAATAAGATTAGAATCATGGGACTTCATTACTCATTAAACTGGATTTCATTGAGGGTCATGATTTTATATAGGCATCCAAATTGCCTAGTGAACTGGTAAGAGGTATAAGGATCATAGATGGACACCATTTCTATAAATTTAACCAATATTCCATCCCAAAGAGCAACAAGGTATGAACATTCTTCCAGGTTAGCCGTCATGTTATATGCCAGTTCTCCATGGGTCACGGGGTAAGGTGCGAAGGATAAGTGTGATGGATCGCTCGACAATTAGATTTAATTATTAATATATATCTATTGAGGGTGTAAATCAGTGATATTGAAGAAAGATGGATGAAAATTGGAATGAGTAACCCTTCATGTATACTATTATTCTATTTTGGAAAGGAGTTCACACATCAAGCCATATAAAAATTTGAATGGCCCATATAGCCGATGCACAATCCTCCCTCACTGTATCTACCATAGAATATTATACTATTGGGATACTGTAAAGAACAACAAGTTAATGGTTTTGCCCTCTACTATCATGGACTCCATCATCAATGTACAAGCTCTAACACCACTATATATGGCAGGGGAGTGGAACATCAATCCACTCCTAAACATAGCAAATAATCCAACCAACCTGTTTCCTGGGGTACAATAGATCGAATCATGTAACCCCAGGTGGTGTATTGGTCGGCCTCAAGGTTTTCAAAATATGACTCTGTGATGTTCCATTACATATGGGTTGGTTGAGTCTGACTAGGTCAGACCATTTTCATAGGACCAATCACTTGATTAATTAATCGTATCAAATCATTAAATGAATTCATTGAAAAAGATTGGAGGGCTTGATCAAGCAGCCCTTTTATATGACTAATATGTTCCTTGAAAAAGGAGATACCTTGAAGACGGTTCCCATGGACATGGCCACTAGGAGGAATTCATCATATATATTGCCTAGAATGATGATCCCTACATGTTTATGGATGTCTGACATGATAATCATTGACTTTCATTGAGACAGATGGATGGTGTTGGTGACCAAACACCAACAACTAAGCAATTCGAACAGTATCTCACCCAGTGAATAGATCACAGACTAGTAAACCCACACCACCTGAAGCATGTAATCCTTTTTTAACTGGCTAGGGGTTTCCAAAAAAAGTTTATGGACCCATAAATACTAGACCAAATCATTATAGAAACATCTTCATGATCATATGTCTCATTTAGTGGTCCACCCACCACCAGGATTATTTTGATCAAGATTAGTAAATAATATATATTTCTGTATTATTGATTCCAAACATGTGTAATGATGGTGACCATTTCTTCGTGACCACACATAGCCCCTTAGATTGAATGAATTCTCCATCATAATATCAATCATAAATTTCCCCATCAACAAAATATTTTCCCAATCATCCATATGGGAAGTCATCAGGAGGACAACATGGCGATTGTAGTTAGATAGTTGTAAAGGAACGTCATTGGGAAGGAAAAAGTTGTAAATTGGTAGTTTCATGTGTGATGGATTCATTAGGAGGTCTTTAGGAAGAGGATAATTTAGTGTACCTTCCCAGGGGATGATGTACTAATGAAGTTTCTCTTTGATATTTTAAACCATGGACACTCACCTTCCAGTAACACTCCCCAAGGTCAATGGAAGGGCCATTGCAATGTACACAAAAAGATCCAAAAATCCACAAAAAGTTAGTTCAATGAGAAAAATGTTGTAAAAAGACATAAAAATGTCCAATGGTCTTAAAAATACGTTCCTCATGGGATCTGCATATAACTCCTAGGAATGTAATAAAAAATCCTTTTCCATCATACTAGATCGGTACACCGAAAACATTTCATACATTCGACCTAAGTATGTGGAAGGCCCACAGGGTTCTGGTTCACGGACAATTTGTATGCGACCTAATTGGTTCATGAAATTAATAACCCACTAACGAAAACCATTCTAGGAAGATGATCATTGTTTGAAAATTTATATTTTATGTTCGATATAAAAGTTTTAATGTTTCATTCAACGATTTCATGTTCCTTGTGTGGAACATGAAAACCACATAAGCATCTCACTACGCGGGAGTTTGAACTCTAGTTTTAATTTATTCACAACAGTTAGGGGAATCAAATGTGGTTCAGGGAAAACACCAAATGTGAAGAATTTGGTTCAGGAAACATAATGAACTGTTTGAGGGCAACATATTTCATAGAAATATCAATAATTGGATGCAAAGGAATCGAAGGAGGGATCAAAATCCCATTCCACCGCTAGATATGGTAAAATACAAATGACCTAGTCCCCTATAAAGTGTAATGCACCAAAAACAGGCCTAACCATTATACTGTGAACTACATCTGTTCAGGAAAACATCTACATTGTAATAGACACCTATTCTTCCTATTGGACCACATTCCAATGGGGGGGATTTTTAGGGTCCTGAAAACATTGATATGGGAATAAAATAATCCCAGAATAACTTTAATGAAGGTATAAAATATTAATACAAGTCCTTCAGAAAATATTTATGAAATTTGGATTGCAAATTTGAGATGTAGCTTAAAGAAATAAAACATTACAACGGGTATTAGGATGACCATGTACCATCAAAAATAATGTTTCTTTGGGGTGTGTGAACCGCGAACCATTTGTTTTCGAATGAACACATGAGGCACTAGCTCATGTTGTGATTTCTAGCAAACCAAAGAACTGGGAACCTTATCATTTGTATAATTTAATGAAAAATGAAATAATCATACCGTTGTGTGAAATATGTAGTTCGTGGATGAGGAAATCCAGCGAGTTTTACGAACCACATCTCGCAAACCACAAAATCTACAAACCTCGATTGAAAGTGTATTTCATGGGATTACATATATCATTACAGTCTTCCTTATAAGGTGTCATTTTCCCATAGATATGAATTCCCTATTTCTTTTTAAAAGGATCAAAATAGGAACTAAAAAGGGGGGCAGGTGGAAGAGAGCAAAAATGTGACAATGGTGGCTGGAAGAGGGAATTATAATAATATTAATATTTGAACATTGGATTCAAATCATCGTCAAAGTAAGAACTGAGAACCACACATCTGTAGGTATAACCCACCGGTAACAACAGAAGAAATAACTTAAAAATAATTGGTGAATTGAGAACCTAATCAGTGAAATCGTGAACCATAAATCCCTAGAGGTTGAATTCCGCGTGATCCATTGGCTCTAAGACTCTCCTTCAGTATGGTTCTCCACATATCACAACGCTTTGATGATCGAACCATGCGACGCATACTGCATTAGTACGCAGATTGAACCCAAGGCACAGTGGAGAACCACATCCAGCATATCATAACATTCTGGTATGTGAACCGCATCCAATACTGCATACCATTTTGGAACATGGTGGTCCATTCCCAGGTCCGCATACAACGTCGATACATAGAAGATACCTATACTAGTATAGTAGTACACGACATGGTGGTTTCCCCACCCCACATTAGAAAAAAGTATTCTAAATGGAGTGTTATCATGTGTCCTCCCCCAGGCTCCAATTATTCCACTACAATACTATCTAGTCCTCTATATCTCCTCCACAAACCAGTCCTTTATCATCCAGAAAAAGCCTCCTCTAATGCCACTGAACCCATATAATCAGATAATGGAGCTCATCAGCGCACCCCTTTGTGTCTATAACCCATGGTAAGAGGAGTTATGAAGGTTTTCTTCACAATAGTTTAGACCCAAAATATGTCCCTAAGTCTACAATCCCTCAGTAACCTGGATTCCAACCATAGGATATTGAAGTGAACCTTCTATTCTAGGGATCACAAACAATATATTATTTTCCATTCAATGAGGGACAATAATCAGTCAATGGAATCATGCACATTTTTCTTTTTCAGGAGACCTGACATTCCTCCCCTTTTTGAGAACACATTCATAGAAACATATACTAAAGAAATCCGTAGTTATTTTGAGTTCAAACAACCCAACATTCACTATCATTCAACATTGAATTGATCATTACTTCCTTCCCTCACCCACTGCTAGCAAATTGTGGGACCATGTGAGGGAATTGACTTTCCCAATTCTCATTCCCTCTCTCATTGATCTCATAAGCATGACCTATTTGGTATTCTTTATCCCCCTTTTCAATCAGTAAATAAGGGATATTGAGCCTTTGTTGAATAATTCACATCATATTTTTCCCACACCAATCATGAATCATGTGGGTTTAGAGGTTTGTTATGATAAAACATTCTCTCTCTAATAAATGAACTATCAGATCCTTGATTCCTGTTCTAACCTGTATATGCTTTACACCATCTTGAAGGTATGAACTCAAATGGGTTCCCATATCAAAGGATAACTCAACTATACCCCAGAAAAAATGTAATCCTATTTAATAGTAAGTCCCGATTAAAATCTCACAAATGTGAATCCTATTATGTTGGAGCCCCACGCAAACTGAAATACATTTCCTATGAATCCTACCATGCGGATATGAAGGATTCCCATCTTATGTGTCCATTCTCAACATCCAACAACCTTTCATCTTTCCATGATGACGATAAAATCTAGAGTGCCTCATTTCATAGCTTATGTCAACATTGTCTTTGTGGAATAAAATACATACATATCCATGATGATATTGCAACCCAAGGGTAACTTGTGGATACACACTTTAGGAATGAACCATGGATTCTTGAACATATGACCATTTCTTATTTCCATAATAGTGTCCTGAAGTAAGAAATAATTCCCCCCAAAAGGGTTTGATGAGCCTGAACTCCCATACTCTCAATCAATTGAGTCCCGAATTTTCATTGGCCAAATTTTCATTCAATGAGTGCATACCATTAGATAGATGGTCCATGAATCATCGATACCGGGGACGTTGGGTGTTTCTGGAACCATGAATAAACCTGATGGAGACCACCCGAGGACATCATACCAAACATAGACTGATAGCATGAACACATAACACACTTTTCAAGCATCCATCAGGATCATGAAAATGTTGAACCTCCTTAATAATAGAAAAAAATGATACACCTCCCAATCATGGTGGTAACCCTCACCTTATCAATCTCAAATGAGAAGTGAATTGGGTCGAAACATAATGGTGTTTTGTTTTTGATTTAAATAATTCTTGATTCAATGAATATATTTATGAATCTATGTAGAATATCCTCAATTTTGATCTAAAAAACAACTTTTGGAGATGTGTAGTAAGGGATTTATTTTCCCTAATGTATCTCATTAGAGATCCGCTTATCTTTATGTTATTAAGAAATTTGGTTCTATGAGGTTGTGCATCAAATTCAACAAACTAAATATCATTAATATAAAAAATGTATCATACCCCTTACATTTATGACTTATTTTATCCACTAAAAAGAGATAAATTGTTTTGAAATATTAACATATGATCTAGCTATCATTAATTTCTAGTAAATAAAATATTCAAAATATGACATTTTGAATGAGGAATGGTAATTATGAGTTAATATAAATAAAATATGTTTCAACTAATAACCACTCCACTTTTTTATAAATTTTACGAAAATAATTAAAATATTATCTTAATAATTTCAATATGGTATTTATTGATTATATCTTGGTATTCTCTAAAATCTATGAAGTGTATAATTCCATTTTAGGATCAATGTTGGAACTATCAGCGAGGAGTAAAATTGGTAATTTAGAATGTCAAATTTCTATATTCATGAATTTTATTATCATAGATATATTTTACCTAATTAGATAATATATACTTATCCATCAATGAATAATATAGTTAATTAAAGACCCACACTAATGAAAGTAATCGATGCATGTATTGTTCTTGGAATAAACATCTATGAAAGATGTTTTATTATATCATTTTCATGATAAATTCAATCATTTACCAAGTTTATATGTATGTGGGTTATGGTAATATAGTTATATTAATATTTTTTTTTCAAAAAAAGAGGATATTGGTCATTGAACCAATATTGACATTGTCATTATAAAGGGATGATTTGTGAAATATAGTGATGAATCAAAGAAAGAACTTGAATTACTCCAAATGTAGAATGATTGTGTTCTTTTATTACACATCAAGATAGTAAAAGAACCATGAATAGTGTTATCCAACCCATGATCATTCAATGCGATCAACAATATTTTCCTTCAGGATGTCATGGAATTATTTATATGGTGAAAGAAGCAATATATATATATATAGAACAAAAGTTAGAATACATCCTTTAAAAAAATTAACAATGAAAAAGGATACGATAAAAGAAAATGAATTATTATGATTTCCCCATACACAGCATTCATGGAATGGGAAATAAAGATTCTGATTCCTTGAGTGGGAATTTTTATTGATTTATGACGAATATAATGATTGAAAAAGTTACTAAATTCATGGATATATTAATGTTGGATATGTAAATTACTAGGGAAGATGAAACATAACTCATTTTATAAAATATTTAAAATCCATATTTACAAGAGAAGATAAACAGTAACACACTTATTCAAAAGAGTTTAAAAATGAAAATTAATTTCATGAATGATGGGATTTTTGTAGAAATTATTTATAAAGATGATGTGATGAAAATAATTAAAAGGAAACTTATTGCATAAATACCTAACATAAAGAGGGAATTAATTAATAAACCCCATCTCTAAAATTTCTCTATACACCCTAGACAAACCACGATATTTAGAAATTTAAAAGGATAATTTTTTTGGGATATTATAATGCATGAAATTATTAACTATTTATATATTTTCTTGGTATTTAAATAGGTAAGGTCTAGTATATAATATTCTAATGGGGTTATGAAACCTCATTCTATTTTAGTATATATGAGGAATGATATTAGAATTGAAATTGTTACAGGTTTTCAAATGAATCCTAAAATAAATGATTCAATATGGGTTATTATTGATCACATTACCATGTGTCAACATTAACCTTGTTTTTGGGAGGATATACCTCTTGAGTTCCATACATTACTGAATATCAAAAAATAGGTGAGACTTTATCGTACTCTAATTTTGATTTCATCTAATCATGAAACAATATTTACAAAACAAATAATGGAAATTATTCAGAACAATCATAATACTTTGCTATATTTGGGAACATCTTATCTAACTCATATAGATGGTAGATATGTTATTTATAAATACAAATATATATATATATATATAATAATGGGAACCATAAGAATTTCTTATGAATAAATACACTTATTTTTTAATGAGGTGACATTTAATATGTTTCAATGAATATATTTGAGGTGGGGATGATTTTATGAATTGTGATTCAACTATAATAAATAAACTATATCATAATGCATACAGATTTATGCAATTTGATAGTTTAAAAAATATACTGTTTTTTACCTTTATAACAATTATAATAATGAGACTATATCATAGCGCCCCAAGGATTAAATTATAATAAATAAAATTTTACATAGTGCACATTGATTTATTTAATATTGTTATTATAATATGAATTTTAATTAATTATAATTTTAATTTTATAAAATATATTTTATTTTTTAATTATTAATGTCAAAATTAGCTTAGAGTGACATTTTATTATCTATCATTAATAGTATAATTTTTTGTGAATTTTATAAAATAACACCTTTTAAAATACTACCATATTTATAAAATTATATACATATAAGAATTATATAAACTTGTGAGAAAACAATAATATATACCACATATATATTTTATAAAAAATACTCAACATAATGAATATGATATTGGACATATAAATCAATGTATAACATTTTGGAAATCTATGTAATTATTTTATTCGTATACAAACTCATATTGTGTCCTCACTTATACTAAACAATTAAAAAAACTCCTATTAGTTTTGGTTTAGGTTGAATGTAAAGTAAGTCTCACTTTATTTAGCATGATCTAATTATTTTCAATGTAGTCTAAATTACACATTATTTTTCTAGAAAACAATTTTTATGCTTCAAAATAGAATTTTTCTAATAATAGTTTTTGTTGTGTTTTTTCAAATTATTATAACTGATATTTTTAAAAGTTATCGAAATTTAATATTTGGAAGTGGATTAAATATTATTAATTCACATGCCTGATTTTTTTACAACGTAAATATCATTTTTTTCATAATGAATATTATTCATTGCGAGAATCTAACACTATAGTAAAGGGTAAAATGGTTGTAAAAGGTCCCAATAATGGTAAATGGATTCAAGATAACAATTTTTTTTAAATATCATTTTTTAACTAATACCGACCTTAATAATCTTATCATTTAAAATATTAAAATTTGGAGACACAATACCCAAGTAAGACATATATTATATAATAAATTTCATGTATTTTCATGTTTTCCACCTACAACACTTATAAAGGGTAACTTCCTCACAACATATAAAAAAATATTTTGACACATGATAATCCAAAACCTGAACAAATGACATCCCAACATCATTATCAACATCATATAGGTTTGGTTTTTCCCATAATACCACTTCAAGAAATCTTAATGTGTAATAAAAATGAGATTTTATAATGAAGAGGTAATCCCCTTAGTTGGATCCGATTTTTTCTTCTTCTCCTAAATCCTTAAAATATTTTATGTACATAATAATATAATTAACATATTGTAAAAAATATAATGAAATGTTATTATGTTAATGAAAAAATGATTACATACTGACATTACATCTTTTGGATTGTGAAAACCTTAATTGTATGTATGTGTAGAGTAGTCTCCCTGAAGATATGTGTATCATTTTTTTATTATATACTATAACTGGTGATTAGAAGGATTTATTTAAATGATATATATTATTTTTATTATATTATTTTTTTTATATTATTATATATTTTTTATTTTCTTACCCCCCCTCATTCGTTTGAAGAAATAAAGTTTTTCTTGTGTGTACATGTGGGCTACCACCTCCATGAAGTGTTGTGATGCATTTGCCAATCATGATTTATATTAATTATCATAAGGATATATTTAATGAAAATATATGATATTTACCATATATATATGACGCTATAAGGACTAATACTTATATAATTTCATTCCATTTCAAGCATTATGAAAATTAAAACGTCATCATGAATATGCGAGTATTTCTGCTCCCCTAAAGAAGATTATTCATTTTTTCCAGTATATAGTTCATTAGATAGATAGAAAATTATATTAAATAAATAAAATATATTTGAATTAAAATAAAATGTTTTTGATATAATTTAACCATTTCATAACATAGTTTTTCTTGGATAACATAATGAATTAGTTTTATATAAATTGAGAAAAAAAACTTATGGGGGTATCATATGTAAGTATAAAAAATGATGTGGATAAAAATGATTAAAAATGACCAAAAAAATTTAATATAGATGAAAATTATTATAATAAGATTATTTAATAATATTTAATTGTCTTTCAATAGTATATAATTCATCTGAATAATAGTGGACCCATAAAATGTGATTTTTATATCCATTCTGATCAGTTAACAAATAATATATATTATAAACGTAATTTAATTTTTTTTATTTATAATGACCCTTTTGAAAATTATATCATCATTCTCTATTTTTTCTTATTATTTAATGTTTAAAATACATTTCTAACTACAATTGGTTTTTTATACAAAATGTATTTAAGATGTAACATTAAATTTGACAATATAATTCTTATTTGGTATTATTCTTGTTTAACATTACATTAGAAGTATTATATTAATTTTATCCATTTAAATACATATATTTACTTATACTCTAGTTATTTATTATTTTTCCATGTTTTATTCCATCTTTTTCTTTCATTGGTACATTAAAGAACCAAAATAATGCTTTCAAGAAAACATGACTGTATTAATCATATTTTTATTTATAAATTTTATCTTACAAATCAAATTTTGTAATAAAATTTCATTGATGATTTTATTTAATTAGATATTATTAGAAGATATACTTTTCAAGTACATTTTATTATATTTTAAATGGAATAAAATAAATGTTTTTGATGTTTCAAGAACATTTTTTGAATTAATTTCATTATAAAATTTTGAAAGGAACATTATTTATTCTAAATATTAGGAATGTGGTTTCGCACTACCATGAATGTTATTAACTAATTAGCATTATTTAAAGTATATATGGGGTTTCAATTAAAATAATTTTCTATTTTCTATATATTTTTAGACCTCACAATTAAATAAAATGGTATTATTTTATAACAGGTTTAATTATTTTTGAAATAAATTATAACATTATTTTTATAAAAAATATAAATAAGATTAAATAAAAGATCATTTAAAATTTTTATCTTCTATTTTAAAATATAAATTTGAAAAAATAATAACAATTCATTTCAAAATTATTTATTTTCTTTTATCACCCCTTATTAAATTATTGAATATAAATTATATTGAGATCATACACCTTCTTGTGATCATGTTCTTTATGACACTCCATTAATCATTAGAAAATATTTTTCTTCTCCAAATCCATATTTTGATTATCCTAGATATATTCAGTCTCTCTAAACCTATTTTATTAATGAATTATTTATATACTATTTAATTATAGAGTTGTAGTTGAAAAAAGATAATTAATAATGTTATTTTACTTATTTATGGCATATTGATATTCCATATTCAGGATTTGATAAGTATATTTTTTTATTAATAAAGAATATTCATTATGTATTATAGTATATATTCAATATATGTGGAATGCATAGGATGTATGTAAGTGATGGGTGGGTCCCTATTATTGATCCCCTCAATGTATTTTTATCTTTTAGGAGACATGAAATTTGCCAAATTGTTATGGTATTTAGTGTATACATGCATATTAATTGAAAGGACTTGACATATGGTCCTTATGTTAATGATTATTATGTATAGGTATGTGGATGAAATTGAAATAAATTGACATCTATAATTATAAATATCATTCATTATGATTTTAGTTCTTTTTTCCATCTGATTGTTGGATGGTATTTTCCATTGAAACATTTTGAATATCTGGTTATTAATTAAATGGATTATGTATTTATTATCCAATATTATATATTGTTTTTTAATTCAAAAATCATTATATAATAAATTGTACGTATCCCTTGTTGATAATCTGAGTTCTCCACATTAGTTTCTTAATTCTTTATTAAATGATTAAGGAATCTGTAAAAAATCAGTATGGATTCAATGATGTCTTTATGCTAGGTTTTATTTTTCCAATTATATGTGTAATGTTTGTAAGTATTTAATTTTCTAACAATATTAATGTAATGCCCCGACCCCAGTTACCCAATGTTGGTGCATTATTACAAAACATTGGCATGATCACAAAAGATCAAGTCTCGAAAGACCAATTAGTTTTGTAGCCATGGAATAAATAGATACATTCATAATGTTTACATTACATCATAGAGTAAAAAAAACTACAAAAACATATTTTCTCCATAGTCCATAGTCATATCCCCTCATACTATCCCTGTAGGTCATTCATAAATTACTTATTCACATTTTGGGAAAAAGAAAACATAGAAAGGGGTGAGCTCAGATTCCCAGTAAGGATAATAATATAGCGGAAACATTCATAAATCAGAATAAACATGTAAGGCAATGTATAACTAAAAAGGCCTTTTAAACTTTAACATCATCATAATATAGAAGAAATAAATTGAAATAATGTAATTTACTTATTCACATGGTTATTCTACTAGTCTAATAATCACATTCAATATTAATAACCACTTTTATAATGATGGAATGCCTAATTCCAAACTATCATAACCACATAGTCAAAGCCTTGTGCCGAGACTAAAAATAAGATTTTGTCACGTCCTTATTCCTAGAAACTAGTTTGTCTCATGAGACCTACTGATGCATCGAGCAGCTATAGAAGGCTCCACCCGTCACTTATTAAGTCCAATGAATTCCTCATATGAACAAGTATAAACATAACATAAACATTTGTATTAAAAGTAGCATACAAAATGTCAATACTTTCTCCATAAACCATGAATGGTATAAAAATAACACATCCATAGTCAAACTTATCAAAAAACCTTCAATGAAATATGGATGTTTTGTATCATAATAAATCAACTTCATATAAGCTTAAAATCCATCAAAAGATGTTGACATCGATGAAATCAAAACTATTTGAGAGAAATATCTTTTTTTTAAATAATTTAAAAGTCACATAATTATAAAATAAAAAATTTACATTGAAAATATTCTTATATGATTTTAAGGGAAGCTTCGATTATTTTATAATGGCAGAAAATAGCTTCACCCTCTGTATAAGTTAAAAATGTCATTCTTACCTTAATTATGTCGAAAAGATTAAAAATGACCTTGTTTGGAAAATGACGGAAAGATTACTTTATAAACATCTTATAAAAAGTAAATAATGATATAAATGACTTTAAACAATAGTCTATAAAATATTATGAAAGATTTGAAATACATTTTTATGAAACATGGATGTGGATGATAAAGAGGTCCAAGTAGATAATTATGTATAAACAACCTCGGATAATGAAGAGATTGTGAAATAAACCCTTACCTTGTACATTTTCTTCGTTGAGGGTCGTTTAACCACCTATATAATGATTAAATGGTTGTTATTAAATTATAAAATAATCATATACATTAATATGATATCATATATGATCATTTAACATTGCTTTGTTAATAATATCTTACTATTATCATCGTTTCAGGTGTTAACTTTCTCATTTTGTTTTATATGTTTTGTTACAGAAGCCATGTTTATTATGGATAGGTTGTATCGTATTCATATCCAGAATTATATCAAGTCCTTTAACATTATTTTTAATCAACAAATGATAGTTAGACTTGAATGGATATGATGGGGAATGAATCTCATCGCGTTCATGCAGATGGTAGTCCGTACGGGCGCACGAGTGAAAATATCATTCTTTTGATATTAAAGTAATATATAATTGGATTGTATATCATATATACAGAATAATTATTATGTTATATTTATTATTTACTTAAATTTCACATCATTATTATACTCATCCAAATAATAATGTATTGAATAACAATTACACCACGACATGGAGACGGTAAGTCGTACGTACGCACGTATGGTGACATGTCATTCAAAGGATGGATAAAATACTGAATATAGTTCTACCATATTTATAATAACATCACATTATATAAAAGATACTAGAGTATTTATTTTAGAAATTAAATAAAAAAATAAAAAAGAAGTGGAAGAAGAAAGGAACGTGAAAGAGGGTGGTGGAAAGATTACCTCTTCTTCGATTTATTGCTTTTTATTTGATAAAAAGGGCTCATTTGGTTGCCTTTTTTATCAAACTAAGGCCTCTATGTTGAAGTGAGGGAAGTTTAGAGAATATTTGATTAGGGTTTGGAGGATCCAAAAGGATTTTAAGGTGTGAATTTGGGATAATGTGGAGTGACCTTTTATAAGAGGGGTGTGGGGAACCTTCAGAAAAGCTAGAAATATTATTGTATAATAAATTCATATTATGTTTCTAATTACTCAAAAGTGACTTATTTCGACGCTATGGTGGGGAAGGGTCGAAATACATTCAACCAAGAGATTTTAGACAGGTTTGGGTCACTATATTAACTTTATCTTTAAGATTTAACTCTTAGTTAAATAGTTTGACATTAACCATGTCTCTTTGTATTTTTATACTATATAGTTAATAAACTTACTATTTATTTCCAAGTGTTATATCTTATCTTATAGTAAGAAAATGTGATGACTTGGTAAGATGATAAAAATGACCCATATTGCATCATTATTTCAATGAGTCTTTGGTAGTCCCATTATAAAGTCCATCATAATATTATCCCATTTCCATATAGGTATGGGAAGAGGTTGAATGAATCCTCCAGGCTGATGCCTTCCTACTTTCACTTGTTGACGAACCATACATCTTGACACAAAATCAGCAATCTCCCCTCTTCATGTTTTCCCACCAAAAATGTTTGTAACATCCCATGTAATTAATGAATAATAGATATTATTATCTATGTATATTTATGAATTAGATAGTGTTTTAGAGGCTTAAAATGAGAATAAATCCAATCGTAAGCATGGAATACACTAATTGTTTTACTGCCTTTTCATGGAAAAATATTTTTAAATCAATATTTTGACAATTTTATAAGCCCTATTTGTCAAAATAAAATTATTATTTATGATTGGGACATTGGAATTTACATTGGATAATTTTTTGGTATTTTTCTGACAATGTTCATTTTTTTAATGAATAGTGAAAAATACTACATTTTACAACAAAACTGCATTTTCATCTAATTTAATTATATGGATAGATTATATTTTTAATTGATTTTAAATGGTAAATAGAATATATTTTTACCATTAAATCCAATGGTGGTCATTGGGATTAATTTCACCTTAAAATTGGACTTAAACTAGTGTCAATCTTTTGATACTTATTGTTTCATAAAAGCAGGCTATTTGCTCTGACAGCGAGAATTAACTATCAAATTAATTAATGTAACTCATATATTTTTAATTTTTTAAAATAGACATCATTTTTGAATTCTTAATGTCAAATATAGCTTAGGGTGATGTTTTATTATTTTTCTGAAAAACTTCAATTTTTGATGAATAGTGAAACCACTAAGTGGTAGTTAAAGAAACTGATTTTTCGTTTAAATGAAACTTTGCAACCTCTATGATTTTAATTTCAAAAATCCGACATACATGGTTATAATTAAGATGTAAAATGTGGTTCAATGGGATTAAAATATTTTTTGGTGAATAGTAACTTTTAAGATTTTAATCGTGATTAGAGGTAATTAGTGTAGTTTAAGGTAAAAATAATGTTTTAATATTATGAAATGACCAAGACACATGTCCTACCCTTATTGAATGTGTCATGGACGACCAAGAAAATCCATGGGTCATTTTGGGGACCCCATGGAGCCACTTTGGTTGGAAAATGATATTAATACCTTTTTATTTAAAGTTAAAGTAAAAATGACACAAACATCAGTTTTTTTACTAAAACAATTTTCAAATGTGGTTATACAAGTCATATGTTTGACTATAAATATTCATTAGAAAGGTAAAAAGAGTTCCTACATCATGATATTTGTTTTATAATTTTTAGACATTAAATGAATTAAATTACTTATGACATCATGATGATACAACGATTACCTCATTATTTATCGATTTAAAAAAATGAAAAGATAATGTAAAATCTAAGACCTACACATTTAAAAAACCTATTGGATGGGTGGATTTCTAATTCGTATCACCTTATCCTAGATATATATAATTTTGGGACCTTTTAAATCTGAAAACCATTTTATAATAAAGTAACCTTTTATATCTTTCCAAGAGTGCCCCTCCTCTCCTCTTATAAAAGGCCACCACCTCTACCACCATACCCACACTTTTCAAGCCTTTGGCTCGGCCAAACCCTGTCCATTTTGTCCCTCCACATACCTCTCTTACTCCTTGGAGCCTCAAATTGGGCAGAAGTCTTCCCAAGAAAGCTTTTGAGCACAAATCAAAAAGAGTTACCCATTTTAAAGGTAGTGTTTTCTCTTGTGTTCATATGTTTTATTTTCCTTCTCCAACCCTCTAAACTCTTTTTATTCCATTAATTCATAACAACACCAGTATCTTCAATATACTAGGATTTTGTTATAAGAATTATTCGAGATACACTTACACACACCTACATCTAATGGTTAAAGATCATACTGTTTCTATGGATGACGAATTTCTGCCTCACGAAACGATGATTTTTCAACACTCATATAACACTTTCAAAGGTGGACATTAAGAGGTCAATATATTTATATATGATATATAATCTGTTTATGTTTTACTTACGCTTCTGTATTTTTCATTTATGGCATTCGTTTATGGTTTCCATTATGGGTAAACGCGATAACTTCATTTTAGGAAGTGCAGACTACCGCCCCCTCAAAGTTATTTGATACGTTAATACCATATGTGGTACGTATAAAGGATATATTGAATGATATTATATATGATACAATACTGGAATTATAATACTATTATGTATCATTATGTTTTAATTCCATTAAATATGAAATAGAAATGGAAGTAGCGTTCATGCGTACGTACAACTTACTGTCTCCATGAACGATGCATTTCATTTCTTACCTCTTTATAATTATGTAATATTATAAATGCATGTATATACTGGATATATATGATATATATGATATATAAATCATGAGTATAACTCTGGATATAATGGATACATGAACATTTTATAATTATGAAGTGCATATTTTTTACTCAAGTACTAATGATCGTTAAAACGACCGTTAATAACTTAAATAATTACATAGTGTTCATGACATGGTAATAAGTGATATAAAAGGAATAATGAACATGAAAAAGGTTCTTAAGAAAGTATAAATTCACTCAATTTTATTATTCAGGATGTTAAAAAATGATCGAGTCAAGTCGGACCTGAGGTATGGGACTTCGTCTCAAATCTCCTTTCATTGAGGCATATTTTTGTTTTATACACAACCTTATTTTATATAGTGTATAAACCCCTTTGACTTTTACATTTATCCGAGAGAAAACTTTTTTTATACAAAGTGTTTTACTAAACGACAACAGGGAATATTTTTGTCATACGTATGCGACGACAACGACTTCTCCGCCAACATGAATATTATTTGAGTTTCGGCTTCCTCTACAAGCCATACATTTTTTTAAAGAAAAATAAATACCATGTTTTAATTTTATTTTATTTTGGTATTGGAAATGGTTTTCATAATTTTTTTATATCAATGTGTTATATTGATATCTTGTGATTGAAAATTGGAAATGTTATGTTTCCTTTATGTATGTTTTATGTGATATGATTATGTTATGGTTATTGGGCATTATTATGAAGACGGGTGGTTCCGTGAAAAACTAAGGGCGGGTGAGCCCGATATAGCTCTCCAATGCATTTGGTAACTGTTGATGCTCCTTTCATCACAAAATGAAAATAATGTAAAGGGAAATTACTTAGCACAAATTGATCCATCCTTTGAAGAAAATATCAAAAATCGACAAAGGCATGAACAAGGGATCAAAATCACATGTGTCGCGCAGGTTCTATCACTGTCGTGCAAGTCCACATGTGCGACACATGGTGGTCGCGAAAGTGACTTGTGTGACCTAAGTGATAACCGCCCGGGGTCTTCTCTTGCCTATAAATATACCATGTGGGCCGCCCATTCGAGAGAGGATTTTTTCTAGAAACTCAGATTTGAGCTCCCGATGCCCTAGTCTCTTCTCAAAGCTTCCAAAACACTTATAAGGCAATTTCTTACCTAGAACAGAAGATCTAAAGAAGGGGGGGGGGAGGTGTAAGTGTTGAAACTCATCAACACTTGCGCGCCTGAGTGGCCAGCCCTTAAGGGATAAGGCCACACTTGCGTGCCGCCTTACTGCTTCAATAGAACTTGCGCGCACCTCTTCTGGAAGAACCTCAAGGGGATTATAAAGACTTTAATCAAGAGTCACTCAAGTATTATCATGCTGGTTAACCATCGTGCAAGTAACCCATGTGTCGCGCAGGCAAACCTGCGCGACCCGTACTTGCGTGCCCACGCAGTACCTGCGCGCCTGCCAGGACATGCGCACCCCTGCCTTTTTGGGTTCCTTTCTTGCCCATTTCATCTCTCTTAATCCATTACTCCTTTTCTATTAAAGATTCAATCTTCAAGACACTCTGTAAATCCATTTATGGCATGATTTTGTGATTTGACTTCCTTATCTGAAAGGAATTCTGTGGAATATCTCTCAAAACCTAGTGATTTACACATCTCTATGTAACTAAAGATTGAGATTTCATTCACTCAACCTCATCCTTTAATATGAGAGAATCATTAACCTGGTTCACCTTTTCCTGAATAATCCCGAGTCATAAGTCCTCTAATTTGGGCATCCTCTTAGGAGTAATCCCCAGATCCCCTAACCGGGGTTTCCATTCCAGGAATAATCCCCAGTCTCAAATATGGGCATCCTCCTTAAGAGTTAGCCCCAGTCATAATTATTAACTTGGGAATCCTTCTTAGGAGTTAACCCGAATTCTTAAAGTCCCTTAATCTGGGCATCCTCTTAGGAGTAAGCCCCAGATCCCCTAAACTGGGTTTCCTTTCTAGGAATAAGCCCCAGTCTCAAATATGGGCATCCTCTTTAGGAGTAAGCCCAAGTCATAATTCACAACTTGGTCATCCATCTTAGGAGTAAACCCCAATTCATAAAGTCCCTTAATCTGCTCATCCTCTTAGGAGTAAGCCCCAGATCCCCTAACCTGGGTCTCCTTTCCAGGAATAAGCCTCAGTCTCAAATATGGGCATCCTACTTAGGAGTAAGCCCCAGTCATAATTCTTAACTTGGGCATCCTTCTTAGGAGTAAACCCCAATTCTTAAAGTCCCTTAATCTGGGAAACCTCCTTAGGTGTAAGCCACAATCCCCAAATTTGGGAATCCTCCTCATGAGTAAGCCCCAAACCTTAATCCTTGACCTGGTCCTCCTTTTCAGGAGTAAGCCACAGTCTTAATTTCTCTTAACAAGTCCTAATTTACCTTTGATATAGGATTCCTTTTCAGGAGTAAAACCCAATCATAAGTCTTCTCCTAATTTGGGCATACTCCTCAGGAGTAAGCCCCAAGTTAGAGTATTCAAAATCTCCATGAAGCACATATACCTTTATTGACCATGTTCCTAGATTTCTTCTCTAAAGTATATCCTAACCTTCATTTATCTGGGTAGTCATACATACATAATCCCCACATTATTTCTTATGATTGCATCTTTTGTGGCACAATTGTCTAATTTTTACCAATATATCTTGTTTCTCACATCGAGCATGACTCACGTAAGCTTAGAGTGTAAAAGTGACTATAAAATTCTTCTTTGAGCCATCAATCTTAAACATCATACTCCCTTACTCGAACTACGTGGGTTCTGATTCCTTTTCTAAAAAAGGTTATGTAGGTAGCCCATCTGTGGGTTCAATCCCAACTCTGAAATATTCCACGTCCTTCTGAATGACAATAAACATCATGTGCCCCACTGATTGGCTTTAAAACTAGCATGGTCGTCATAATGACCAAGAGAATTCAATATAAATGTGTCGAAGGGTACCATTGACCAAGAATCACTAATAAATACAGACTATCCACTATCGTTGAAGAACCTCGAATACATATAAAAGATTCTCTAAAATTCCTATATATTTTATCATTGATTGTCAGATCTGAAGGAAAGCTCATTTTATACTTGGTAACACAATAAGTATTCACGAACATAACTTAAACCTATAAAGAGAGTCCCGAACTAGACAATAATTCCCCTAAAAAAGGTTTGATGGGTCCGACCTCCCATCCTCTCGACCAATGCAAATTCCTAATCCTCATCAGTCCATGAACTAATGAGAACCTACCTTTGGAAAGAATGTCCGAATGGATGTAGAATCATTGGATTTTTCTGGTTCTACGAACAAACCTGTTAGAAACCAATCGGAACGTTTTAACCTCCCATCAAAAGGCAGTCATCCCCGTATTCTGAGGGAAACAGTAACATGAAGGGGTTAAACGTTAAGGTTTATCTGAAGAGATTTAGGGAATATACTATGATGGGTATTCCAAACATAACCAAGAGGGTTACTCCCTACGTTAGTATGTTATAAATGCCTCAAGATACCTTTATGTATTATGATTTAAATGATTTATTCATGATTTGATGAGGTATGTTAAAGTGCATATGCTTTATTGGTAAAGTATGATTTCATTCTTATGTATATATGTACTCATATTTCCTTTCCATATTTTTATATCCCATACTGAGATTTTTATGCTCATCCCATGTTTTTTTGAAATGTTTTTTACAGGTCAAGGGAAAGGTACATGATATGATGATAGTGTCAAGGAAGTGTCAAGGAAGTGTCAAGATAGAATCCATGTTTTATTTTAAATATGTTTCCGTCGATGGAAAAAATGAATACTATCTTTTATGTAACCACTTTTTTTAAATGTGGAATGTAATGAATGTTTTATGATATAATTCTCTAAAACTCTAAACCTTCAAATTTCTTCAATGTTTATTCTTGAAGTAACCCAAGATTAACTGATGTTTAAAGATGGGGCCTTATAGTTGGTATCGGAGGTCGGTTTAGATAACTTTAGGAGTTAGAATTCTATTAAATGATTATCCAAAATTTTTTATGGTCAAATTGAAATGATATATAATTTGAAGATTACCATGTTGATTCATCTAAGACATGTTTATTCAAAATGGTTTTCCATAGATAAATCAGTGAAGTATTTCTAGGAAGGCATACAAAGTATAACGACCTTTTGAATTAGCATCCAGAGATGGTCAGAATCAGAACTAAACAGTTTGTTGCAGTGATGGCTCAGTTGACTCAGGTGAAAAATTTTGGCTGTTTATATTGATGGTATTTGGGTGTTTTCTAAAAGTAAATAGGAGCATGAAATACATTTAAGGGTTATTTTGCAAACCTTAAAAGAAAAGAAATTGTACGGGAAATTTAGCAAGTGTGAGTTTTGGTTGCAACAAATTTCTTTCCTTGGTCATATTGTTTTTAAAGATGGAATAACTGTGGATCCTGCAAAAACAAGAGTTGTGGAAGAATGGCCAAGACCCAAAAATGTAACTGAGATCCATAGTTTTCTTGGTTTGGCAGGTTACTATTGAAGGTTTTTTGAAAAATATTCACGGTTATCTAGTACAATGACAAAGCTAACTCTGAAGGGTGTTATGTTTATCTGGATAAAAGAATGTGATGATTGTTTTCAGGAATTGAAAAGAAGATTAGTGAATTCTCCTGTTTTGACACTACCTTCCAGGAATGGGGAGTATGTTTTCTACAGTAATGCTTCATTGAATGTACTTGGTTGCATCTTAATGCTGAATGATAAGGTAATTGTTTATGTTACACGACAGTGGAAAACTCATGAGGTAAATTACCCTACACATGATTTGGAATTAGCTGATGTTGTTTTCTCTTTAAAAATTTGGAGGCATCATTTGTATGGAGTAAAGTGTGAAATATATACCGATCAAAAATGTTTAAAGTATATATTCAATCAGAAATAATTGAACATGAGACAGAGGAGATGGCTAGAATTAATCAAGGATTATGATTTTACAATTCATTACCATCCGGGAAAATCAAATAAAGTGGTTGATGTTGTCAGTCGAAAAAGTAATGATTCATTAACAATGTTTCGTTTGGAACGTGATCATTTGGTTAAGGATTTGATGAAATTTGGAATAGAAGTTGTTGATTTAGGATGTCCTTCTATTTTGTTTCAGGTATCAGTGAAATCTTCTCTATCAGACAGAATTAAGAAATCACAGAAGCAAGACAGCGAGTTGCAGAAAAAGGTAGAGCTGGTTCAGAAGGGTAAGTTGCCTGAATTCAATATTGATAATGATTTTGTTTTGAGATTTGGGAAGAGATTGTGTGTGCCATGTGATTCATAGTTTAAGCGAGATTTGTTATGTGAAGCTCATAGTTCTCCTTTTTTCAGTCCATCTTGGTAGTACTAAAATTTATAGAGATCTTCGGGAGTATTACTGGTGGGACGGAATGAAAAGGGATATTTCTGATTTTACTGTGAATGTGTTTGACTTGTCAACAATTTAAAGAAGAGTGAAAGTTACCGAAAGGGTTGCTTCATCCTTTACCCGTGCCAGAGTATAAATGGGAAAATATATCCATGGACTTCATTGTGGGATTGCCGAAGACATCTCGAGGTAATAATGCAATCTGAGTTATTGTTGATCGCTTGACTAAATCTTCTCATTTCCTTGGTATGTGAGATACTTTTTCCCAAGATCAACTTTCCCATTTGTATCTTAAAGAGATAGTCAGGTTACATGGAGTTTCACTCTCCATTGTATTTGATCATGACCCCAGGTTTACTTCTAACTTTTTGAAAGGCCTTTAGAAGTCGTTGGGTACTGAATTAAATTTTAGTACATCTTTTCATCCTCAATAAGATAGGCAGTCAGAGCGAACAATTCAGACTTTGGAAGATATGCTACGTGCTTGTTTGATGGATTATCAGGGATGTTGGTACTAACATCTTTCTTTTGTTGAATTTTCATATAATAACAGTTTCTATTCCAGTATAGAGATGACACAATTTGAGGCATTATATGGGATGTGGTGTCGAACTCCAGCTTTCTGGGATGAGGTGGCTGAAAGGAAGTTGATGGGACCAGAATTGGTAGAAGAGATGGCAGAAAAAGTTCAATTGATTTAGAAACACATGAGAACATCTCAGAGCTGGCATAAGAGTTATGTGGATAACCGGAGGAAGGATCTATCTTTCAAGGTAGGTGATCATGATTTTCTCAAAGTTTCACCTTGGAAAAGTGTGATGCGATTTGGTAAGAAAGGAAAACGGAGTCCAAGTTTCATTGGACCACATGAAATTCTGGAGATAATTAGATCAGTTGCATACCGAGTGGCTTTACCTCCGAGTTTATCTCAGGTACACAATGTTTTTCATGTTTCAATGTCAAGGAAGTACATGCCGGATCCCTCTCATGTTTTGAGTCCAGTGGTAGTTCAACTGGAAGAGAACCTATCTAATGAGGAACAACCAGTCCATATTTTTGACCATAGGGAGAAAGTGTTGAAAAATAATGTGATTCATCAGGTAAAGGTTTTCTGAAAAAACCACATGAATGAAGAGGCAACATGGGAATCTGAAAATGCAATGAGGGCTAAATACCCCCACTTATTAGATAAGTAAATAAATTGCGGGGACGCAATTTTTTAAAGGGGGAAGGATGTAACATCCCAAGTAAGTAATGAATAATAGATATTCTTATCTATGTATATTTATGAATTAAATAGTGTTTTAGAAGCATAAAATGAGAATAAATCCAATCTTAAGCATGAAATATCGTAATTGTCTTTTCTACCTTTTGATGGAAAAACAATATTAAATCAAACTTTTGACAATTTCAAAAGCAATATATGTCAAAATAAACTTATTATTTATGATTGGTAAATTGGAATTTACATTGGATAATTTTTTGGTATTTTTCTGACAATGTTCATTTTTTTAATGAATAGTGAAAAATACTGCATTTTACATCAAAACTACTTTTTCATCTAATTTAATTATATGGTTAGATTATATTTTTAATTGGGTTTAAAGTTTAAATAGAATATATTTTTACCATGTAATCCAATGGTGGTCATTGAGATTAATTTCTCCTTGAAATTGGACTTAAACTAGTGTCAATCTTTTGATACTTATTGGTTCATAAAAACACGCTATTTGCTCTGACAGCGGGAATTAATTATTAAATAAATTAATGTTACTCATATGTTTGGAATTTTATTAAATAGACATCATTTTTGAATTCTGAATGCCAAATATAGCTTAGAGTGAAGTTTTGGTTTTTTTCTGAAAAACATCAATTTTTGATGAATAGTGAAACAACTAAGTGGTAGTTAATGAAACTGATTTTTAATTTAAATGAAACTTTTCCACCTCTATGTTTTTAATTTCAAAAATCTGACATACATGATTGTCACTAAGAAGTAAAATCTGGTACAATGCGACTAAAATAATTTTTTGGTGAATATTAACTTTTATGTTTTTAATCGCGATTAGAGGCAATAAGTGTAGTTTAAGGTAAAAATAATGTTTTAATAATATGAAATGACCTAGACACATGTCCTACCCTTATTGGATGTGTCATGTACGACCAAGAAAAACCATGAGTCAACTTGGGGACCCCATGGAGCCACTTTGGTTGGAAAATGACATTAATACCTTTTTATTTAATGTTAAATTAAAAATGACACAAACATGAGTTGTTTTACTAAAATAATTTTTAAATGGGGTTATACAAGTCATATGTTTTACTATAAATATTCATTATAAATCTAAAAAGATTTCCTACATCATGATATATTTTTAATATATTTTTTAGACATTAACTAAATTAAATTATTTATGACATCATGATGATGCAGCGATTACCTCATTATTTAACGATTTAAAAAAATGAAACGTTAATGTAAAATCTAATCCCTAAACATGTCAAAAACCTATTGGATTGGTTTATTTAGAACTCGTATCACCTTATCCTTGAAATATATAATTTTGGGACCTTTTAAATCCGAAAATCATTTTATAATAAAGTAACCTTTTATAACTTTCCAAGAGTGTCCCTCCTCTCCACTTATAAAAGGCCCCCACCTCTACCACCTTATCCACACCTCTCAAGCCTTTGGATCGGCCAAGACCTGTACATTTTGTCTCTAAACATCCCTCACTTACTCCATGAAGCCTCACATTAGGCATAAGGCTTCCCAAGGAAGCCGTTGATCTCAAATCAAAAAGAGTTGCCCGTTTTAAAGGTAGTGTTTTCTCTTGTGTTCTTATGTTTTATTTTGCTTCTCCATCCCTATAAACTCTTTTTATTCCTTTATTTTGTAACAAAACAAGTATTTTAAATACAGTAGGATGTTGTTATAATAAGGATTCCAGATTCACTTACACACACATATATCTAATGGTTAAATAACATACTATTTCTGTGGATGGCGAATTTCTGCCTCACGAAATGATGATTGTTCAACATTCATATAACACATTCAAATGTGTCCATTAAGATGTCACTATATTTTTATATGATATATAATATGTTTATGTCTTACTTATGATTCTGTATTTTGCATTTATGTAATACCTTTATGGTTTCCATTATGGGTAAACGCGATATCTTCATTTTAGGAAGTGGGGACTACCGCCCCCTCAAAGTGATTTGATTCGTTAATACCATACGTGGTACGTATAAAGGATAGATTGAATGATATTATATATGATAAAATACTAGAATTATAATACCATTATTTATCATTATTTTTTACTTCAATTAAATATGAAATAGAAATGGATGTAGCGTTCATGAGTACGTACGGCTTACCATCTCCATGAACGGTGCATTTCATTTCTTACCTATAAATGATTATGTAATATTATAAATGCATGTATATACTGGTTATATATGATATATATATCATGAGTATAACTCTGGATATTATGGACACATGAACAACTTGTAATTATAAAGAGCATATTTTTGACTGAAGTACCAGTGATCATTAAAGCGATCGTTAATAACGTAAATAATTACATAGTGTTCATGACATGGTAATAACTGATATAAAAGGAATAATGAACTTGAAAAAGGTTCTTATGAAAGTATAAATTAACTCAAGATTATTATTCAGGACGTTAACGAACGATCGAGTCAAGTCCGACCCGAGGTATGGGACTTCGTCTCAATCTCCTTTCATTGAGGCATATTTTTGTTTTATACACAACCTTCTTTTATACAGTGTATAAAACCTGTTGAATTTTACGTTTATCCTAAAATAATCTTTGTTTATACAAAGCGTTTTACTAAACGAGAAAAGGGAATGTTTTTGTCGTATGTATGTGGTGACAACGACTTCTCCGCCGCCGTGACTATTATTTGAGTTTTGGCTTCCTCTACAAGCCATACATTTTTTTGAAAGAAAAATAAATACCATGTTTTACTTTTCTTTTATTTTGGTATTGGAAATGGTTTTCATAATGTTTTTATATCAATGTGTTGTATTGATATCTTATGATTGAAAAGTGGAAATGTAATGTTTCCTTTATGTATGTTTTGTGTGATATGATTATGTTATGGTTCTTGGGAATTATTATGAAGACGGGTGGTTCTATGACAAACTAAGGGAGGGAGAGCCCGATATAGCTCTCCAATGCATTGGGTAATGCGAAGTGGTTAAAAGTTAAGGTATCTCTAAAGTGATTTCGGGAATATACTGTGATGGGTATTCCAAACGTAACCAAGAGGGTTACTCCCTACGTAAGAATGTTATGAATGCCTCAAGTTACCTTTATGTATTATGATTTCTACAATTTATTCATGATTTGATGAGGTATGTTAAAGTGATTATGTTTTATGGGTAAAGTATGATTTCATTCTTATGAATATATGTACTCTTGTTTCCTTTCCATATTTTTATATCCCTTTCTGAGATTTTTATGCTCATCCCAAGTTTTTTTGAAATGTTTTTCACAAGTCAAGGGAAAGGTACATGACATGATGATAGTTTTAAGGAAGTGTCAAGATAGAATCCATTTTTTATTTTAAATATGTTTCCGTTGATGGGAAAAATGAATTATATCTTTTATGTAACCAATATTTTTAAATGTGGAATGTAATTCATGTTTTATGATATAATTCTCTAAAACTCTAAACCTGAAAAGACCATCAACGTGTATTTTTTATGTAAATCAAGATTAAGTGATGTTTAAGTCTGGGGCCTTATAATGTTCCTTGAAATCTCTATACATTTTGGTGCTCCCATGGTGTATAGAGAAATTGGAACTATGATCATCATCTAACAATTCTCTTTTTAGATCAGGTATATTGGGAACACAAATTATGTTACCAAATTTCAAAATTCCATCTTCATACACAAATTCACTCAATCTCCCATCAATCACGGCTTTAATCTTTTTTTAAACTCTTCATCATTGATATGAGAAATCCTTATCCTTTCTAGTAAAGATGGTTTGGAAACCATTTGAAAACATATTATGTTTTCACCTTCCTTGGTGATTCTCATATCCATCTTTACTAGATCCATTTATATAGGATCCTTTTGAACTCCCATCTTGTTCAAAAAATCCATGATCCTTTCTGATCAAATCATCTACCACCTTATTTTCCTTCCCCGGGTGGTAGTGAATCGTGCAATCATATTACTTGAGTAGTTCTTTCCATCTCCTTTCCCTCATGTTGAGTTCTTTCTATGAGAAAATTTGCTTCAAACTCTTGTGATCAGTATATATCTCACATTTTCACCATAGAGATAATGTATCCATATCTTCAAAGAAAGGATTACAACTGCTAACTCAAGATCATGAGTAAGATAGTTATGCTCTTGAATTTTTATTTTTCATGATGCATAGGAAATAACTTTATTATACTACATAAGGATACAACCAAGTCCTTTCTTTGATGCATCACTATAATTAACAAACCCATCATTCCCAGATGGTAGAGTCAATATAAGAGCATTGACTAATCTTCCCTTTAGTTCTTCAAAACGTTTTCACACTCTTTTTTCCAAATAAATTTAACCCCTTTATGTGTGATCTTCGTTAATGGGTTAGCCAATCTGGGAATGTTCTGGACGAAACACTGATAATAACCTTCTAAACCAATAAAACCGCGTACCTCGGTTATAGTCGTTAGTGCTGTCCATTCTTGGATTACTCTTATCTTATAAGGATCAACAGGGATTCCCTCCTTAGGGAAAATATGTCCAAGAAAATAAATCTCCTAAAGCCTGAATTCACACTTGCTAAACATCCCATATAATGCATGTCTTCTAAGAGTATTCATGATAATGCGCAAGTGATTTTCATGATCTTCAAATATTTTGGAGTATACCAAGATATCATCAATAAATACCACTACAAATTCATTGAGATATTCCATGAAAAATATGTTCATTAGATCCATGAATACATAGGGTGCTTTAGTCAATACAAAAGGCATAACTGAAAACTCGCAATGCCCGTACTTGGTTCTAAATGTTCTCTTCAGAATGTATTACTTTTTTACACACAACTGATGGTATCTAAATTTAAGTTCAATCTTTGATAAATTATTGAGCTATATGTCATTGGCCAAATAAATCATCAATGTGAGGTAGGGGATACATGTTATTTATTGTTATAACATTGACCTCCATGTAGTCAATGCACAACCTCATAGATCCATCATTCTTTTTAACAAAAAGAACATGGGATCCCCATGGAGAAACACTTGGTCCAATAAATCCCTTCTTATTCAATTCCTCTAGTTGTTTCTTTAGTTCATCTAATTCCACAGTGGCCATTCAATAAGGGGTCTTCGATATAGGCCTTGACCCAGGAATTAAATCAATTGAAAACTCAATTTATCGTTCTTGAGGATGTCCAAGTAAATCATCCGGAAACACATCTACATATTCTTTCACAATATTTAGATCCTCTATTTGAAAATTCCTTTCCTCACCCACATTTATTTCATTCTCTTCCTCCCTGATAATTGAATTTTGTTGAGCTACTGGGGGTGGATCTAGATAAGAATTAGGTGGTGAAGATTCATCTATAAAGATTAGGTGTTCCTTATCATCATCATCAAAAATAGTAACCTCCTTCTTCTTACAATAAATCATCACATCATGGTCCTAAATCCAATACATATAAAGGATTATATCAAATTCTATCATGGGTATGACGATGAGATCCGTAGATAATGAACATTCATGTTCTCTAATGGGGAATGCATCACAAAACAGTATTGCAGTGATACTTATCTTAAGAGTTTTGACTGAAAACTCCAATGTTAAATCAAATTGAAAATATATAATTTTCTTTGCAAACTAGGAAGATATGAAACAATGTGATGATCCAGAATCAAATAGAGTAGTGGCTAAACACGATGAAACAATTAAATTACCCACCACCAAATATTTTGGAGCTTCAACCTCAACAGTAGTGATTAAATAAGCTTTTCCTTGATCCCTTGGCCTTTTTTGAGTAATGTTTCCCTGAAGTGTAGTAAATTCATTCGCATAATGTTTCATCTCCTTGCGATTGTAGCATTGAACATCAGTATCTTTCTTCTTCCCCTTTTAATCACGATCTTGGGGGCCTTTTTCACCACACTTGTAACAGACTCCCATTCCCTTCAAAAAAGTACCATGGTGTTTCTTCCCACATTTATAGTAAGATGGATATTGAAATTTTCCCTTCTTCCACTTATTTCCATTCCCTGAGTGATCAGTTGTTCTCTTCTTCTCTTTTGTTGCTTTAAATTCATAAGACTTATATAATTATCATTCAGTCTTGATAGCACATGAAACAATATATTCATATGAAGGGAAGGATTGTCAGAATAATGCTCGAGGGAGAAATGGTTTTAACCCATAAATGAAATGATCAATCTTACTTCTGGGGTTACGTTTATAATCTGCTGCATGCCTCACTAACCTTGTTAAGTTAGCCTCACACATTGCGACATTCTCATCCTCCTTTTGTCTCAGACTCAGAAATTGTCGTTCCATACCTGATCGATGGTCACGAGGAAAGTATTTTTCTAAGAAAAAATCTTTGAACTCCCTCCATTCCATATTTTATACTTCATCATCTTCCTTCATGTTTTGAATCAATGACCACCAATGATCAGAATCTATATTGAGGGGGTAAACTTCCATGATAACTTTTTTCCTTTCACTACACCACAAGGCATGAAATATTTTTTCTAAGGAATTTATCCATTGCTCAGCCACTAATGGATTTTTACTCCAATTAAATTTTGGTGGTTTTTTCCTCATGAAGTGATCTAACATTGATCCTCCATGCTGCGGATTAGGGTGCTTTATATGGGTAAGGTTATTATTCATAACCTGAGTCAGTTGTCCCATTATGGTGATAAGCCGATCATCACCAGTTGTATCACCGGCTCCACTATAATTATCTTGAGCAGGAGGGAATACCTACATGGATTGTGTGCATTGGTACGGTTTCCAATCTTTCTGCTAGGAGCCATTTTTAAACAATGGCATAAACTAGATTAGTTTATGAATCAAAATACATAATTCCAAACTTTTAAAACACTTAACATAAATTAAACAGTTTTTGGATATAATCAATAATCATAATAATGATTTCTTTATAGAATTATATACTTATAAACCCTTCGTAATGGTTTTAAAATAAAATTATAATTATCGTAAGCATATCTTTCGATAGTGTTGTAACCAAGAGTGTAGCAAGGCCTGTTGTCATGCACCAGTTCACGTTCGAGTCTAACTCAAAACGGTGTTTTCGTGTTTTACCTCTAGGTACATATGTGCCAGAGCCGCGTCTTCCTACTCGTATCCATACATGGATTTATTGCTAAAAAAACTCACAAAATCTCAACAATACCAAAATTCTCTGAAGTTCTTCTATACTAATCCTCAATGTCTATCATAGGGTTGTGTGCTCTAATAAAAGATTATCTAAATCTAGCTCCCAAGGTTTGTACTAAACTTACGCTGATACCAACTATATCAAGCTGACCCCAGTTACCCAGAGTCGGTGCATTATTACATAACATTGGCAGGATCTTAAAAGATCAAGTCTCAAAAAAACGATTAGTTTAGTAGCCTTGGAATCACTATATTCATTCATAATGTTTACATTCCAGTATGATGAGAAAAGAACATACAAAAACATCTTGTCTCCATAGAACACACTCATATCCCATCATACTATCCCTGTAGGTCATTGATAAAATACTTATTCAAATTCTAGAAAAAATAAAACATAGAAAGTGGTGATATTAGATATCCAATAAAGATAATAATATAGCAGAAACATTTATAAATAGGCATAAACATTTAAGCCAATATATATCTAAAAGAAAATCCATTTAAACATGAACTTCAATATAATATGGCAGAAATAAATTGAAATAATTCCATTTACATATTAACATGGGTATTCTACTAGTCAAATAATCACATGCAATATCAATAACCACTTTCATAATGATGGATTGAAAAATGCCAGACTATCATAACCACATAGTCAGGTCCATGTGGAAAGAATACAAATAAGATTTTTTCAAGGCCTTGTGCAAAGACCCTAGTTTTTCTAATGTGACATACCGATTTATCAAGGATCTATAATAGGCTCCACCCATCACATATTGAGTCCAATGCATTCCTCATATGAATAGGTTTAAACATAACATAATCATTCGTATTAAAACTGGCATACGAAATGTCAATACTTTCTTCATAAACCATGAATGGTATAAAAAGAACACATCCACAGAAAAAAATATCACAAAACCTTCAATGCAATATCTACGTTTTGTATCATAATAAATTAACTTCAAATAAACTTAAAATCAATCAAAGGATATTGACATAGATGAAATCAAAAATATTTGAGAGAAATATCTCTTTTTTTAAAATCATTTAAAAGTCATATTATTATAAAAGAAAAAATTTACTTTGAAAATATTATTATAATATTGTAAGTGAATCTTCTATGATTTTATAATGGCGGAAAATAGTTTCACTCGTAGTATATGTTAAAAAAGGAATTCTTAACTTAATTCTTCCGAAAAGGTTAAAAAAGACATTGTTTGGAAAACGACGGAAAGAGTCTGTTATAAACATCTCATAAATAGTATACAAGGGTATAAATTACATTAACCCATAGTCTATAAAATAGTACGAATGATTTGAAATACATTTTTATGAAACATGGATGTGGATGGTAATGAGGTCCTAGTAGATAATTACCTATAAACAACCTCGGATAATGAAGAGATTTTGAAATAAAACCTTACCTTGTACTTTTTCTTAGTTGAGGGTAGATTAACATCCAATATAATGGTCAAATAGTTGTTATTAAATTATAAAATAATCATATACATAAATGTTATATCATATATGATCTTTTAACATTTCTTTGTTAATAATATCTTAGTATTATCATCATTTCGAGTGTTAACTTACTCATTTTCTTTTATATGTTTTGTTACATAAGCCGTTTTTGTTATGGATAGGTTCTATATTATTGATATCCAGAATGATATCAAGTCCTTAATCATTATTTTTAATCATCATATGAGAATTATACTTGAATGGATACGATGGGGAATGAATCTCATCGTGTTCATGGAGACGGTAGACCGTATGTACGCACAAGTGACAATATCTTTCTGTTGATATTAAAATAATATTTAATTGAATGGTAAATCATATATATAGAATCATTATCATGTTATATTTTTTATTTACATGAATTTCACATCATTATTATTCCCATCCAAATAATAATGTATTGAATAACAATTTCACCACGATGTAGAGACGGTAAGCCGTACGTATGCACGTATGGTGACATGTCATTCAAAGGATGGATAGAATACTAAATATGGTTGTACCATATTTATAATAAAATCACAATATTTATAAGATACTAGAGTTATTATTTTAGAATTTAAATAACAATGAATGAAGAAGTGGAAGAAGAAAGGAACATGAAAGATGGTGGTGAAAACATTATATCTTCTTCGGGTTCTTCATTTTCATTTGATCAAAAGGGCTACTTAGGATGGCTTTCTAATCACACTAAGTCCTCTAGGTTGAATTTATGGAAATTGAGAGAATATTTGGATAGGGGTTGGATGAGAAAAAAGACTTTTAAGGTATGAATTTTAGAGAAGGTGGAGTACCCTTTTAAAAGAGGGGTTAGGGGAACCCTTGGAAAAGCTAGAAATATTATATTATATTAAATTAATATTTGGTTACTAATATCTTTAAATTGACTTATTTAAAGGCTAAGGTGGGTATGGGTGGAAATAATTTCAACCAATAGATTTTAGATAGGTTTGTGTCACTATAATAACTTTATCTTTTTTATTTAACTCATAGTTAAATATTATGACATTTACCATGTCTTTTTGTATTTTTGTATTATATAGTTAATAAACATACTATATACCTCCAAAAGAACCCCAATTGGTCCATTAATGATACACCTATCATTATATATGTCCTTTGGCCGATCCTTATATTTTTAGGAATAAAATATGAATTAATAATACAATATTTCTTTTAAAAACTCTTTTATTTCAATTTTGACACTATTTGGTATTTTGTTTTTTCTTAATTCATAAAAGAATTATTAATTAGAAATAAATTCATCTTTCCAACCCTAATATGTTATATTAACCTAGAAAAATATTTTAATTCATAACAAGTATCAAATTACATTTATTATGATATTTTTAATATCAATTATTTTAATATTTGATTAATTATGTAATTACTGCATCACAATTGTGTCATAAATAAATTAAATTATTTAATGTCAAAAAATTATAATTAAAATATAATTATATATGAAATCTTTTTATATTCCTAAATAATATTTATAATCAAATTTATCTTATGTATTACCCTATATTAAAATGTTTTAGTTATTAAACATTGATTATAACTCTTTTAACTCTTCTTTGAATTAAATAATAAAAAATGTCCTAATATAATCCATGTTGACATATATGATAGTATTTTATACCTAAGGTTGTTTTCGGTTGAGATACACTTTTAAAATAGAATTAGTGCATGCTTTTGGGTAATAATTATATCATTTTTACCCTTATTTACCCTATTTACTTTTATCTACAGTAAATAAAAGTAAAAGTAACTATTCACAAAAATATTTATCTTATTGAACCAAATCTTACTCCTTTATATTAACCATTTCTATTGGATTTTTTAAATTCCACTTATAGAAGTGATAAAATTATGTGTTATGTGAATTTGCAAATTCTCCTAGGAGATGGGTAAAAGACGACGAAAGTTCAATAATATTTGTATATATCTAAAATAATTATATACTGACTCCAATGAATTAAATTGAACATATATCGGTATTATGTATATATTTTTACCTAAAATAAATTTAAATAAAATAAATAATTTTAAAAATAATTGGTTTTAAACTATAACTTAGTCTTTTCACTATTCATAAAAAATCTAATGTTTTCAGAAAAAATACCAAAATTTCACACTAGGCTTATTTAGATATTTGGAATCCAAAAATTAATTCCATTTGAAAAGCTAAAATTTATATAATTTCAAAAAGTGGGTATTACTATTCATAATGGCTATTTTGATTGGTTGTGGTGTGTTAGAACTCAAAGTTTCGTACAACACATGCTACTGTATTATTCAAAGACAAACATACCGTGGAAGATTGGGGTGTTACAAGTAAACTGATCAATCCTTATTTATGTGAACTCATATATCATATACCAATGAAAATAATTATACACTAATTTTAGTTGTTGGGGTATTTTTTGTAAAATTGAAAATTCTCATTCTCATTAACCTTTTCCTAGACATATATTTTCTAATGAATTATCAGTTTATTTTATTTATACAAAACATATTCAATATTTCAACCTCATTAGAAAAAATAATAGAATTTATAGAATCAATGGTATTATTATGGATATATAGTTGATAAAATTTATAAAAAAACTCTTGTTGTCTTATAAGGGAACTCTATTTTATGGGCAATTTGTAGGTTCATGTTATAGCATAAAACCAATATTTATATCATCCCCACTAACATGAATATTTTTAATAATTTTTAACCCTTTTTCTTCCCCTTACAATAAGAAACCATTTACCTTCTTCATTAATATTTTCGACATACACAGTTCTTTAAAACTATCAATTATACTAAATTTGGAGAATAAATTTTTTGTCATAAATTTTGAATAATTATAACAACTTACTTTTGAAGTATACTTTTATGATTTATTCTTTAAAATTATTCTTGGGTTCATATATTCATCCTCAGAATCATTATCATAATTTTATTCTATCCTTGTATAGTTATTATAAAAATATATTATTACCCAATAACTAAAACACTCCATTAAAGTTCAAATTAATATTACAATTTTCCCTTTTAATACTGATTAAGATTAGTTGACTAATTTTTTTAAATAGTAAATAGATTCCTTAATCATTATCTATATATTATTTATAAATAAATATTACTTCATACTAATTTCATAAAATATTATAATAATATTTCATTATATACTTTTATACTATTATTCAAAAAACATCCATTGCACATTTAATAATAAATATGAATTCATTGAAGCTATCATAACATAATTATAATTATTTCTATATCATATATTATCAAGACAATAGTATGAAACATATATGATAGATTTAATAGTAACCTCTTAAAAAGTGATGTATCTTCTAGATTCATAACAAAAAATTTGTTCATGATTTCAATTTCATTTAATATTTTGAATAACACAATAAATCTTTCCTCATTTTTAATATTTATAACATTACTCTTAAATATGTAAACTTTACCCATAGAGTTTATAAAATTTCCATTACCTTCATAAATATTTTATAACTTACCCCAAATTCCATTCTCTATATTGATTCCAAAAAACTACAAAAATATATATCTATCATTAGGATGATAATATATAATTATGAATTTTACTATCATTCCCCAATATTATCTTATAAACTACTATAATGGTAGTAGAAAAAAATGAGAAATAAAACCTTAATTTGAGTTTGGTAAAGCATTGAATTGATGGATAAAAGTTATGGCAACATATATTTATTCTAAATATAGTAATTCTTCACATCATAACTATGAATCCCCATTAAATTTATTGAATTTACATTGTCATTATTATCAACTGAAATTATGTTATCAAAATATCAACCATAGAGATTTTATTTCTAGAAAGGACTCATGTACCACCTATGATAAAATAAAATTATTTAGCAGTTTACTTTAAACTTATTGATATTTAGTTGGAAACCATATTGATATGAAACTAATTGAGTTAGTGCTGAGAAATCTTGGTTCACTAAGAGGTGCATGGGTATGACTCATGTTTCATTGAATAATTATTATTTCTTATGAAATTATCCTCGATCACTTGTTAGAGTGATTGGACTTACAATGAAACACACACACACACTGACTAAAGTAATAAACATAGTCGGACTCAATAGAGCTATAGTCTCAGATATGGTGATGAAAATAAATTCATTGCCCAAAAGGTTTTATTCCAAGTGAAATTACTATATCAATATATATATATCTATAATTTTATTTTTACATCTCCAAAATAATTTCACAATCCCATAACTATAATGGTCTATTGTGATCAGATACTGTATGCATAAAAATATTACTGTGAAAATATCTCCATAATAAATCCATTATAGATCCCATTCTAGGAATCTCATAGGTCATACTACTATACATTTATTTGGGAATGGAAAATATATGAACGGGGTGGGCGCATACACTCAAAATGTGATAAACATATCAACATGTTATCAAGTGATATGCAATAAGCTACTGAGAAAAATTTAGCATTGTAAAAATTTCTTTTTAAAATAAACAAGGTAAAATTAGTGATTTTTATAATCTATAATAGAAGAGAAAATAATCCTAAATTATCAGTAATATACCATATAATAAGAGTATGTAATAATGAGATAATATACAGGATCAATGGAGCATAACATATCCATAATAATATGATATAACAATGTGACATAAACAAAATAGTAAATATTAAATATCCAAGAACCTAGAAAGACATTCATTAAATAGTATTACTGAGTTAACCAATATTGTACCTTATTGGACTTAGGGTAACATCTAACGTAACCTCTTAGTCATAGTCAAAAAACATTTGAACCTACTCGAGGTTTTCTAAAATAAAATATGTACCATTTTGGGATTGGGTTATGAACCATATACCATTGGGGATGGGATAATATAACGAGTATAATTAAGATTCTGATATACTCATGTGTAACTGTTTGGTCTCATGCATTATATATTATACCACAATGTTAGAGGGATTTAACTGACCAAACCGTCACATAATACAATATTATTTTTTAAAAATATTATTATCATTCATAGAGAGTAATAAAATAGATGGTATCATATGAGAATAACCTCATTGAAGAGTAACCATAGTTAAACATTGTTGATATAGCCGAAAAATAATTTTATAATTGTGATGCAAATATTCATTGTAAATTAACAGAAAATAAATTTTCATTTTGAATCCTTTAGAAAATAAAAATACATAAAAAATGGGAATATGATTTTATTTCAATATGATGTAAACCCATTAATTATTAATGATAATAGATCATAGTCATTATAGTGGTATAATACATTAATGATATTTAATTTTTACAAATAACTCTTTTAAATCATATATAAAGAACGTTAAAAGTGAGGCTTATAGAAAATTGTTGAAAAAATCCATTTATTCTTAATTAATGAAATTAAAAACAGGTATAAAATAAATTTATCCATCAATTAGGAATATATAAAAAACCTATAAATCAATTTTGAAGAACATGGAAATGGAGGAGCATAATTCCCGACCAAAAACCTGAAATATGTTCAACATTACATAAAAATAGTGTTTCTATATTATGGAGTATCAAAGAGAAAAAAGGAAATAATAATATGAAATTATAATAGAAGAAAATAAATTTGGTTTAGAAGAAAAAAAATTAAACTTTCCAAAAATTAAATTAAAACATAAACAATCATAATTAATAGCAAGAGTAAATAATAAAAATTGAAAAAATTCGTAATAATTGAATAAAAACATCATAAAAGTGATAACCATGATTTATTTTTTAATCAATACTATTTTTTAAAAAGGAATTATTAAATAAATTCATGGGTTTTATATAAAAAATAAAAAATAAATAATGTGGTGAAAGTAGAACACATCTTAATAATGGGAAATTGAGATGAGGAAACACATACAGTATTAGAAACTCTTGAATAGTATTACCATGAAATATATAACTTCATATGGATTTTTAAATACCATTTATTTCTTGAATTTACAATGAAAATTCCATATGTAAACATATAAAACAAAAAAATACAAGACATGTGGTTAATATGACATGTGTCCCGATGAAATAAAAGAGATATGAGAAACCCTTATAACTTTTATGATATTTCATTAAAAACTTATTTCATAGAGAAAACATGAAATGAAAATATAAAAACTATGAATTATTAATTATTCATGAAATAATAAAATAAACATGTTGAATATACAAAAATAAATTAATAATAATTTCACAATACTAGACATATTTGAGTGATGATAATTTGAGATGAAACCCTTATCATTACTATTGACTTACACCAATGTGATATAACAACATTTATAAAAAAATTAATATCTTTATTAATTATATAATTATGTTATTAATATCTGTTAAATTTTATATTCTTGTATTATAATAATTTTATAAACATTTATTCTTTATATAATGTTTATTTTTATTATTGATTTTTAGTATTTTTTATTGGTTCGTGCATGTTTCATAATTTTAAAATGAATCCCTCTTCCATGATTAAAATTTAATAATTCCTATATTAATTAAAATAATTTAATATATAATTATTTATTACTAATAGTTTTATAATTTCATACCTTGAGAGTTTTTGTTTTGATTATTGAAGATCAAATCAGTGATGAGATTGTTTTTGTAAAATTTATATATATGAACAACACACACAATAATGATCATTAATTTTGATTTTGTCCCTAGAGAATAATAATAATGACATATATTAATCAATTATATATTATATATTCTTCAAATAGAAATATTAAAATTATCCATGTATTGTGGTTATGATAAATAAATTATATCACTTCGATGAGGTGGTGGTCCATGTGGGTGTTACATAAAATTTTAATGAAATTATCGTAATGAAGGAAAAGAATTATTAATCCACAAAGAAGAAAAATTATATTATTAATTAAATAGATTTTAATTAAACACAAATATATAACTATAATTCATATTTGGTTATGAAAAATGAATTATATAACTTCATGGAGACGGTTGTCTGCACATAAAGATGGGAGACACTTTCGTTTTCATCTAGATGGATAATAGATCACAAATGGTGGTACAATGAACATTCCAACATCATATAATATTAAATAATAATATTAAATTAATATAATATGGTTATAGTATATAAATGGAATATTTTCATACATATACATTACATTACTTTTGAGAAACAACTAAAAAATTAAAAAAAGACACTGAAACATTATATTTGTGTAGTTCCTTTAGAAACATTGAACACATTCTGCTAATTAAGTAAAAGATATAAAAACATTCCCATAAATATATTACCCATTACTATTCCTACTAAAATATTTTATTAATATCCATGGGAAAAGAAACATATGAAAACGGTGATCTTAGATGCTCATTAGGGGTATGCCAGGAAAATATCAAGAATAACATGAGCATAAGTATGCCAAAACATTAATATAACATTTGGAAATCAAAACACGTATAAAAAATATCAAAATTTTGAGTCAAAGAATAAGTCATGAAAGTTATAAAAAATTAAATAATAATATAATCTAGAGTATAATTCTAGTAAACATCACATTGAATAAAAATTGAAATTTTTGGGAGACACACATGCATTTAAAATTATTTTCATTATAGTCAAGGCATCATTGAAAAGGGAATATTAGTAGTAGTGGTTCACTCCCCATACATTTTGGGTAGTTAGGGTTTACTCCCATAACAATCTGGGAAGTCATGGATTAGTCTAATAACTATCTTTTTAGTCATGGTACACTCTCATAACAATCTTAATAGTAATGTTTCACTCTAAAGACAATATTATAGGAAAAAGTCATTTTTTCTATATCATGCGATATAAATATGTACCCAATTTATTATATATATAATAATTCCCACATGTCACGTAATGAAAACCATACATCAATGTTACATAAGAACATAAATCATTCATCTTATTAGATCCAATTACATGAAATGGGTTTCATAAATATCATTAAATTATATCATATCCCATGGAAAAGAAATGGTTTCCATAAATATCATCTCATCAAAAACTTAAACGATGATTATATCGAATAATAATAGTAAAATTTATTAATATCCCTTTTTGAAAATAATGATGTTTAAATAATGTTATTTTAGCTGGAATATAATTTTGCGAGATCACGTGAAAACAATTCTTCAAGAAAATAACATTTCTACTTTAATAATGATTTCATTTCATAAAATTCATCACAATTTTAAATTAAACCATTTTGAAATAAATTAATCTTTTAATATTCTAATGTTATATTCAAATAATTAAGGCTTCTTTAAAGTATAAAAATCCATTCATCCCATATATGTTAAAAAGATACATTTATTTCATTCTTTTGCCAGAAATTTTACAATTTACCATTATTAGAAAAGGAAAAAAAGAAACCTTTCAAACCATTTAGTAAAAATTAAAATATGGGTAAAGTGGATTTATAAATCCATATGATCATAGTAAAATTAATTTAGGAAACAAATTTTTAATACATGTACATTGATGATAAACATTGACCAATGAAGACATAAAACGAAACAATCCCAAATATAGAGGATATTGGGAAATAAATACTCATCACATTATAATCAATATAATATTATAAATCATGAAATAAATACAATGATATGAAAATATTATAATAATATTATAAATACTAGTAAAAATACAATCATGGGATTTATATACACCATGTAGAAGAAATTATTGGTGAATATGTAATGAGTCTCAAAGAAATATTTGGGAGACTATAATTCCTCTTATTAATTGAATAAATTTAGAATTATGAACCCCTTTACAGCAAAAAATTAATTATTTTAATTTTATTAAATTAATAAATTTAATGATATAAAGGGTTATAGATTAATATATACACTACATAAAACAAGGGAGTGGTGAATATTTCTTGTATCACACAGAAATAAAAATTAAGATGATATTCAATTAACATACGTCTGGACATCAATTATACACATTAAAAACTCATTTATAATAAATATAAGATAATTATAAGCCTACTATATTATCATTGTAATATATATTTATATATATTTATATATCATAAATATATTTTCTATGAATTATTATTAACCATTTATCAATAATTCCTTGTTAATGTCACGCTTCGGGTAATACCCACTCTGTTTATCATTCATGTTTTGACTTGAATCCTTGGTCGTATTACATAGATAATGATTTAATTATATCAAAAATTATATAAATATTTTATATATTTTATATATTCTCCTTATATATTTATTTATAAAATTTTTAAATGATAGAAATAGAAAATTAATGACATTGTTCGTGGATATGGTCGGTCGTACGTACGCTTGAGTATTGTTTTCATTTTCTTCTCATAATAAAATAACGAAATGAATATGATTAATTTTCATGAAAAAATCATTATTATTTATTATATATAATATATATTCATTAAGGATTTTCATATTACCATCAATATGAAATATATATAATAAATGAACCAAATAACATCGTGAAAATGCTAAACCATACTTACGCCCGAGCGACATTTTCATTTTCCAAACATATTAGATGGGGGTAAAAGGTAGATATGATATTAAAATTAAATATTATGATTATACCATAATTATTATATATATATATAAATGAAAAATATTCTATATATCATAATCCCCAACATAAAAATATGTAAAGGAAAAACAAACAACATCATTTTGTGAGGTTGTAGTCTGTTGTACATAATAACTATATGTTTATGACCAATTAGATAGATGTGTGTGTATGTATAGGACAAACAATTAATTTTAAAAATTCCTTGTATATTAATGATATTTATTCTTTTATATAATCATAAAATAAAAATAATTGAAGGAGGTTAAGGAACAAATAGGAATACGTTCATTGCTGAAAATTACCTCTTCTTTAGGTATCAATTTTTTATTTAAAAAATATGTTTCTATTTATTATATTTATTCCAAATTAAGGATTCATGGATTAAAGGATGTAATTTAAGAGAATGTTTTGGAATATTTCATCACTACCATTTGTCATTAGAGTGTTTAATACAAGAGAAAGAGAGATGACCCGTTATAAGAGAAGGGAGGGTTACTTTAGAAAATACTAACATTATTAACATAATTTATATTCATTTTGGATTTAAAAAATATCAATGTGAGTTATTTATAAGATAAGAGAATTATGGGGCTAAATCCTCTAAAAAATATTTTATAGACACTTTTAGGAAACAATATTAACTAAGACTTTTGGATTTAACCCTTAGCTAAACACTTTAACTCTTTCCATGACAAGTTGGACATGTTTACACATTAGGGATAATAATTTTACTATAAAATTCAAATATAACACCAAATGGACAATTTATGAAATATTTAGACATATTTTAGTTTTTGGAAAACAAATTATATTTTTTATGAATTATATAAAACTTAATAAATTTTATTTAAAGTATCACATGGGAATATTTTATTCCTATTTAATATTTTTATCTGTAAAAGTATTCTAGAAAATGATAACATAAATAGAATATAATTTATCAATAAAATTTCAATTTAATCTATACATTTCGTGTATTTCATTAATTAAAATACATAGTGTTTATATTAATATTTTTATAAACATTTATTTGATATTTCCTTTAATAAAACCATTAATGTGTCATCATAATGAATGGATTTAATTAAATTATTTTTTAAATATAATTAAGAGAAATATAGTTATTAAGATAAATATATTAGATTTAAAATTAATTTTTATAGTAAAAATAATCATTTTTAACCCTATATTAAAAATTATTTTCTTATAAAAAATATGAGTATGGAATTTTTTACATATCCTTAAATAAAATAAACTAAATTTCACATTCTTAAAAAAGATTCTTCAAAAGGTTATAATTTCATCCTAAGGTCGATTTTTTTCACAACCCAATTTTGAGATAAATTAAGACGACAATTTTTGTACTTTTAAAATAGTATAATATTATTATTAACATTAATTATTAGATTTACCATTAACCATGGTATGAAAAAATGTACTAAAGTTACTATTCATAATATTTGATATTTATGTTGATCCTATTTTTCAGTAAAAATAATATTGATTATGTCTGTTTAAAAAAATTTCATATTAAATTTTTAAAATTCATTGAGTTAAGATTAATGTTATCCTCATAGTCATGACGATATGGAAGGTTAAAAACATTCAAAAGTCCAATAAGTTTTTATATACAAAATGATTCTAATAACCTAAATTGGATTCATAAATTTATAATTGAATAATTGGGACTTTAAAACAAACATTGAAATATAATATAACATTAATAAATATTTAAATGAAAATGATTTTTTAAATAAAATAGAATATTTTTTACTATTCATCAAAAAATGATACTTCTTAGAAAAATATCAATTTTTTCACAACAGAAAATTTTTGTTTTCCTATTTCAAAGAATATATTTATTTTTTATTATTAATATTCAAAAACATAAAAAAAAATTAGATTTAATATAGGGTTTCCATTAAAATGTGTTTAAATTACCCTTTTGGAAAGTATAGGGCTTTATGCGTAACACATGGTTTGTTCTTATCTAATACCTATAAAATCTGTTGGATGGATAAAAAAAATATTTTATTTTATATATAAATTATATATTATATATATCATTTAATAATTGTAATTAAATCAATTTATTGGTATAAAATGACTTTGGAAGCATTAGAATAAGTTTATTTCCTTTATAATAAAATTGTATATATTTTCATTTATAATTAATTTATAATAAATATATCCATATTATAAACCTTATAATGTCAAATGTAGTTAATATTATTTATAGAAACTAATTTAATAGAATGTTTATATAATATTATATTAAATAGGAATAATTTAATAATATACTATTGTCTTGTAAACTTCAATCTTGCATGTAGTGAATGTTATCAAATAAACTCAAACCTTTGAATAAGACAATCCAAATATACTATTATGTTTAACATAATAGTATATAATTGTTACTTGTAGCACAATATTTATATGGTTATGTAAATAATGAAATAGGTATATAGTGTTTTTTAAAAACAGAATGATACATTCAGTATTGTGTGAAATCAAAGACATTGAAAATATAATATTGATTTGAGGAAAAATATATTTCACAAAATCATAGGGTGTTATATTATTCCCCCTAAAATTAATTTCACCATACATATTATTTTCAATGTTCTAATAATTGAATGTTCCCTTTATAGAAACCCCCAATAAAAAATATAATAACTTCTATTAAAAAAACATGTATCGTAATGGTTACCAAAGTTAACTCATAAGTAGTTTCCCATATATAAGATCATATGTGGCTAGTGAAATGTAATATATGAAATGGAAATATAACTATAATTTTGTAATGGATAATGATGGAGAACATGGTTTGGATAAAGTCAACAATCACATAGCCATAAATCTATGATGACCAATGGGACCATCAAATTCATCCAAAATGAAGGTACATGGATAACCATTTTGGTTTCAATATCCTTTTTGTGAAAGTTAAATATTTTTTATGAAAATATATACGTACATTATTTCAATAAAAACTAACCTTTTGTTTTCCCTTGATCCACATCACCTCATTCTCCAAAAAATGGTGTCGTGTTATCATTCAGGAAGCACTAACATATCACAAGATCCAGGATATACCATCCAATATGTCATCAGTAATTATAAAAATAAGTTATTAGAATATGTGATCTAATATTCATAGATTCTCATGTGGTAAAACAATAATTTATTTAGAAAAAAATCGTTTAATGAGTAAAAAAATATTTATATAAATGGATAAACTTATAACAATTCCCAAAAATGAAAATTCAACACTTTAGAAATGATGTCCCAAAATAATCTTAACAATGATCCCCCATATGTCATATAGTATTTCTTGGGTTTCACATTTCCAATCTTATGAATACCCTCTCCTTATATTATCATGATATATGGTAATGACCTGAAAAAACATACATCGTTATTGAAAACATGCATGTTTAAATGTGAAAATGTTAATTGTTTATATTTCTTAAATACAATAACATGTAAACTTCCTCCCTAATAAAAAATACCACTTGTAAACAAATCTATAATTAGTTATAATGTAACTAGTAGAATCCAATTAATCCTATCCAACAAATAATCATCCAAACATCAGTATCCTAACACATGGAACAAATTATGAGTTAATATCCATAAGTTGAAATATCACATTTCGTGAAAACACATTTCTAGTTTAATAAAACAATTCAACATATTCTTATAAATCCTTATAAAAACATAAACTATATTATCCTTATTTATTTTCCCATTAATAATTCTGGAATACAAATACATTAATGATTTTATTATTATACATCATTAGTAATCCATTATCAATAATACCTCCTTGAATTACTCAATACCTCTTTCCTTTTACATATCTTATGGAGTCTCATCATAAAAAAATCTAACCATTACCAATACCACCATGATAATTGTTTTTGGGTTCATTACTCTTAGGAAATTTTTTTTCATAATACCCATACATTCCACACATAAGACATTGAACTTTTTTTCAAACATTAGGTAGTCCATTATTTCAATCCATTGTGACAAATGAATAATTCTTTTTCCCTTTTCGTTACTTCCTTTGTGTCCTTATATTCCACAGTCAAGATATCTTCTTGTTCCCTTGAGACATTTAATTTTGTTTTTCATTCCAAATTATAGGCATTTAAGAATGCAATTCTTCTTTCCGTCATGGTGTCTATTATGATAACTCATAATGAACTCATTTCTTATCTTCTTATGTGAGTTCGAGAGATTGATATGGTGCACATTTTTAATCATTTTATAAGAAAACTGATTCGGCATGATTAATTCGACCTTCACTCTAGTGATCATACCATTTGACTACTCAAAATCAAATTTTCCATCACATTCAATGTTATTTCAGTTCCTTCTATATTATCCCAATTATTAAAACATAAAGCATAGAGTGAGAAAAAATTATCAAATTGACGAAACACATAATAATCAAAAAAGTCATACTGGTTACCTAATTACGAAACCATCATTAATATATGACACCTTAAAATTTTTCTAGGTTATTCATAGTCAAAATATATATAAATACTTTATTATAGTTCATTATTTTTTGTCAATTTCAGAAGAGTATCCCCCGGGAGTTCTAAACCATTGGGTATCAAGTCCCATTTTCATTTAAAAGGCTACACTCAAGTTAGGATCGATGAAACTTTACAGTTTTTTAACCCTACAAACATATTTTCCATAGACACATCATCATGTAGTATAAAAACATTGATTTAATTATATAATACTTCATTATTTATCTTTTTCACATATTCTTGTACATTTTCCTATCATTTTCATCATTCTTAGACATATCTGTAGATGCATCCCTGTATATACCGTTAAAAACATCCAAAAGGATCTCAATAATTTATTCTCATCAATTTTACCAAATATTGACTAATCCTTTAAACATATACTAACTATAGTGTCCCATGATTTTCATATATAAACATTAAATAACTTTTGTGGAATACATAAAACATTGTATAAATAATCTCCAAATGAATATATAAATTTATTGCATTTGGAAACATGAAAATCATTTTTCTAATTTGGTGAAAGATATTTTTAAAATAACATAAAAATCGTCCCCCATTGTATTCATACCTAAAAATTTTCTTTATTTCATAGGGAATGAAATATATGAAAATGGTGACCTCAGATTCTTAGTAAGGTTAATCAAGGAAAATATGAACCAAAACATGTTAATAATAATCTAAATATATGAATATATCTTTTAAAATTTATACCATGTATAAAAAATATAAAAATTCTGAGTCATGGAATAAATAATGATAGTAAGTTAGACAGAAATCATAATTAAATTAGGAGTATAATCCATGATATCTTATTATGGAGTATTACATGAAATATTTTTTAGACAAATAAAAATTTAAAATGATTTCCATAGTAGTCGAGGCATCATTTTGAAGACATCATATTTCAATGGTCTCACTCCCAATACCATATTTGTAGTCATGGATTACTCACATAACCATATCAGTAGACATGGTTCACTCCCATAAAAATATTGGTGGTTGTGTTCACTCCCGTAACCTTCATAGTTATTAAGGCTTACTACTGAGACCATCTTAGGGAATAAGGTTAGTTATTTATATCTCATGAGATATAAATATTTACCCAATTCATTGTATAGAGATATAGGTCCCACAAATAATATAATAAAATCCATTAATTTGTGTTTCTAAATAACATATGTTATTCATCTTATTAGAATCCATGAAAAGAAATTGTTTTCATAAAAATCATTCAATCATTATATAACCCATGGAAAAGAAATGGTTTTCATAAATATCATTCAATCATAAAAATAAATCATTATTATAAATAAAAAATGATGGTATCATTGAATAATATCCCTAGTAAAACTTATGTAACATTATATAATGTTATCTTTTATGGATAATAATTTTGATAGTTCACTTCAAAACAAAAGTTGTGGAAAATATAATTTATTAGTTGAAAACGTTTTCTTTTATTAAAATTATAATTAATTTGAAAAAAAAGCTTCATTAGAAATTAAATTATATGATTCTAAATTAATTAACAACGAATTATGGCAACATGAATGTGTAAAAACTTGTTCATTCCTTATATGATAACAAAATATTCCTTTATTACTTTTTTCCCAAAAAATGTTTCGTAGTACGATATTCAATAAATGATAAAAAGGATCCCTTTGAAACCATTTAAGACAAAATCAATCATGGGTAAAAATGACTCTAAAAATCAATGGTATCATAATAGAAACATTTTCTAAATTTATTAATTAAAAAATAGACATTGATGATAAATATTTCCCCAATAATACGTTAAATGAAACCATCCAAAATATTGAAGATACTGGGAAATAAATACTCGTCACATTATAGTTAGTAATATAATTTACCTCATGAATGAAATAAACTTATATGGATATGAAAATATTACAAACATCTAGTTAACACTCATAAAAAGACAGTTGTTTGTTGTATATACCCCACATAGAAGAATATAGTGGTGAATATAGCGTATGTCTCACAAAAAGACAAATTAAGACTAGAAATCCCCTTACTACTTGAGTAAAATTAGAATCCTGAACACCATGATATAAAACCATCAATTAGTGTTTTTAAAATCATTAAATAAATAAAAAAATTATATAAAATTTTATAGGATAGTTTATAAAACACACACAATAATATAGGGGTGAATATGTCATGTATCTCATGGGAATAAAAAGTGAGATTAAATTATCATACCTTAAGTATTGACTTCTTTTGTACATGTTAAAAAATCATATATAATAAATATATGTTTATTATAAATATACCACTTAATAGTAGTCATATATTTATATCATATATGATATACTTATGAATTATTATTAAAATTTTATTAATAATACTTTTTAATGATATGATTCGTGAAATATCCTCATTGTTTTCATTCATATTTTGACTTTTCATCCGTGGTCCTTTTACAGAGATCATGATTTAATTAACTGAAATATTTTAAAAATGATAAAAATAAAATATTAATTTAGTATATATTTGTTATAAAAATTTATAAAATATTGAAATATAACTGGAATGACACCATTTTTAGAGAAGGTATTCCATATGTACACAAGAATGTTATTTTCATTTTCTGATAAAATAAAAAATAACATGATATATTATATTTCAATAAAAATAATTATGTAATATATATATATCATATATATTCATTAAATTAATTCCTATTAATGCAAATTTGAAATATATATTAAAATATATCATATCACATTGTGGAGATAGTAAGTCATACGTACGCATGAGTGATGTTATCATCTTCAAAAAAATATCATATCATTGGTAAGATGGTAAACATAATAATATCATTAAAAAATATTATTATATGATAAATATGATAAAAATAATATAATAATATGGTGTCTATCATTATTCCATGCATTATATGTTTTATGGGAAAAATGAGCACCATCATTTTGGGAGTCGGTAGTTTGTTGTACAGAAGATCGATAATTTTTTCACCCTTTATATGGAAGTGTGTATAGTTTTATGTTGATAAATTAATATAAAAAATCACCAAATATTTATGATACATAGGATATTATATTAAAATTATATACACGTAATTCAAGGAATTAATTGTTTAAATAAAATGAAAATGTTCATTAATGAACATTACATCTTCTTTGGGTATCACATTGTTATTTTCATGAAATTACTCCAATGGATATATTTATAAACAAATTATGGATTATAGTATTAAGTGAAGTGTGCTAGTAGGAGCAGTATAAATACATTTTCTATTACATAGGTCTTCACATGTGTGAATAATAGAGATGTTGAGGGACCCATTTATAAAAGAGGAGTGGGGTACAGTTCAAAACTCTGAAAATATTAATTTTGTATAAATGATTTTATATATAAAATAACTCCAACTTTATTTCTTAAAAATAAATTATTTTTATGGGTTGTAATCCTTTAAACTGATTTTTTTACAAGTTAATGTCAGAATATTAACCTAATAATTTTTTTTTAACCCTATGTTAATCAATATTACTCATAGATTGGAAAAAAGTATTGTTTACTTTTTAGGGATAAATTAGTTACTATTGTCAAAACCTATCCAAGATTGGTCTATACTGTGACTACCCTATTCCCACCTCTAATAGGCCAGGGGTAGGTAACTAGCACATCGTAGGCATATCCCATATATGGGATGGATTTTCCTATGTACATGTATTCAAACACAATTCTCCAAGACACAAATGATTAAATGTAACAACACTACGTAAATAATGAATTCATATAAAATAGTCTAAAAAGTTGAGTACAATTGAAAGTTAATGTGAAATAATTTTATATAATCTAAAATACAATCCAAACTAAGAATGAGTATGTAAACTAGACAAGTACTACATGTAAATAATTGTATTGGGACTACCACTTATCGTCGTAGGAACACCTCTATCAATCTAAACTCACAATGATTTTTCCTATACTCATACACCCCAGAATCTGTTAAATGGTTGATCATCTACAAAATACTTGACACATGGGGGAAAAGACCATGTAGGGGTGAATAAAAACATAATAAGTGGGAGACCATGAGACGGTAAAGGAAAATAACAAATGAAAACGCCACATAGGAAATGCCATGAAGGAAATTCATAAAAAGAAATACCATGATGAAATTACCATAAATGAATTACCAAAATAGAAATAACATGAAGGAAACAAAAATATGGAATTTATTTTTTGGAAATACCCCAAATTAAATACAATACAATAAATAACTTTAAATAATTACTAGAATGGAAATTCTGTGAAAGGAATTATTGTGAGGGAATTTCCACAAAAGAAATACGATGAAGGAAATACAACTACGAAATTATCATGAATTAATAGTACAATCATCTCTTTACAGATATATGCCTACAATGCATATATCATGAATATCTAGATATTCTCTTTCCAATAAGACAAATATTCTCCATGAAACACACACTCTTGGTTTGACACACATTCTTTGTGGGACACAATGCATCAATCAAACACATAGTCCCCATATAGAAAATAGTCTTGGAAAGACAGACAATAATTATCGAAGACATAGTATCCATGATACACACAGTATCTATAAGGCACAACATTTTTATATAATATCCATTCGCATGATTTCTTCTTTAACTTGATCTTTTCAGGAGAAATCACATATCAAGCCAATAGGTGGTATGAATACATCCTTGAAACCCCCAAAAAAGATATATCAAAGGAACAATATCATATAAAGGGTCCCAAAGACACATATAGTTCATCAAAAAACCTATATCTTGAATGTTATGTCCATTTAATGAAAATCGTTCTGCATGCCCAAATCCAATATGGGTCTAACATGGATTGCACCCAACCTGTCAGCCAATCCAAAATGTAGTCATCGACATGACCTAACCTAGACCAGTTTGGCCCTCTAGAGCACTACCTGGTCTAGCCCACTTGGCAGGAATGTTCAGTGTGTCCTACATGGTCAATTTTTTATGTGCACATCGTCTGCACTATGAGGTGATCACTGCACCCCGCAACCACTGAATACGGTTCGGCCACTGCATCCACACGGTTCCACCACTATGTGTTTCACAATGCATACATGACCTCTTGCACATTGAATGCCAGTGGACCCTTCCACAGGTCACCATGCCTCTTCTAGTGTCCAATAATTTCGTTCATCACATATATGAGCTTGTCGGGTCATGTTGTCACTAGATCAATATATTTAATCTTTTTAACTACTCACAAAATGGATTAAATCATCATTCATCATTGTATTCATAATAATGCCGAAGTAAAAGAATTTTGGAATCATCTTTATTCTAAATCACACTTTTATTCCATTACAACTCTATTCTATCATGTTGATACAAGATCCACAATATCATATCACTGTGTCATGAATCGTGTAAACCCCAATTGATTGACCAGGATGTATCAAGTCATGGTAAAAACAAATAACAAATGTGTTGAATGATGAATTATGGGAGGAAGTAAGAAGAATAAATGAGATAAATGAACCTAGATCGAAGTTTTTTTATCTCTATTATTCTTCTTTTGAATGTCAATTGAATAAATAGATAATAAAAATGATTAATATCCCACTAAAAACCCACAACAGAAAACCACCCCGCGGATGATTAAACTACAGATCAACATGTTTGTGAGTTGGTTTATATGTATCATTGAATTTAAGAATAGTGAAATCTTATATAAAACAACCTTTATACCTTTAGTTTTATCATCCGTTGATGAAAACCCATTTCATTATCACTGTTGAGGATATCATCCAACTCTATTGGTGTGATTATCCATTATCCAAACTCTGATCCATCATTTTTTTATTTGAGAGAATAATCCAGTTCTACAGATGAATTATACTATTATCACATTAACCATAAAATCATTAAAAAATGTAATTGAAAAAAAATTCATTGGGAAAAATAAAATAATTTATCATTATATTATTTAGTGTGGATTACATCTATTTCAAGGTTTTATACAGAAGGCTCGAGTCGACTTATGTTATGTCGCGCATAGGAATTAAACCACATTATGAACTAAATGAGGGTATCATATTTCCAATCTGATTATATGTTCATGAGTCATTATGATTTCAAAATAAAACAACTTTATGTCATTATTATATTTACACCTACGTCCCATGGGACTTTTTTATAATATTACTAGTACCAACCAATGTTTTCTCATTCCACATTTAAATCCTACATTATAAGATCAATTGTTCCCTCAAATTTCTCATATGAGAACCTTTTTAACATATATTCCACTTGATAATGTAATATTCATGAGTATGAAATTAAAAACATAATTTTGTCAACAATTTAAGTTGGGAACACCGAGCCTCAAAATCACATGCCATATTAGTTCCTAGTCTCTGAATTTTACTAAATAATTTCTAAAAATAATATCGTGCAAAGTTATGTAATTACATTCTCCCAACATTGGGGATTTACATCCCTGAGAATCAAAAATAAGGGTTTCTAAAACAAAAAGATCACGGAACTGCACATGAATCAGAGCCTTCCTCTCTCATGTTCCCCCCTGAATATTTCTTTACCACAATAGAATTTGAACATAAGGAATTGATCGCCTGTAACGCCCCGACCCCAGCTACCCAGAGTCGGTGCATTACTTCGTAACATTGGCATGATCACAAGAAAGATCAAATCTCGAAAGACCGATTGGTTTAGTAGCCTTGGAAACACTAGATATATTCATAAGTTTTACATTACATCATAAAATGAAAAACTACTACAACAACATAATGTTTCCAGAATCTACACTATTAACCCCTCATAAAATCCCAGCAGGTCATTCATAACTTACTTCTTCACATCCTGGGAAAAATAAAACATAGAAAAGGGGTGAGCTCAAATGCCCAGTAAGGATAATAATATAGCGGAAACTTTCATAAATAAGAATAAACTTTTCAGGCAATGTATAACTAAAACAAAAGCCTTTCAAACATGAACATTCAACATGGTATGGCATAAATAAAATGAAATAATGCCATTTACTTATTCACATGGATATTCTACTAATCGAATAATCGCATGCAAAAATCAATAACCACTTTCATAATGTTGGAATGCATAATGCCAGACTATCATAACCACATAGTCAAGGCCTCGTGCCAAGACTACAAATAAGATTTTGTCAAGGCCTTGTGCCAAGACACTAGTTTGTCTCATGAGACCTACCGATGCATCGAGGAGCTATAGCGGGCTCCACCCGTCACATATTAAGTCCAATGCATTCCCATATGAAAAGGTTTAAACATAACATAAACATTCATATTAAAACTAGCATATGAAATGTCAATACTTTCACCATAAACTATGAATGGTATAAAAATAGCACGTCCACAGTCAAACATATCACAAAACCTTCAAAACAATATAGAAGTTTTGTATCATAATAAATCAACTTCAAATAATCTTAAAATCCATCAAAGGATGTTGACATAGATGAAATCAAAATTCTTTTTAAAGAAATATCTCCTTTTATTTTGAAATCATTTAAGATCCATATAAAATAAAACATTTTCTTTGAAAATATTCTTATAAGCTTGTATGGAAAGCTTCGACGATTTTATAATGGCGGAAAATAACCGCACCCGCCGTATAAGTTTAAAAAAAACATTCTTACCTCAATTCTGTCGAAAAGGTTAAAAAGGACCTTGTTTTGAAAACGACGGAAAGATTCCTTTATAAACCTCTTATAAAAAGTCAAACAATGGTATAAATGACTTTAACCCATATTCTTGTAAACAGTAAAAATGTTTTGAAATACATTTCGAAGAAACATGGATGTGGATGATAAAGAGATCCCAGTAGATTATTACGTATAATACAACCTCGGATAATGAAGAGATTGTGAAATAACCCTTACCTTGTACTTTTCCTTTGTTGGGGTAGGTTAACCTCCTGTATAATGGTGAAATAATTGTTATTAAATTATACAAGAATCATATATATTAATATGATATCATATATGATCTTTTAACATTGATTTGTTAATAATATCTTAGAATTATCGTCGTTTCGGGTGTTAACTTACTCATTTTATTTATATGTTTTGTTACATAAGCCATGGTTGTTGTATCTTATTCTTATCCAGAATGATATCTAGTCCTTAAAAATCATTTTTAAATCATCAAATTATAATTATACTTGAATGGTTACGATGGAGAATGAATCTCATCGCGTTTGTGGAGACGGTAGTCCGTACGTACGCACGAGCGACAATATCATTCTTTTGATATTAAAATAATATATAAATGAATGGTATATCATATATACAGAATCATTAACATGTTATATTTATTATTTACATGAGTTACACATCATTATTATACCCATCCAAATAATATTATATTGAATAACAATTACACCACAACGTGGAGACGGTAAGCCGTACGTACGCACATATGGTGACATGTTATTCAAAGGGTGGATAGAATACTGAATATGGTTGTACCATACTTATAATAACATCACAGTATATGTGAGATACTGGAGTTATTATTTTAGAATGGTAAGAACAAAGGAAGAAGAAGTGAAAGAAGAAATGAACTTAGAAAAGGGTGGTGAAATCATTACCTCTTCTTCGGGTTCTTCCTTTTGATTTGATCAAAAGGGATCCTTAGGTTGCCTTTCTGATCAAACTAAGGCCTCTAGGTTGTAATGAGGGATGTTGGGAGAGTATTTGGGCAGAGTTTGGCCGAACCAAAAGGCTTTGAAGGTGTGACGAAATGAGAAGGAGGAGTGCCCTTTTATAAAATGGTGAGGGGCACCTTTGGAAAAGCTAGAAATATTAATTTATAAAAAAATTCATATTCGGTTTCTAATGGCTCCAAAGCTTATTATTAAAAGGTTAAGGTGGGGATAGGTCTAAAAACACTCAACCAATAGAATTTAGACAGGTTTGGGTACTTATATTAACCTTATCTTTAAGTATTAACTCTAAGTTAATTAGTTTCACTTTTACAATGTCTCTTTGTATTTTTATATAATATGGTTAATAAACTTACTATATACATCCAAGCGACCCCCAAGTGGTCCATTAATGATGAACCTATCATGATATAAGTCTCTTGGCCGAACCTTAGATTTTTAGGAATTTAATATCAATTAATAATATAATATTTGTTTTAAGAACTCTTTTATGTCAATTTTGACACTATTCAATAGTTGATTTTTGTGAAACTCATAAATGATTGATTACTTCGAAAGAAGTCAATTAAATAAATCCTAATATTTCATATTATCCTAGAAAATTAGTTTAGTTCATTAAAAGTTTCATATTATATTTATTTGGGTATTTATAATATCAATTAGTTTAATTTTTCACTATTATAGTAATTACTGCATCATCATTGTATCATAAATAAAATATAATATATAATGTCTAAAAATTATAAATAAAACATCATTATGTAGGAAATCTTTTTATCTTTCTAATTAATATTTATAATCTAAAATCCAACATATATAACCCTATGTAACAATTGTTTTTTTTTAAAGATATATGCTTGTGTCATTTTTGTATTCATTTTAACTTAATTAAAATAAATTGTCATTATCACTTACAAGTGGATCCATGGGGTCCCAAAATAGACCCAAAGATGCCCATGGTCGACCATGTATCAACCAATAGGGTTAAGACATGTTTTAGGGTAATTTAGTATTATTATAATATTATTTTTTTAACCCTTATTTACCGGATTTACCCTTTAACCATGGTAAATAAAATATTTACCGCAGTAATTATTCAAAATGTCTAAAAATAAAAGTTACCTATTTACACAATTTGAACATCCTGATTCCAAATATGGAATCCATTTTCCTAAATTCAAAACACAGAAGTGGCAGAAATTAATTTAAAATTAATTCCCGCTGTCAAAACAAAAAGCGTGTTTTTAAGAGATAATAACTATCAAAAGATTGACACTTGTTTATGTTCGGTTTAATTGTAAAATTATGTCCAATGACCAACATTATATTAAATAGTAAAAATATATTCTAAATATACTTTAAAACCACTCAAATTCATAATTTATCACTATTAATTATTTTGATTAAAAAAGTTGTTTTTAATTAAAATTTAGTAATTTTCACTATTCATCAAAATATGAAAGTTATCCGAAAAGTACCAAAATTTCACCTTAGGCTAAATTTGATATTCCGAATCCAAAAATGAAGTCCATTTTAAAATATAAAATATATATAACTTCAAAAAGTAGGTATTACTATTCATAACAGCTAGTTTGATTGGTTACGGTGTGTTAGAACTCGGTGTTGCGTACAACACACGCTAGCGTACCGTGGAAGCTTGGGATGTTTCATTTTAAATTTTTGATGTCCCCATTTAGTCAACAAGTTTAAAATATAGTATCTAAAAAGGTTTCACTATCAAAATTTGATAAAAGTGCAATACTGAAAATGAATCTGTTCTTGCATTATGACTAAGAAACTCATAATATGGATTCTAAAATTATAAGGATTATATAAAGTTAAAAATGTAGTTAATGCTATTCATGACCTCTTTTAATGGCTTTTTTTGGTAAGTCATGGTGCAATTGAACTTGGTGTTGCGTGTAGTGAAAGTTATTTAATTATTTTGAAGAAATAACACACTATAAAATCTTGGGGTGTTACATTCTCCCCTCCTTCAATAAATTGCGTCCTCGCAATTTGAAATTGTTATTCTATAATAAAAGGTTGAAAATAGATAATATATTTGTGGGAAACCCCACATCGGAAATTGGGTTACTAAAATTTAGTCTTAATATGAGGAAAAGAAAAATGAAAGGGTCACCACCAAATTATGATCTTGATTAGGAGAACATTGGTGGCAATTAGAGACATATAATTGGATGAAAACGTAAATATTTATAGGTAGTGATTGAGGTCATCAATCACAAACAAGTGTATAATTGAGGTCCTTAAATTCATCAATCTATGATGATTTGAAATACCATCGGTTCAAAAAAAATATATGGTATTGGGACAACACATTTTTGACATTTCAAAATGTCTTAGTTGAAATCCCACATCGAAAAATGAATTAATGAGGCCTCTATTTAAAATAAAGAGTGGGAAGTATGAATATTACCGAATGTAACACATACTAGGGTTCCATGTAGGAAAATATGGATATGGAAGAGAAATCTAACCATCAATTATCTGATGGAGAGTGGTATAGAACATGGCTATGAAAAGGCCAACAATCCCAAAGCCATAAATTTGTGATGATTTAAGGTACCATCTAGGACAACATTTTTGTTCTAAGTTTCTATTATTAATGTTGAGGAATTTATTTATGAGATTGGATAAGATAATAAGGAGATATACTTACTTTATAATTAGAATTTTACCCATTAATAAATTTCTACCACAAACTAATCTTTCACTCTAAAAGATAATAGAACGTAAATTTTTTATTTATTTATACTATTCGTACAGGGTTCCAAAATAAATGAATTATAATTCACCTACCAGATCTTTTAAAAAAAACTACATTATTTAATTCAGGACATCTCGTGGGACAGTGGTAGGTGATACACCCTTGTCGCCCTTCGGTTGCGGGTTCAAGTCTCGCAGCCTTGCCGGACGCGACGGTTTGCCGCCCGACCTCCAGGTTGTCCTTTTATGGAAATCCAAAATAATCCAAACTAGAACTATCCAAAATACTTCTGTCTAAACTCACAGTCCAACATTTATAAGGAAGGTAAACATAATATAGATCCTTTTTACCCCGTAATAGAATATGAATACCTTCATCATGTATTACCATATTCCTTATTGATTACATTCATGCTCCCTTATTCCATATAGAATGCTGGATATACTTCATTAATCCAAAAATGTTTTAAACCCCAAAAATGATGGAATATACAAATCATTAATCACTTCCAAGGTAGTCAAGAATATCCAATATAATTTATCCAAAACAATCACATATTATTCCAAAATCACTACCTCAGTATCAGAACTATATTATGATTTATCATTCTCTCAACCATATATTTTCCAAAAATTTATCCTTCCATTGAGTCACTTTTCTTTGTTCCACACAATCTCAAGTCCTTAATGAAATAGTACTGCAGTACAATCCTTATATACTCCATGATTATTGTAACAAGTACATTGTTGATACAACACTCAATTGACATAATCAATATAAGAACTCTAATCATCCCTCTTCATCTGTGGTAGTATCATAACATGATTATTATCCAATAACATCATTTGCGGCATAGTCTGATGACTGGGACATAGGTTCGTGTAGTGTCCAAACTCCTTGCAAATGAAACATTGTACATTTGAAACCCTTTTCTTACCCTTGCAGTCACGTACTTTGTGCCCTTTTCCTCCACACTTATAACAAACTCCCATTCCTTTCAGGCAAGTTCCAGGGTGTTTCTTTCCACAGTTACCACATATGGGAAAATTCTTCTTTTCCCTCTTCCCTTTATCCATCTTTCTTTCTTCCATCCTTTTCTTCTCTTGCTTCCCTTCAAAGCCATAGGACTCAGTAAACTCTTTACTTATCTTATCAACACATGATATTATTTCTTCATATGATAATAATACATGGGAGACTATTTCTCTTATAAATTCTAGCTTAAGACCATGAGAGATATGATCCTTCCTTCTCTTTGAATCATGTGCATTTCTGGAGTTATCATTCCTTCTACTGGGCGCCATTTCTAAACAATGGCATAAACTAGATTAGTTTATGAGTCAAAATACATAATCCCATACTTATAAAACACTTAACATAAATTGAACTATTTATGGATATAATCCATAATCATAAAAATGTTTTCTTTGAGGAAGTATATACTCATAAACCCTTCATAATGGTTTGTAAAGAAAATGAGAATTATCCTAAGCATATCCCCCGGGAGTGTCGTAACCAAGAGTGCAGCAAGGCCCGTTGTCGCGCACCAGTTCCCGTTCGAGTCTAGCTCAAAGCGGTGTTTTCGGGTTTTACCCCTAGGTACATCTGTGCCAGAGCCGCCTCTACCTGCTCGTATCCAGACAGGGATGTATTGCTCGAAAACTCACAAAATCTCTACAATACCAAAATTCTAGGAAGTTCTTCTACACTAATCCTCAAAGCTCATCTTAGGTCTACGTGCTCTAATCAGAGTTTATCTAAATCTAGCTTCCAAGGTTTGTACTAAACTTCCTCTGATACCAACTGTAACGCCCCGACCCCAGCTACCCAGAGTCGGTGCATTACTTCGTAACATTGGCATGATCACAAGAAAGATCAAATCTCGAAAGACCGATTGGTTTAGTAGCCTTGGAAACACTAGATATATTCATAAGTTTTACATTACATCATAAAATGAAAAACTACTACAACAACATAATGTTTCCACAATCTACACTATTAACCCCTCATAAAATCCCAGCAGGTCATTCATAACTTACTTCTTCACATCCTGGGAAAAATAATACATAGAAAAGGGGTGAGCTCAAATGCCCAGTAAGGATAATAATATAGCGGAAACTTTCATAAATAAGAATAAACTTTTCAGGCAATGTATAACTAAAACAAAAGCCTTTAAAACATGAAAATTCAACATGGTATGGCATAAATAAAATGAAATAATTCCATTTACTTATTCACATGGATATTCTACTAATCGAATAATCGCATGCAAAAATCAATAACCACTTTCATAATGTTGGAATGCATAATGCCAGACTATCATAACCACATAGTCAAGGCCTCGTGCCAAGACTACAAATAAGATTTTGTCAAGGCCTTGTGCCAAGACACTAGTTTGTCTCATGAGACCTACCGATGCATCGAGGAGCTATAGCGGGCTCCACCCGTCACATATTAAGTCCAATGCATTCCCATATGAAAAGGTTTAAACATAACATAAACATTCATATTAAAACTAGCATATGAAATGTCAATACTTTCACCATAAACTATGAATGGTATAAAAATAGCACATCCACAGTCAAACATATCACAAAACCTTCAAAACAATATAGAATTTTTGTATCATAATAAATCAACTTCAAATAATCTTAAAATCCATCAAAGGATGTTGACATAGATGAAATCAAAATTCTTTTTAAAGAAATATCTCCTTTTATTTTGAAATCATTTAAGATCCATATAAAATAAAACATTTTCTTTGAAAATATTCTTATAAGCTTGTATGGAAAGCTTCGACGATTTTATAACGGCGGAAAATAACCGCACCCGCCGTATAAGTTTAAAAAAAACATTCTTACCTCAATTCTGTCGAAAAGGTTAAAAAGGACCTTGTTTTGAAAACGACGGAAAGATTCCTTTATAAACCTCTTATAAAAAGTCAAACAATGGTATAAATGACTTTAACCCATATTCTTGTAAACAGTAAAAATGTTTTGAAATACATTTCGAAGAAACATGGATGTGGATGATAAAGAGATCCCAGTAGATTATTACGTATAATACAACCTCAGATAATGAAGAGATTGTGAAATAACCCTTACCTTGTACTTTTCCTTTGTTGGGGTAGGTTAACCCCCTGTATAATGGTGAAATAATTGTTATTAAATTATACAAGAATAATATATATTAATATGATATCATATATGATCTTTTAACATTGATTTGTTAATAATATCTTAGAATTATCGTCGTTTCGGGTGTTAACTTACTCATTTTATTTATATGTTTTGTTACATAAGCCATGGTTGTTGTATCGTATTCTTATCCAAAATGATATCTAGTCCTTAAAAATCATTTTTAAATCATCAAATGATAATTATACTTGAATGGTTACGATGGAGAATGAATCTCATCGCGTTTGTGGAGACGGTAGTCCGTACGTACGCACGAGCGACAATATCATTCTTTTGATATTAAAATAATATATAAATGAATGGTATATCATATATACAGAATCATTAACATGTTATATTTATTATTTACATGAGTTACACATCATTATTATACCCATCCAAATAATATTATATTGAATAACAATTACACCACGACGTGGAGACGGTAAGCCGTACGTACGCACGTATGGTGACATGTTATTCAAAGGGTGGATAGAATACTGAATATGGTTGTACCATACTTATAATAACATCACAGTATATGTGAGATACTGGAGTTATTATTTTAGAATGGTAAGAACAAAGGAAGAAGAAGTGAAAGAAGAAATGAACTTAGAAAAGGGTGGTGAAATCATTACCTCTTCTTCGGGTTCTTCCTTTTGATTTGATCAAAAGGGATCCTTAGGTTGGCTTTCTGATCGAACTAAGGCCTCTAGGTTGTAGTGAGGGATGTTGGTAGAGTATTTGGGCAGAGTTTGGCCGAACCAAAAGGCTTTTAAGGTGTGAATAAATGAGAAGGAGGAGTGCCCTTTTATAAGAGGGGTGAGGGGCACCTTTGGAAAAGCTAGAAATATTAATTTATAAAAAAATTCATATTCGGTTTCTAATGGCTCCAAAGCTTATTATTCAAAGGTTAAGGTGGTTATAGGTCTAAAAACACTCAACCAATAGAATTTAGACAGGTTTGGGTACTTATATTAACCTTATCTTTAAGTATTAACTCTAAGTTAATTAGTTTCACTTTTACAATGTCTCTTTGTATTTTTATATAATATGGTTAATAAACTTACTATATACATCCAAGAGACCCCCAAGTGGTCCATTAATGATGAACCTATCATGATATAAGTCTCTTGGCCGAACCTTAGATTTTTTGGATTTTAATATCAATTAATAATATAATATTTGTTTTAAGAACTCTTTTATGTCAATTTTGACACTATTCAATAGTTGATTTTTGTGAAACTCATAAAAGATTGATTACTTCGAAAAAAGTAAATTAAATAAATCCTAATATATCATATTATCCTAGAAAATTAGTTTAGTTCATTAAAAGTTTCATATTATATTTATTTGGGTATTTATAATATCAATTAGTTTAATTTTTCACTATTATAGTAATTACTGCATCATCATTGTATCATAAATAAAATATAATATATAATGTCTAAAAATTATAAATAAAATATCATTATGTAGGAAATCTTTTTATCTTTCTAATGAATATTTATAATCTAAAATCCAACATATATAACCCTATGTAACAATTGTTGTTTTTAAAAGATATATGCTTGTGTCATTTTTGTATTCATTTTAACTTAATTAAAATAAAGTGTCATTATCACTTACAAGTGGATCCATGGGGTCCCAAAATAGACCCAAAGATGCCCATGGTCGACCATGTATCAACCAATAGGGTTAAGACATGTTTTAGGGTAATTTAGTATTACTATAATATTATTTTTTTAACCCTTATTTACCGGATTTACCCTTTAACCATGGTAAATAAAATATTTACCGCAGTAATTATTCAAAATGTCTAAAAATAAAAGTTACCTATTTACACAATTTGAACATCCTGATTCCAAATATGGAATCCATTTTCCTAAATTAAAAACACAGAAGTGGCAGAAATTAATTTAAAATTAATTCCCGCTGTCAAAACAAAAAGCGTGTTTTTAAGAGATAATAACTATCAAAAGATTTACACTTGTTTATGTTCGGTTTAATTGTAAAATTATGTCCAATGACCAACATTATATTAAATAGTAAAAATATATTCTAAATATACTTTAAAACCACTCAAATTCATAATTTATCACTATTAATTATTTTGATTAAAAAAGTTGTTTTTAATTAAAATTTAGTAATTTTCACTATTCATCAAAATATGAAAGTTATCCGAAAAGTACCAAAATTTCACCTTAGGCTAAATTTGATATTCCGAATCCAAAAATGAAGTCTATTTTAAAATATAAAATATATATAACTTCAAAAAGTAGGTATTACTATTCATAACAGCTAGTTTGATTGGTTACGGTGTGTTAGAACTCAGTGTTGCGTACAACACACGCTAGCGTACCGTGGAAGCTTGGGATGTTTCATTTTAAATTTTTGATGTCCCCATTTAGTCAACAAGTTTAAAATATAGTATCTAAAAAGGTTTCACTATCAAAATTTGATAAAAGTGCAATACTGAAAATTAATCTGTTCTTGCATTATGACTAAGAAACTCATAATATGGATTCTAAAATTATAAGGATTATATAAAGTTAAAAATGTAGTTAATGCTATTCATGACCTCTTTTAATGGCTTTTTTTTGTAAGTCATGGTGCAATTGAACTTGGTGTTGCGTGTAGTGAAAGTTATTGAATTATTTTGAAGAAATAACACACTATAAAATCTTGGGGTGTTACATCGCCCATAAAGGATCCCACCTACTCTAGAAAAATATTACCTGAAATTTCATAGCATGTCATTTGGAACCTAATTGTCTAATTATTTTGGCCATCCATATTTGGGTGAAACACACTTCTCAAGCATAACATGGTCCAAAAAACCTATTTCATTACCTTCCACCACTTGGATGTTAAGAGAGTATCACGATATGAAATATAAATCTATGTAACTCCATAGAGTCTAACAATGTCTTGCATGTATATGTGTCCCATGCTCTCTACTGAACTATACTCCAGGATAGCTATGATGTGAGAAGAATTGGTGAATCAGTCAACGATCACTAATATGGTATCTAACTACATGGATTTATGTGGTAAACCCACTATAATTTCCATTAATCTCCCTTCTCGCATCTATTTAGGAACCTCAAGGGTATGGGCTAAACCCGCTAGAAACTAGTGCTCATCATTCACTTTCTAAAATGTTTTGAATTGACGGATGATCTATGAAACTCCCTTCTTCATTCCTAGATACCAAAATAGATGTTGGATGTCCTGGTACATCTCTTCTAAACAATGATGTACCTTCAACGTGTATGTATATAATTCCCCCAAAACCTCCTCCCATAGTGCAACTGGTACTACTTTGAATACTATGAAATTAACGACGTGATCCCCACCATTCAAGTATCCATCAAGCGAATTTCATGTGGATATATGAGTATATAATGTCTCAATGTCATTATCCCCAAGTTATTATTACATGAATCACTGTAAGATTATAGGGGTGAAAATTATTGACAAAAGGTAAACTACACTTTCTCCATCCAAAAAGGATATATACAATGAGGCCAACTTTTCTGATGACTCATTCATCAAAGGGTAACCAAATATGTTATTGATAGTATCTTCCAACATATTCCCCTTACTTGGAGTATGGATTATCTCATTATCATAGTCTTAGAGGAACACTAGCCACCGTCTCTATCTCATCTAATAAAAAATTCATTTCACTTCTTCATCCACACGAAATGATGCCCCTTTCATATCAAATTTATATAGGAAACTACTACTCTAGACTATTCAGGTCCAATAATATGATTATCCATGTATTATATAAAGAAACTCCTCAGCTTGGTAAAACATTTGGGATCCACCGATGTAAGAAACACCTCAATATTCATTAGATCCACTCCAACTTCTAGCCAGTAAAATGATGTGTCCAATAAAATAGTCCTCTTGAATCATGAAATGACACTTTGAGAGAATTATATAATGATGGTTCTCTATTATTGTTCCTAGGAGCATCCTCAAGTGTCTCATATGATCCTCTAAAGAAGTAGAGTCCACTAGGATGTTATTAATGAGTACCACTATGAACCGGTCAATGTAAGGCAGAAAGATCCTCTTCATGAGTCTCATGAAATCTTACAAGGAATTTATCAAACCAAACAACATCTCAAAGTACTCATTATGGCCATATCTACATGTAAAGGACATATTTGACAAATTCACATACTATACTCATAGCTGGTGATAACAAGATCTGTGTTTAATCTTTGAGAACCACTGATCCACTCTCAACTGATCTAACAGGTTATCTATCTTTAGTAGTTGATAAAAAAAAATCATGGTCTCCTGGTTCAGTAGATGGAAGTCCAAAAATAAACACATTCCCTTGAATGTGTTATTGGAAAATAAGACTAGGGTCCCGGGGGTAAAAAAATGGGTCTCATTAAGGCCTTCTTATGCAATCCCTTAATCTTCACCCTCAGCTCATGAGGCACGGCAAGAGCCATCTGATATGAATGTTTAGATATCAGTGTTTTCCCGAGCTATAAATCAATGAAGGTGTCCAATTACTTATGGGAAGGTAATCGTGGACCATCCTCTAGAAATATTTCCTTGTACTCCGTCACCATTATTATAAACTGATAAATCATATCATCCACTGCACTGTTGGTCGGGATATCCAATAGATGACTGATCGACTGCGCCCTCCTATGTGTGATTCCATCATGTGCTGGTTGGGTATCCTTTTCATTGAAAATAGAATAACGGGTCCCATAAATGCTGACACACTGCACTTTGTGCATTAAATATCAAATCTAAGCATGTGCTATGGATAAACTGTTCATTCTAAGACTAAAATCATAAGACCTTGATGCCACTACCAAGAGATATGAACCGAAAATCTAACATCCACACATTTGATCACACTACCAACACCATTATCTGATTATCAAAAATTCTTTCATATGATTCTCTATGTGTAAGGTTTGAGCCAACTTTTGTACTAGAATCTTCGAATCTTGAATAGGGTTCATAAAAAAAATAATAACTAGCTGTTGTGTCTATCAAAAATATATCTATGTTGGAAAAGAAAAATATCGTACCTATAATCTTTCATAGATCCACAATGTTCATAACAATCGACCGCATGTTGATGTTCCCTCCTTGGTCCTCTGACTTTTGGACTCCAGTGTGGAGCACCTGACGGTGGTGGCGGTGGAAACATGTTGACTTATCTATAACCTCCTATTGGATTCCAAGCTCCTTAGCCATGTTCACTGACTGAAGGAACTTCCTACTCTTTATAATGTATCTACTTCGATGTCCCATCAATAAAATATCTATTATTAGTATTATGTGTTGGAGAATATCTGGAATTAAATCCTCTAACATCGCATGAAAATAATAACCTCTCTTTAGTATGAATGGACCCAACCTATGAGATTGAGGCTACAGATACCCTATCCTGAGTCCTTATCATGAAGCAACTTGCACATCCAAGTCCCTAAGACTAATGTTGGCTGCATTCTACTATGGTTTATTATTAGGCATTCCCACTTCTGACAATTAATAGTTTCATACAATCGTCCAAGGAACTCTCAACCACAAAGGTTCTCTGTAGAACACCATTATAGGTATGAATGTAAAGGGGGATAATCTTGTCTCGCATGTCCCTCTACTGACCTTGCTTGATGTTACAATCCCTAATGAACTAGACAAGTATCACGTCCATCATGTACCTAGGAAGGATTGTATGTATTGATTAATACTCAGATACAATCAATTAATCCTTCTTGTGAAGTTGATGATCTTGGATGTTCATATCCATTAGGTAATAATGTGAGAAATCCTCTCTGAAATTGTTCTAAAATTCTATCCATGACAGAGTCACATCATCGCATGATCGGGTATCCAACCCCCACCATTTCCCTACGTAGCCTTTTTATAGTCTCGATGGCAAGACAACCATCTGATCCGATGTTGTCCTAATTATATGGGAAAATCATGTCATCACCTCATGTCAGTCCTCATCAACTAATGTATCGGGATCACCAAAGATATTGATGGGACTCTACTAATGAAACTCGAAAATCATACTCAACATGAAAACCTTCTATGTTCATATTTTAAAATCCATGTGTTACTCTATTGGTGGTGGTATATCTGGTTCACCATAGGAATGTGTTATCTCTGGTAAAAATTATGGTTCCATTGTATCTTCACGGAGTGGATCATCTTATTGGTCAGGAGGTGGAATCCTAGATTGGTGTCAATGTGGAGGAATATTTATGTAAAACAAGTTATACCATGGCCAATAGAGTAAACTTGGTAATATGACTCAAAAAGGAAATTGGAACACACCCAAATACTATAGGATGCATGTATCATTATTTTCCCTTCAACAAGGGTTTTGATGTACTATGTTTAAAAATAGAAATGTGAGTCCTCATGTATAGATACATCAGCTGTCACAGCAACAATGGATTCCCTGTCCTAAATGATGAACACGAAACATATAACACTATTTACACAAATATAACTCACTAAATCATGGTCCTATGTTATAATTGACCACCACTGATACCACTCTGTCATGAATCGTACAATAGGGGTCGATGAAAAGACTCCCCCATGTTCTCCTCCAATGGGCCTGGGGCTCGTGACTATAACATGGTAGATATATCACAAAAATTGGAGGAATTTTCTGATGTATATGTATGCATGCACACATATACTATCCATAAATTATAAAATGTAAAAACATAGAGCAAAAAATGAATAAACACACTATATTCCTACAGATAGAGTACGACATGAATATAAATTATGATAAAGTAAAATGGGATAGAATATAATCCCACCAATAAAATAGTACATTAACTAAAAAAATCCAACCTGTAAACAAAGGTACTGGGACTACCACTCATAGTCATATGAACACATTGACCATTGTGAACTCACAATACTCTATCCTATCAAGGTCCTCCCTAGACTTTTTCAGAATTATGATGATCTGAACTGGACATGACAAATGAAGGAAAATACAAGCTAGGGATAAGTAAAAAAATATTATGTAGGACCCCCCAAAAACACAAAGGATCCCCACAAAGGAAATCACCACAAAAAATATTCCATGAAGGAGAAAACAATGAAATACCATAATGGAATCACCATTAATAATTTACCAAAATGAAAATACCATGAAGGAACTACAATGAATAAAATCCTATAATTGAAATACAATGATGGGTAACCAATGAATGAAATACCATAGAGGAATAACAAAAAAAGTAAATACCATGAAGGAAAACCATGAATGATTTTCCACAATGAAAATACCGCAAAAGAAATTCCAAGAAGAAAATACTGTGATTGAATATTATAGTCATCTCCTTACAGATATAATCCTATAACCCATATATCAATAATATCTATATATACTCTCTCCAGTGAGACACACGGTCTCCATGAGACACACATTCTCCATTAGACAAAAAGTCATGGTAATACACACAATCATTGTGGGGAACATAGTATCCATTAGACAAATAGCCTCTACGAGACACATAGTCTTGGTAAGACGAAAAATATTTGTGGGTCACACAGTATAAATGAGACACACAATTTATTTAAGTCACACAGTAATTATATCACATCCATCCAAATGATTTCATCCATAACATTCTCATTCTAGGAGAAGTCACTTATAAATACATTATGCCATATGAAAACATCCACAAAAACCCACTTTTAATATCTCATATGGTATGTCTCATCTCAAGTGTGAAAAATTTTCATACATTTTTTAAACAAACATACCATATCAAAGGTCTGAAAATTTGATGAAAACTGGTATGCAGACCTTACTCAACTCGATCATTCCTACCGTACCTGGCCCGGTTTGAGGGTCTTCCAGGCTGTAGGCCACTAAACTTCATGGCACGACTTACTGGGATCCCTAGATCAGCCCTTAGAGGGCGATCCAGTTTAGCATGCTCGACCCATGTGGCCCTATGTGGGCTGCCTTGGCCTTTTTTCCCATGCACTATGTCCATACCATGTGGTAACTACCACGTCCCACGACCCCATTATTCAACCACCTCACGTTGCAGGGCCACATTGTACATGAAACTCTTCCACTGTGCGTGCAACTCTCATACCCGACTGATCTCCACCACACTAGTGTCCCCATCAACAGGACACTATTCCTCCTCTAATGTCAAAAAAATTGGACAGTCGCAAATCATACCTCATCAAGTCATGTCGTCATTAGATCAACACATTTCGTCTTCCAATTTTATATCAAGAAAAATTAAATTGTTGTTCTTAATTTTATGACAAAGAAGAACATATACCACGATTTTGGGAAACATTTGATGTCTGAATAATTGTTTTTCCTCCATAACACCTTTACCGTGATGTGTCAATCCCATATCCACGATATCAGATCATTTCATCAAGAATCTTATGAAAAAAGATCGATTGATCAGGATGTGTTGAGTTATACAATAAATGAAAAATGTCAATTGAAAACAATGAATTGGGAAAGAAACGAAGAAGAACTAATGAAAGGAACGAATCTCAATTGATGTTTGTTTTGATATCAATTTGACCCCATTAGAATGAAATCAAATAATCCAATAATCACAAATATTAATCCACCATTATAACCCCATTAATATCCATCCAGCAAAATATCAAACCAACAATCAACAAGTTCATGAGTCGGTCCACATTCATCATAGAATTTATGAAGAAGGAAATAATGATGATATTAAATTCCCTACCTTGAGTTAGATAATTCATTGATGAGGAACAATTGTGTGGCTATTGTGGATGATATCATTTATCTCTTTTTCCACGATGATCTATGATCTGATATCTGATCCATCCTTGTTTTTTCGAGTGAATTATCTGCATCCCTAGAGGAATTCAAGGGTTATCACGTAAACCTTGAATTATAGAAAAAAAAATTAATAGTGACAAAAAAATCTCTGTTCCATAAAAAATAATTTATCTTTATATTATTTAATGATGATTCTTCTATTTCTAGGGGGTTTCCACAGAATACCTGCCTCAACTAATGTTAAGTCGCGCCTAGGGAAAACAACACAATAAAAAATCAATGGTGGTATTAGATTTCAAATTCGAGACTATTTTTATAAGGTAATAGGTATTTAAAACATAAAATAAATTTCTTTAATTATTTTATTTATGGTTATGTTTCCTGGTGATGATTTTTTAGATGACTAATGCCGACCAAAGTTTGGTCGCACCTTGAGTAAATCCTCTATTTAGAGCACAATGGTGCCCTAATATTTTTTATATGAGAACTAGTTTTCATAACATTCAACATTTTATGGAAATCCACATGAACATGCTATAAAAAACATAAAATATTTTTAATTAATTTTTCCGGGAAAACAGGGTCGAGGATTTACATGTCGTCTCAATGTCTGGTATCAGTATTTCCCCAAACAATTTCTAAAATAAACATCAATAAATCCCATGTCATTACAACAATAAAACTCCATAAATCCCAAATAAGGATGATTTATGAAATACTAATGATAATTCTAGTCTTCTAGTGGACCTTTATATTTTTATTAAATTATATCATTTATTAAAACATTTATTATTTTTAAGAATCAATTATATAAATTTTGATACAATAATATATTTTCCTTTCTAATAATATCTTAACAACATGATAGCATTGATGAAAAAATTCTAATATTTCACTCAAATATCTATGTTATTGAAAAAATTAGTTCATTCATTAATTATGTTAAAGTATATTTATTGTAAGTTTATAATATAATATAATTTCTATTTCTATTAATTAGATCATTATTATATCCTCATAATGAAAGCAATTAGTTAAATTTTATCATCAATAAATTTTAAATTAAATTTTCATGATGAATATTTATTTATTATATTTCAAATTAATATTTATAATAAAATATATCTATTATGTAAGAATATATTAAAAAGTATTTACTTATTTTCAATATGAGGTTGACATTTTCTTCTCATCTTAAAATAAAATATAATAAATTTCATATTATTTACCATGTGGATGATAAATGTTATAATTTCATCTAAAGGTTGATTTTGGTTGTATTCTACTTATCAGATAAAATTTGGTAAAATTGTTAGTGTAAATATATATGATAATAATATTATTTTTTCCTTTAATTGCCTGATATATAGTTTAACGTGATAAATTACAAAATATGGAATTTAATATTCATAATATCCATAAATAAATTTGACCCTATTATAATCTAAATATAATAATTATTACTTCTATTTATGTATTTTTTAAAATTCAGTTCACAAAACTATATTAATTACATTTAACGCTAATCTCACTATAGTGTTGAGAAGGTGTGTCAAAATAAATTGTGATGTTCAATAGGTTTTTATATCCAAAATGATTTTAATGACATAAATTTAATTAATATATATATATATATATATAATTTAGAAATAATTAATTTAAAACACACTCTAATATATAATTTAGAATTTATAATTATTTAAATAAAAGGGATGTTTTTAACTAAAATGCATTATTTGTAACTATTCATAAAAATTGAAACATCTCAACAAAATAATAAAAATTAAACAAAAGTAATATTTTATATACCACACTAAATGAAAAATATATTTTTTTCATATAAACATTATAAAAGTTTATAAAATTGGATTATAAATGGGGTTTCCATAAAAAGGTGGGAAAAATTATCCTTCTGAAAAATATAGGGTTTTATGCATAAAATTGTGATTGTTCTTATCATATGCCTAAAAAATATATTGGATTAATAAAAAAATAAATTAATGAATATGTATAATATATATTAAATATGTACAATTCAATAATTGTAATTAATTCAATTTATCAAGAAAAAAGGTCTTTTAGAGAATAAACATAAAAAATATCTTTTATAATCAAATGGTATATATTTCCATCTATAATTAATTGGTAAAAAATAAATAAAAATCATAAGCCATATATTTTCATAAGTTAGTTAATAATATTTATATACATATATTTAATGGAAATATTCTATCTTATTATATTAAATACTAATTTTCTAATAATATACCAATTTTTAGAAAATACTTGTCTTTTATGTAACACAAGTTATCCAAAGAACACATCATTGTGAAAAAAATAATCCAATAACAGTATTTAATTTATCAAAATATAATTTAATTTTCTTATTTTGACAATATTTACTTTGAATTTCTTATAACACAATCCAGATATAGTGTTTTGTATATAATAAAAGCAATATTTAGTATTTTTTGAAATGAAACAAATAAAATGATAAATTAAATTATAAAAATAAAATTTTCCCAATATTGGGGTGTAAAATATATAATTATTTTATAAGGTTTTTAAAGAAATAAAAAAGAAAATTTTTTGGTAAAACCATATACCTCTTCATTGGGTGATCTCCTTTGAATAACTTTATAAAGCAACATTAATGGGTCATTTGAGAAGAAAAGAAAGAATTGGTCAAGGGAATTGCAATTGGGAATGATTTTTTGATGAATCTTGTTGACCTAAGGTTATCAATATGTGATTAAATTTAATAAGACTATGTACAATTTTATAGATGCGGGGAGGGATACTCTTAACTCCTTCAACATTAAAATAATATTATGTAATTTTGATGGGGGAGTAGATAAAACATTCCAATTTCATTGATAATTTAATATAACATATAAATAAACTTAAAATAATAATATTTATATATTTTTATTGATATTTAATGCTATATCTCTTAGTTTAACCCCCATTTAAACCCCTTTTACCCTTTACTATGAAAATAAACATTTATCATGGTATGTAAATAATATATTGAAAAATTAATCTAAACATAAGACCTAATGTTAATTACATATATTAAAAAATGTATTCAATTTTAAAATATCCAATTTCTAATAGTTTTAAAAAATTTAATAATTAAACCTACAATGAAAAAAAAATAATGAATAAATGCATTTTTCAGTGAAATATTATTTCAAAAAAAATCATATATGGAATTAATTATAAAAAACATATTTATTACCAGTATATAAATAATATTTATTTGAATTTTAATAAAATATTCACGAAAATTTACCTTTTTATATAATAATTTAATTAAAATGTTCTATAATTATTGTTTTATTAGAATAAATCATTAAGTAAATATTAAAAATTTAAAATATAAATTTCTAATTCAGATGCTAAATTTTTAATTAAATCATTTTAATTTTGAAATATTTTTTTTGATTAATAATATGGATTCATAAAATTCAGTTTTATAATTATATTATGATGATTTCATAAATGTGAAAGTATTTGTAAAATCTATATTTTCAGCATTCACTAAAAAATTGATGTTTTATGAAATATGACATATAACATCCGTATGATAATTTTGATCTATTGAATTAAAATGTAAAATTCATTTCACCACATTAAAATTATAATTTATTTTTCTATATTTTAAAATAAAATACAAAATATAATCAACCAAAGTTTTTATAGAAAAATTATATAAATTAAAAAAATCTCAATATTATATCAAATAAAATTTTATTTATTTTAGTGTTAACTATTAGTTCATATATTGATGTATTTTATTTATGATCAATTAATTTAAAAATTATTAAAAAATATCCTTTATTATATTGAATAATTTTAATCATTTCAGATTAATTAGTTATTTTTATAGCATTAAATTTATTTAGATAAGAAAAATAATATAATTTATGTTTCATAATATCCAATATAATTTTATTTACTAAAATTTAATATAATATTTCTTGTCTTGTTTATTATTGGTGTTTTTTGTAACCCACGATATCAAAAATATCATTATTTAAAGTAGAATTACTTATTGTAATCTTTAGGTGTAACATTCTAAAACCAAAAATAATTTACATTTTAAAAATATTAGTTTCGATAAAAAAATGATGGCATTTTGAATATATTCAAGATTCTAGATATAGTTTATAGTGAAATATCATTCACACTAACATAGGTATTTCTATGAAAATCATCTCATGATTTTGTATAATGCCCTATATAATTGTAGTCGATAAGGATATCATTGTTATCCTTGAACTAATAAATATAAATATTTTGATATGTAATGTGACTTAATTACTATTACAATTGATGTGTGATCTATATAGAGATATCTAATCAATTTCCAAACTAAAATTTCACAGGAGTGAAATTAATAAGATTTATTAGAAGCACATTCCTATAGACTTCAACATTGAATATAATAATCAAATCACTTGATGATTCCTCTGATCAATCACTATCAAATAATTAATGTCACAATTTGATTATATTATAAAACATACATGATATATTGGAGTTGATAGAACTAGAATCCAAAAAAACATCCTAAAATTTTGATATAATAATAAGTATAAATTAATTATTATGGAACATTTTTGGGGTAATTATTTCATAGGTTCTTCCCTTTTCACTTATTCATGGATTTTTTGTATTTCTACTAACCATTCTATACATTTAGTGAGGGTATTAATTTTCTAAATGCCCAAAATATATGAAGTTAAATAATTGAAGTGATGTTGGTGAATTAGATGTGACATTTATATCTTCTCTTGGATTGACCAATCATCTCCTATATCGTCAAAACTTATAAGTAGAATGACTAATAATTCCTCACATAAAACATTTACACGATGCTTTACAAATTCTCTTGGATTCTTCTTACCACATTCATGACATATCTGAAGTTGAATATTCACTCATCCATGTTCTGTATCACCAGAACCATTAAAAACCCCTTTATTTCTGATATGGATGGTTTGACATTTTTGGAACGTTCATGTGGTTAATAATTACTCAATGTCAATCAGTATGCATAATAACCATATTTTTAGTATCATCTCCCAATCATTTGGATTTTCCTTAAAAAGGAATATGAATTTTCCATCACAACCCTTTTAAACTTTGTTCTTTCTAGATCGATTCATTACATGAATAAAGGAACGGTATTAATGTGAATAAATAAAAAATTAACACAATGATATTAGAAGAAGTAACTCAATTAAATGTGTATATCTTATCTTATGACCAAATATTTTCAATATAATTTTTTAATTTTCCTTTAATATTTTTCATTGAACCTAAATATATATAAATCCCTCAAAATGGGTGTTGAATTATGTCAGAATTATTTTACGAAAACAACCTTGGATTTTTATTCAAGGTGAATTGTATGTTTACATTGTTATACACTTTGTGAAGATTAATTTAATATTTAACCACTATATTTAAGTGTTATTACCCATAGGTTATTTTTTGTTAGAGCCTACATCAATTTTTTAACCTAGAAGGGATAACATTAAAATGAAACTACATAAACTATAATATAATAAAATTTCATGATATTATTCTATAAGAAGACCTATCCTACAGTTCTAAATAGTGTTTTATGATTTTAATATAAAAATAACTAAACTAATCGACTAATATAAAAAACCTACTCTAATAACAACTGAGACTTCTCAAACACGCACTCTCGGATCCGAATCTATTGAAACATTTTTACAACATTGTTTTTGAAAATAGGGGTAATAACGCACACCAAAAATTTATATATTTCAGTAGTTTTTACAATACTTCCTAGAAATTCAATAAATGTAACACCCCAATACATTAAATGTTGTTTATTTTTATATATAATAAATATATTCAAAATGAGGAAATGCACACAACACTATGGTCAAATAAAATCAAATAATATTTTTCAAAAATGGAAATTACAACATTGTAATTATTTTGGTGTGTATGATTAAGAATACATAAATCATGAATAGTTATATTGTTTATGTAATGACACCAACTATAGTACACCATGAATAGTGTATTCTTTATAATATTTACATATGATAAATGTAATAACATCCTAGAAGACCATATAGATTTAAATTCTACCTATAATAGATAGATATATTAATCCCATATCAAATTTGAATTCACAATTTTTTTTTGAAGAATATCATTAATCATTCTGATGTATCCTTATATATTATCCATAATACACTTCGTCAATTATAAGGAATAGAAGATAAATAATGGTGATATCCAATTCTTAGTAAGAGGCATGAAATTTGTAATCTATAAAATTTCAATGAATAATAACAAATAAATAATAATCAATATGGTAACATAAATATCAGAAAAAGCATTAAATTTAATTAATTACATGACCATTTTGATTAGATAATAAAATTTCAGTATGGAATGCTAAATAATTGAACAAACATTCCATTTAAATAACAATAATATCATGAATTGATAATGAATAATCAATATGGAAATGAAAATAACTGGAGACACATTAAATTTAAATAACATGACTATCATAAACAAATAATGGATAATAAATATTGAATGGTAAATAACTAAAAATTACTTTTTATAATTAATAGATAATCAAATGAATCTAGAGAAAATATCATTATTTAAATCTCATGGATAATAACTACAATATTATTAATGAAAAAAATGATAAATTATTTTAAGTTATTATCTTAGTCTTAATAACACCACTCATGTCTATAAATTTTACAGTAATGTTTAAAACTTCGGTTAAAACCCTATTTTATTATATCATAATGATTCTACTCATGAGACAACTTATGCATCAAGGGGAAATATAATTTATGGCCCCTCCCATCACTAAATTTCTAAATCATCACTCATATATAAAAAACCGATTTAATTCATGAACAATGTTCCCTATCAACAAATATCGATATCCAGTAATGATTAAAAAATATATCAATATTTTCATAGATAAATTTATAACATTCATTTTCGAACACATTATATTGAAAAGATATATTTTTTATTAAATAAAAATATCAATGATAAATAAACTAGATATTTAAAAGAAATAAAATGTATAATGATCACAGAAATGTGATCCTTTCATGGGTATGTTAATAACTAAAAATGTATCAATAAAGTGAATTTCGATACATTCCATGTCAAACAAAATTTAAACCATGCATATAATTTTTAATTAAGGTATCAATAAAACATATCACCAGTGTATTATTAGTATCACAAAGGGTATTTTTTTTTTGAACAATAGATATACCATATCATATCATAAAAACAATTGTGGAAAATATCATTTTCAATTTGAAATCATATATTTCATAAAATAAAAGAAAAAATATATTTTAAAATTAATTAAATTTAAGAAACACATTGTAACATATAAATATCTAATTACAAATTTATATGTTCAGGATAGTATGAAATTCATTACATGTCATATATAGTAAACTTTTTCACATTTTTCATAAAATCCAAATATGAATTTTTTGAAAAATTAAATGAATATTACATTAATATTTTTAAAAAAAATTATTTGGTTAAAATATTATTTAATAACTCATTTTTAAAATTTTGAAATTTTAAAATCATATTCATAATACATAGTAATTGATGAAAAAGATTTTTAAATAAATATAGAAATGAGTTATGACATTATTATATACATTCTATAAACAACATGAAGTGCCATTGAGTGGAAAATGTTATATTACTTAAAAAATCATGAATAACCAATGGAGAGTAAAATAATATATCTTTCTTAAATAATGATAAAATATGATCTATTATCATAATTTCATGCGTGAAAAATTCCGATTAAAATGAGATAGAAAAATAAATCATAAAAAAAGTAACAATAAAATGATTATTAATAAATGAAACAATTATCTATATGAAATTTAAATAAACATAAAAATGTGAAAATAAAAAATAATATTGTCAACTATCATTAAACACACAGTATTAGAATATCAAACACAAATAAGTTATAATATATGCCAGTGAATGAAAATTGAGATATGAAATTCCTTACTATATGGTAACTTTTATGTAAAATCCATATCGATGAAATAATTCAAAATGAAAATAAACTAAATTATTAATGAATCATTCTAGTAAATTTCAAAGGTATAATATATATAACATATACAATAAATTATGTTTATATCATTTTAATATGTCCCGATGAAGGGAAACTGAAATAAAGTCCCTTACAGTGATTATAAAATTTATATGATGATTTAAACATTGGTTGATTATGAGTATCATGTTGAAATCAACATAAAAAAGGCTATGGTGAAATATAAAAAAATCATAATACATTAAAATTTTAATCATATAATATCATTGACAATATAGAGGTAATATAACCTAATAAAGAAAATTTTAGTTATGAAATTACTTACAATTTAGTAACATTAAATAAAAACATTTGGATGAAACAATAATAATTAAAACAAATATTAATATGAACTTTTAAGGATTCAGGACATTGAATGTAAAACTAGAATTATTTAATCAATATAAAATGAATTATGTTTACAACAATAAAATATGTCTAGATGAAAAACAATTAGACAATGTCCATAATAATGATCATAAAATTTATGTAAGGATTAATAATTAGAATGTTTACATTTATAAAATATAAATAAACATAAATAATATTAAATTAGTAAAAATAAGATACTTAAAATATTATAATATCAATAAAATTGGAGAATTAATATAACTCAATGAAATGAAATTGTCTTAAGAAATTCATTACCGTATGGTAAATTCAATGCCTAATAAATGTTTATGATATAATTAAAATTGAATTTAAAAGACAAAGAGTTATTTAGGAATCATGATATTACATGTAAAATGGAATTTTTATAAACCATATAAATGATTAGGTGAATAATATCGTAATATGACCTAATGAAATGAAACTAAGACGAAGTCCCTTAGCTCACACTTCCTTTTCACTAAACATAAATTAACTAATTGTATAATGGTTTTAATAATTTTATATTTTTATAATGGAACCATATCATTATTTTTAATATCATTTATGATAAACATATAATAGGTAACCACCATTTGGTTAGAAACATGTTATTATTTTTATTATTTGGGATGTCAATTACCTTGTTTTCCCATGCATATTTTTTCATTACAGTTCCAGTTATATTACATATTATATAGTTCCATCATCTAAAAAATTTATTAATGTTTTAAATATAATTATTTTTAAATTATATATAATTTTAAAATTAATAATGAAGTATGAATATGGTGAATGGACTACATCCCTTCATAGAAACAATAGGTTATACATGCACACGAGCGAAATTATCATTCACTTAATTGCAGGATGGGTAAGAAAGTTAGGTATATATTAAATTTAAATATATATAAAATATAATACATATATTTATAACAAATATTCATTAAAAATTCCTTTATTACATTCCATGTAATGATTATGTTAGAAATGAATCAAATCAAATCATTTTGTGGAAGTCTACCATATAAACGACTAACATTATTGTATTTTAAGAAGAAGGGAATGTAAGATGGAATATGTGATATTATATTTAAATTAGTACAATTTTATATTTAACGTAATATAAAAGAATCAACTCTATTATTATATCCTTCCTTTAATGGTGGTTATTGAAGGTTAATTACAATGGTTTGTGAGGTGGTTGTCTACTGTACAGAGGATTGACGGTTTCATTTCCCATTTGATGGAAGAGGTGTTATATTTATATTATTCCATTAACATAATAAATTTTAGAATATTGGAGATACATGTGTTATTAATGCATATTAATTGAAAAATATTTAATGGATTTGGAATAATAAAAAAAGTAAAAACACTCATTTCGGAACGTCATCTCCTCTTTAGGAAAAATCTTTTCGTTTACACCAAAAATCCTTCATATGTATTTTTAATGCTAAATATATATTATTTTTTGAGGTTTGGGAATTAGGGGTAGTGATTTGGGATGTTATTGGAAAACAAATTGATTTTAAGGGTAAAAAAGGGAGGATATGGGTTTTCTTCTATAACTGGGGGAGAAGATATAAATGTAAGTATTGAAAATATTCAATTTTACCCACATTTTAATCATTCAAAAATCCTAAAAATCGATCATTATCAAATGTTAATTGTGATAAGGTATACTTTTGTATATAAAATGGCGTATTAAAAATTAGGTAAGTCATTTTATCCCTATGGTTTAATATTATTCCCAGGTAATTCAGTTTTTTCCTTAACCAAAATAATTAATTTTATCTAATTTTACTAAAGATAATTGTAAAATAATACGTTTAAATTATAAAATAATATATTTTATTTTTATTATAAATATTCAATAAATTTTTTCAAATTATAGTCAATGAATTGGAAGAATAAACTTTGTAATTATACCAAAGATTTGATGAAAATTCAGTTTCTAATGACAAAATTCTCATTAGTATATATTTTTTTAAAAGGAATATTCGGTATAATTTTTATTTAAATTACCAAAATTAGTTAAAACACAATATAAATGACATAATATTAATTTAAAACAAATTTTAAATATATTTCAAAAAATTATTTTTTTAAATTAATAGGAACATTTTAATAAATATAATTATTATTCACTATTAATTGAAATATGATAATATTCAGTAAAATAAAAAAATATTTATAAAATAAATTTGATATTATTATTTCAAAAATGATAATCATTTAGAATAATAACATTTCTATATGTGGTAAAAATTAATTTTAAATAATGTTCTCTAAGCCAAACTAATCAATTGTTTTCTAAAAATATAATTTTTTATAAAAGATATATTATTAGAAAATGGTAATTATAATATTTCTAACAAATATATAAACATATTTATCATAATATAGTTATGAATATTAATTCTCATTAATTTAATTCCAATTTTAGAACGGTATAGTATATTATAGTTAATTTATGCTCGATGTTTCATGTCACATAATCTATAGAATACAACATTGTTTTTATAACGACCCATACTTTACATACATTGTTAATACTTCAAAATTGAAGCACACTTATTACAACATATGACAAAACCACAAAGGACCGTATAGGTATAGTGTCTTTAGAAACTAGGAAACATAAACAACTGGTTCATAAATCTTCTACAGTGTCTCCCATTTATTTCATCATATCTAGGGTCCCTTTTAGAATATTCTACTTAATATCCATCTTCCTGACCTGGGGAAAAGAAAACATAAAAGGGTGAGCTCAAATGCTCAGCAAGGGCAAATAAAGGAAATAAAAATCATATCATATCTTTTTGAAAATCAAAACCTGCAAAAGAAATCATAATATCTTAACATGGAATGAATCATAGAAGTGAAAATGAGATCCCCATAACATAAAACTTGAAACTTTGTGGCATGCACACATAATCATGGAAAATCATTTCTTGTTAGTCATGACTCATTGCCAAGACTATCTTAGTGGACAAAGTCCCTTTCTGAACCGAGTTCACTCCTCGTTTCAGTCCTGTATCACTGAACCGAAATAACCTTCCGTTCCAGCCATGTCTATCTCATGAGATATAAAATCATTACCCAATGCATTGGAGGGAGATATAGGTCCCACCCATCTTATAATGAATCCTTTCTTATGTGTTCCACATAATCATAAATCATACATCATCGTATAACACATGTAACAAAAATGGGATTCTTGAAACATCATGACATCATAAATCAATTCATATAAGATAAAGGAATTCATAAAAATAATTCCATCACAACATGATCAAATCAATTTAATAACAGGGATAAAACAGAACCCTTTATTATCTTAGATGGAAAATAATTTTGATAAAACACTTGAACTCCATTCTTGAGGAAAATATCCTTTCTTCTTCAAAAACATTTTTCCTTTCATAACATGTCATACAACTTTAAAATAAAAGAAGTTGATTAAAAATAAACTTGAAAACTTGTAAAGGAAGCTTCTTGGAAATAATGTTTTAAAAATCCATTCATGCCGTATAAGTTAAAAAAAACATTCTTCTCGTACTTTTGTTGAAAAAGTCAAAAAGTGCCTCGTACGAAAAACGACAAAAGATTCCTTTCATACATATTACTAAAAACTCACCGAAGGGTAAAAAAATGGATTTAAACAATTGTAGGTGGATGGAAATAATATTACATATTGATGAAACATGGATGTGGATGATAAAATACACCCCAGTAAATACTTACGAATAAACAATCTCGGATAAAAGTGAGATTGTGATACTTCCCTTACCTTAGGTCCAATTTGCTTTGTTCGTGTCCGAAGCTCCTGTATAATGGTTTAAATAATGTTATTGACTTATTCCAGAATCATCCATATTGATATGAGATCATATATGGTCATATTATTAACTTCTTGTTAGTAATATTTCATTGTTACTTGTTACTCGGGTCTTTATAACTTTTTGTTCTTATGCGTGTTTTGTTGAATAAATTCTTATTCTTATCTTTAGGTTATAGATAATTCATTTCCATAATTTTATTAGTGTAGTATATACCATATTGATTCATTCAATTCATTTATATAATCATTATGAAATGAAGATCATGTAGAACGAGTCGCATCACATCGTGGAGACGGTATTCCGTACGTACGCACGAGTGATGATATCGTTCCTATGATCGTGGAATTGTATTGGAGTATATATATATTATTTCAGTATCAATATTACTTCATAATAATCATATATAGTTACTCATTACACCGTTATACCCATCCTTGTAAGGTGATGGTGGAAAATAGATTACACCACGGCGTGGAGACGGTATTCCGTACGTACGCACGCGCGGTGATTTCATTTTTCCGTAGGATGGATAGAAGGTGAATTAGGGTTGCTTCATATTTATAATAACATATCAGTATGTAAGTAATACTGATGTTATTACTTTATCATGAAACAACTAAAGAATAAGAAGTTGAAGAAGAAAGAAATTGAAAATATCGGTAATGGATATTACCTCTTCTTTGGAACGCCTCTTTGAATCCTCCACTTAAGGAACTAAGATTGGTCTTTGGAGAAGACCAGGACCTCTAGGATTATTCTAGGGAAGTGGAGAGTAGAAAAGGGCAGGGGTTGGCCGAGCTTGAGTGCTGAAATTGGTGTGAGGAGGAGGGGGAGGAGGTGCCCTTTTATAAGGGAGGAGAGGGGCACCTTAGGAATATCTCAAAATATTATTTTATATTAAAGTCAAAATCGGTTTATAATGGTTCCAAAGGGTCTTATTTCGAAGCTAAAGTGGGGAAGGGTCTAAATCCTATAAACCAATAAGATTTAGACAAGTTTAGGGTATTATTTTAACCTTATCAATTAGATTTAACTCTAAGTTAATTAATTTAACTTTTACCGTGTCTTTTTGTTTTCTTTCACTATATGGTTAATACACTTACTATAACATGCAAAACGAACCCCAAATTGTTTATTATTAATATATATATCCTTATCTAAGTCATTTGGCCGAACATTAGATTTTTAGGAATAAAATAACAATTAATAATATAATATTTGATTTAAAAACTATTTTGTGTCAATTTTGACACTATTTGATATATGATTTTTTGTGAAAGTCATAACAGAATTATATGTTCGAAACAAGTTGATTAAATCAACATTAATATATCATAGTAACCTAGAAAATTAGTGGAATTCATAAAAAGTCTCAAATTACATTTATTTTGGTATTTATATTATTAATTTTGTCAATATTTCATTAATAAGATAATTACTGCATCATCTTTGTGTCAAAATAAATTAAATTATTTGATGTCTAAAAATTACAAATAAAATACCATCATGTAGGAAATCTTTTTAGCTTTATAATGAATATTTACAATCGAATTTATCTTATGTATAACCCCATATTAAAAATGATTTACTTATTAAACTTTGATTTTAGCTATTTTAACCCTTCTTTAAATAAATTAATAATAAATGTCCTAATCTAATCCAAGTGGGCCTAAATGGTCATATTTTATTCCTAAGTTTGTTTTTGGTCGAATTAAACTTGTCCAATAGAATTAGGACATGTGTTAGGGTAATATTGATATCATATTTACCCTTAGTTACCCTATTTACTATTAACCGCGGTAAAAAAGGTAAAAAGTTACTATTCACCAAAAAATTATTTTCATCTCATTGAACAACATTTTTGTCCTTGATATTAACCGTGTCTCTCGGATTTTCGAAATTCCATTTACAGAAGCGGTAAAATTAAGTTTTATGCAAAATTCAGTTTTTTAACCTACCACTTAGTGGTTTCACTATTCATCAAAAATTGAAAGTTTTCAGAAAAATACCAAAATTTCACCCTAGGCTAATTTCGGTATTCTGAGTCCAAAAATGAAGTCCATTTTGAAAAATAAAATTTATAAATTTTCAAAAAGTGGTTATTACTATTCATAACGGCTAGTTTTAATAGCATATTGTTGTTTAGTGAAACTCGGTATTGCGTACGACGCAAGCTATCGAGGAAGGTCGCGATTGCGTGTAAAGCAAGCCAAGCAAGTGTTGTGTAGAAAAAGATTCCTTTGATGATTTATATAACATAAAAGTCTCGGGTGTTACATTATACCCCCCTTAAAATGAATTTCTCCCTCGAAATTCGTCACTTTGTTACAAACAGATGAGGATACTTCTCCCTCATCATATCCTCGCGCTCCCATGTAGCTTCTTCAAGTTGGTGGTTCCTCCATAAAACCTTCACTAAGCGAGTGGTCTTGTTTCGTAGGACTTTTTCGCTACGATCTAGAATCTCTATCGGCTGTTCTTCATAAGAAAGATCTTGCTCCAGCGGTACAACTTCTGAGCTGAGTACATGTGAAGGATCTGGTATGTACTTTCTCAGGAGAGATACATGGAACACATCGTGAACTTGAGAGAGATTCGGTGGAAGCGCCAATCGGTAAGCTACCTTCCCAACACGATCCAGTATTTCGAAAGGACCGATATATCTAGGGCTCAACTTCCCCTTCTTCCCAAATCTCATAACCCTCTTCCAGGGAGATATTCGTAAGAACACTTTATCACCCACTTCAAACTCTAGGTCTTTTCTTCCGTTGTCGGCATAACTTTTATGTCGACTCTGAGCTGCTCTTATGTTTTGTTGAATAGATCTGACCTTTTCTACCATTTCATCAACGAGATCAGGTCCTAATAGCTTTCTCTCCCCAACTTCATCCCAGCAAGTTGGAGTCCTGCATTTCTTTCCATAGAGAGCTTCATAAGGAGCCATCTGAATACTGGAGTGAAAGCTATTATTATATGAAAATTCCACCAAAGGTAGGTGTTGATCCCAACCTCCTTTGAAATCCATAGAGCAAGCTCTCAACATATATTCTAGTGTTTGAATTGTTCTCTCAGACTGACCGTCTGTCTGGGGATGATAAGCAGTGCTGAAACTCAACTCTGTATCCAGAGTATGCTGAAGACTTCGCCAGAACTTCGAGGTAAATCTCAGATCTCGATCAGATATAATAGAAAGTGGTACTCCATGCAATCTCACCACTTCCTTTACATATATCCTGGCAAGCTGATCTAGAGAGAAATCCTCTCTAATAGCAATGAAGTGTGCAGACTTTGTAAGACGATCAACTATGACCCAGATAGCATTATTGCCTTTGGATGTTTTAGGAAGTCCTGTGACAAAGTCCATAGTGATGTTTTCCCATTTCCATTCGGGTATTGGTAATGGTTGTAACATCCCCTTAGACTTCTGTCTCTCACCTTTAACTTGTTGACAAACCAAGCATCGAGAGACATATTCAGCAACATCTCTTTTCATGCCATCCCACCAGAAGTACTCTTTCAGGTCCCTATACATCTTCGTGCTTCCAGGATGAATAGAAAATGATGAACTATGAGCCTCATCCAGCAGCTCATTCTTTAATTTGGGGATGGGAGGAACGCAAACCCGATTCCTGAACTTTATTATCCCATCACAATAAAGGTTGAATTCAGGAACATTTCTCACCTTCTTTTGTAACTCGACATCTTCTTTCTGTGCCTCTTTAATCTTCACATGAATAGATGGTTGAACATTCATTTGAGAAAGATAAGATTTTCCCCTTCCATTATAATTCCAAGATCCATCCTTTGTAAATCCATAAATATTGGATCTTTTGTGATCCTCATCATGGATAAACTAGCATGGTCTTGTCGACTTAATGCATCTGCCACCTTGTTTGCTTTCCCATGGTGGTAATGGATTGAGCAGTCATAATCCTTAATCAGCTCCAACCATCTTCTTTGGCGCATATTCAGCTCCTTTTGTGTGAAAATATACTTTAAACTTTTATGATCAGTATAAATATCACACCTTTCACCATAAAGGTAATGCCTCCAAATCTTTAATGCAAAGATTACCGCAGCCAACTCCAAATCATGTGTTGGGTAATTTTTCTCATGGATTTTCAACTGTCGTGAGGCATAAGCTATTACCATATCATTTTGCATAAGAACACACCCCAATCCCTTCTTGGATGCATCACTGTAGATCACAAACCTTTCTCCACTACAAGGTAGTGTGAGCACAGGTGCACTGGATAACCTTCTTTTCAACTCCTTGAAATTCTCTTCACATTCCTCTGTCCAGACAAACTTAACTCCTTTTCGAGTCAACTTGGTGAGTGGATTAGATAATCGTGAAAAATCTTTTACAAAACGTCGATAATATCCAGCCAAACCAAGAAAACTTCGGATCTCAGTTACTGTTGTTGGTCTTGACCATCTTTCGATAACCTCTGTTTTTGCTGGATCCACAGATATCCCCTCTTTTGAGATTATATGACCCAAAAATGCAACTTTTTGAAGCCAAAATTCACACTTGGTAAATTTGGCATAAAGCTTCTCCTTTCTCAGGGTCTTCAATATAATTCTCAAGTGATCTTCATGCTCTTCCTTGCTCTTTGAATAGACAAGAATATCGTCTATAAAGACTACCACAAATTGATCAAGATAGTCTCTAAAGACTCTATTCATTAGATCCATGAAGATAGCAGGGGCATTAGTAAGACCAAATGGCATCACTATAAATTCATAGTGTCCATACCTTGTACGGAAAGCCGTCTTTGGTATATCCTCCCTTTTTACCCTTAATTGATGATACCCTGAATGAAGATCAATCTTGGAAAAGTATTGAGCTCCGCGTAGTTGGTCAAATAAGTCATCAATGCGTGGGAGAGGATATTTGTTCTTGATAGTGATCTTGTTATGTTCTCGATAATCAATGCAAAGTCTCATTGATCCATCTTTCTTCTTAACAAATAGAACAGGTGCTCCCCAAGGTGACGCACTAGGGCGTATGAATCCCTTATCAAGATTCTCTTGGAGTTGCTTCTTCAATTCCTGCAACTCAATTGGGGCCATTCTATAAGGTGTCTTTGAAATAGGCAAAGCACCCGGTACGAGTTCTATTGAAAACTCAACTTCACGATTTGGTGGAAGACTCGGCAATTCCTCCGGAAAGACATCATCAAACTCCCGTACAATGGGCATATTCTTAATCGTGAGTTTCTCACCAACCATTTGAGATAAATAACCTTCATTTAGTGGTATCAAGACCCATAAGATGGAAGAAATTTCCACTGGAAGGTTATATTCATCCTTGCATCGATAGACGATCGTAGATTGATCTGGAATATGAAATGTGACTTCCCTTCTTTGGCAATTGATATGAGATCCATGTAGAGAAAGCCAATCCATGCCAAGAATCACATCAAATTCCACTAAAGGAAGGATCACAAGATTTGCAGGAAGCACTTTCCCACAAACTTCGATCGGAGAAGAATTATAAACTTTTGATGCGATTGATGTGCCATTAGGTGTTGTCACAGCTAACTCAACATCTAATTGTTGAGGTAATACGGTGATACCCTTAGAAAAGTCTTCAGAAATAAAAGAGTGGGTGGATCCAGAATCAAATAAAACATTTGCTACTTTAGAGTGGATGGTAAGTGTACCTTTCACCACATCGTTATCGTACTCCACATCGCTGATAGAAATTGCATGTGACTTTCCTTTGTCTTTAGCCTTAAGAGTTTGTTGACGTCAACCATCATCATCAACCCTTGGATTTGGGCATTGATTGGCATAATGCCCCATCTCCTTGCACTTGAAACATTGAAGTGTAGTAGGTTCATTCTGTGTATCCCTTCCTTTGTTTGCATCATTAGACATCTTCTTCCCATTATCACGGCATTCAAATGCCCGATGGCCTTCCTTTCCACATTTAAAACATTTACTTGTCCCTTTAAGACAACTCCCTCCATGTTTCTTTCCACACTTTGAGCATAAGGAAAAGCTCATCTTCTTTTCCGTGTGCTCTTTAGATTTTTCTTTGAATTCCATCTTCCTCTTCTTATCAAACCCATGTGACTGATGGGTTACTCCAATCTCCATCTCGACTTTGAGAGCACATCGAACGATTTCCTCATAGCTATTGAAGTCCCTTATGGCTAATGCCCTTCGAAGACTTGGTTTTAAGCCACTAAAGAATCGATCGATCTTACTCTCAGGTTGGATAATAATACCAGAAGCGTGCCTTGCAAGTCTTGTAAAATTTGCTTCATAGTTACTAACAGATTCATCATCCCTTTGCTTCAGTTCAAGGAACTCTTTCTCCATCTTTGTTCGGAGAATACGAGGGAAGTACTTATTGAAAAACAAGTTCTTGAACTCGTCCCATTCCATGGACTCAATTTCATCTCTTTGCCTTGTATTCTTAACAAGATTCCACCATTGATCAGCATCTCCTTCCAAACGATACACTGCTAGGATGACTTTATCATGCTCAGAACATTGAAGAACTGAAAATATCTTTTCAGTAGTACTAATCCATTGTTCAGCAACTAATGGATCAGTAGACCCGCTGAAAGAAGGTGGACGCTGCCTCATGAAGGATTCAACAGAATGTTATTCCCTCCTTTGTTCGTTTGGAAATCCTGCATGATTCATAGCTTGAGAAAGTTGTGTGAGCATGGCTATAAGATTTTGCATTCCAGCTCCCATATCGTTTGGTTGCTCAGGGGGACAATCATTGCATTTCCCATCGCATTCCGCATTAACACGGTTCCTTCGGGTTCCAGCCATTGACTAAAACCAAGAAGAATAGTGTGAGCAACACTAATTATAATAGGAAACCACATAATTCAAGAATAAAATTTTCATGCTTAAGGTCTTATCCTAGGTTATTCAAGGCCATTTCTAAAACACTAAGATTGTGTTCTATGCTTAGACTTATCCTTAGGGTTCTTACTAAGGCTTTCACATCCTAGTTTCCAAAGGTTGGCTATACCTTTCCTCTGATACCAACTATAACGACCCATACTTTACATACATTGTTAATACTTCAAAATTGAAGCAAACTTATTACAACATATGACAAAACCACAAAGGACCGTATAGGTATAGTGTCTTTAGAAACTGGGAAACATAAACAACTGGTTCATAAATCTTCTACAGTGTCTCCCATTTATTTCATCATATCTAGGGTCCCTTTTAGCATATTCTACTTAATATCCATCTTCCTGACCTGGGGAAAAGAAAACATAAAAGGGTGAGCTCAAATGCTCAGCAAGGGCAAATAAAGGAAATAAAAATCATATCATATCTTTTTGAAAATCAAAACCTGCAAAAGAAATCATAATATCTTAACATGGAATAAATCATAGAAGTGAAAATGAGATCCCCATAACATAAAACTTGAAACTTTGTGGCATGCACACATAATCATGGAAAATCATTTCTTGTTAGTCATGACTCATTGCCAAGACTATCTTAGTGGACAAAGTCCCTTTCTGAACCGAGTTCACTCCTCGTTTCAGTCCTGTATCACTGAACCGAAATAACCTTCCGTTCCAGCCATGTCTATCTCATGAGATATAAAATCATTACCCAATGCATTGGAGGGAGATATAGGTCCCACCCATCTTATAATGAATCCTTTCTTATGTGTGCCACATAATCATAAATCATACATCATCGTATAACACATGTAACAAAAATGGGATTCTTGAAACATCATGACATCATAAATCAATTCATATAAGATAAAGGAATTCATAAAAATAATTCCATCACAACATGATCAAATCAATTTAATAACAGGGATAAAACAGAACCCTTTATTATCTTAGATGGAAAATAATTTTGATAAAACACTTGAACTCCATTCTTGAGGAAAATATCCTTTCTTCTTCAAAAACATTTTTCCTTTCATAACATGTCATACAACTTTAAAATAAAAGAAGTTGATTAAAAATAAACTTGAAAACTTGTAAAGGAAGCTTCTTGGAAATAATGTTTTAAAAATCCATTCATGCCGTATAAGTTAAAAAAAACATTCTTCTCGTACTTTTGTTGAAAAAGTCAAAAAGTGCCTCGTACGAAAAACGACAAAAGATTCCTTTCATACATATTACTAAAAACTCACCGAAGGGTAAAAAAATGGATTTAAACAATTGTAGGTGGATGGAAATAATATTACATATTGATGAAACATGGATGTGGAAGATAAAATACACCCCAGTAAATACTTACGAATAATCAATCTCGGATAAAAGTGAGATTGTGATACTTCCCTTACCTTAGGTCCAATTTGCTTTGTTCGTGTCCGAAGCTCCTGTATAATGGTTTAAATAATGTTATTGACTTATTCCAGAATCATACATATTGATATGAGATCATATATGGTCATATTATTAACTTCTTGTTAGTAATATTTCATTGTTACTTGTTACTCGGGTCTTTATAACTTTTTGTTCTTATGCGTGTTTTGTTGAATAAATTCTTATTCTTATCTTTAGGTTATAGATAATTCATTTCCATAATGTTATTAGTGTAGTATATACCATATTCATTCATTCAATTCATTTATATAATCATTATGAAATGAAGATCATGTAGAACGAGTCGCATCACATCGTGGAGACGGTATTCCGTACGTACGCACGACTGATGATATCGTTCCTATGATCGTGGAATTGTATTGGAGTATATATATATTATTTCAGTATCAATATTACTTCATAATAATCATATATAGTTACTCATTACACCATTATACCCATCCTTGTAAGGTGATGGTGGAAAATAGATTACACCACGGCGTGGAGACGGTATTCCGTACGTACGCACGCGCGGTGATTTCATTTTTCCGTAGGATGGATAGAAGGTGAATTAGGGTTGTTTCATATTTATAATAACATATCAGTATGTAATTAATACTGATGTTATTACTTTATCATGAAACAACTAAAGAAGAAGAAGTTGAAGAAGAAAGAAATTGAAAATATCGGTAATGGATATTACCTCTTCTTTGGAACGCCTCTTTGAATCCTCCACTTAAGGAACTAAGATTGGTCTTTGGAGAAGACCAGGACCTCTAGGATTATTCTAGGGAAGTGGAGAGGAGAAAAGGGCAGGGGTTGGCCGAGCTTGAGTGCTCAAATTGGTGTGAGGAGGAGGGGGAGGAGGTGCCCTTTTATAAGGGAGGAGAGGGGCACCTTAGGAATATCTCAAAATATTATTTTATATTAAAGTCAAAATCGGTTTATAATGGTTCCAAAGGGTCTTATTTCGAAGCTAAAGTGGGGAAGGGTCGCAATCCTATAAACCAATAAGATTTAGACAAGTTTAGGGTATTATTTTAACCTTATCAATTAGATTTAACTCTAAGTTAATTAATTTAACTTTTACCGTGTCTTTTTGTTTTCTTTCACTATATGGTTAATACACTTACTATAACATGCCAAACGAACCCCAAATTGTTTATTATTAATATATATATCATTATCTAAGTCATTTGGCAGAACCTTAGATTTTTAGGAATAAAATAACAATTAATAATATAATATTTGATTTAAAAACTATTTTGTGTCAATTTTGACACTATTTGATATATGATTTTTTGTGAAAGTCATAACAGAATTATATGTTCGAACCAAGTTGATTAAATCAACATTAATATATCATAGTAACCTAGAAAATTAGTTTAATTCATAAAAAGTCTCAAATTACATTTATTTTGGTATTTATATTATTAATTTTGTCAATATTTCATTAATAAGATAATTACTGCATCATCTTTGTGTCAAAATAAATTAAATTATTTGATGTCTAAAAATTACAAATAAAATACCATCATGTAGGAAATCTTTTTATCTTTCTAATGAATATTTAAAATCGAATTTATCTTATGTATAACCCCATATTAAAAATGATTTACTTATTAAACTTTGATTTTAACTATTTTAACCCTTCTTTAAATAAATTAATAATAAATGTCCTAATCTAATCCAAGTGGGCCTAAATGGTCATATTTTATTCCTAAGTTTGTTTTTGGTCGAATTAAACTTGTCCAATAGAATTAGGACATGTGTTAGGGTAATATTGATATCATATTTACCCTTAGTTACCCTATTTACTATTAACCGCGGTAAAAAAGGTAAAAAGTTACTATTCACCAAAAAATTATTTTCATCTCATTGAACCACATTTTAGTCCTTGATATTAACCGTGTCTCTCGGATTATCGAAATTCCATTCACAGAAGCGGTAAAATTAAGTTTTATGCAAAATTCAGTTTTTTAACCTACCACTTAGTGGTTTCACTATTCATCAAAAATTGAAAGTTTTCAGAAAAATACCAAAATTTCACCCTAGGCTAATTTCGATATTCTGAGTCCAAAAATGAAGTCCATTTTGAAAAATAAAATTTATAAATTTTCAAAAAGTGGTTATTACTATTCATAACGGCTAGTTTTAATAGCATATTGTTGTTTAGTGAAACTCGGTATTGCGTACGACGCAAGCTATCGAGGAAGGTCGCGATTGCGTGTAAAGCAAGCCAAGCAAGTGTTGTGTAGAAAAAGATTCCTTTGATGATTTATATAACATAAATGTCTCGGGTGTTACAGTTTTCTTAAAATATCAAGTTCTTATATTTTTTACAAGTAAAAATTAAATTCAATTTCCATATAATAATTAAAAATAAAATAAAGAAAATTATAAATTAAATGAATTTTTTTCTAATGAATAGTATTTTCAAAAAGTGGATTTAGTTTGACTGTTTACAGATAATTTAATATTAATTTAAACTAATTTTGAAAATTTTATTTTTAAAAATAATATTCATTTTTGAAATAATCATATTAATATTTCAATAATGTAATGTTTTTGGATTTGTTAATAAATTTTCAATTTTCAATGATAAGTAAAAAATATGTTTCATTAATTAAAAACATCATTTTAGTATAAAGTAACTACTATAACCATTTAATTTTAAATGATCACTTTAATTTAACCAAAGTTTAGTTATATATTAATTAATCAAATTACATTATTCAAATCAATATCATATTTAATTTTTATATAATTTTTCTTTTCCACTTTTGGGAAAAATATTATTTTCAAAAACATTATTTCAAATTGTCTGCGAGTTTAATTTGAAATTTAATTATGAAACCTCGATACATTAAATTAGTATTAGTGAATTTATTATTTGGAATCAGAATAATTTATGTTATCTTATGATTACATATTATTTTTTACCTTAATGAATAATTAAAACACTACAAATTATTTATAGCAGTTATGGTAAAAATATAAATACTACAGGGGCTTTAATATAAAAATATATTGGCTAATAATGAACCAATACTTGAATAATTTAAATTTTATGATATTATTTAGACAATAATATTTTTTGGTTCTCAACATGAAAATTTGGAATCCATTTTCCATAAGAAAAATGTTGGTTGAATTCATTCTTTTCCAAAATTCCAAGTGTGTCATCTCTCTCACTTATAAAAGGATCCCTCTCTCCTACCCATTCAACACAACCAAAACCAATTGTACAATCTTATCAAATCTCAAATAAAATCACTAAATATTTTTCCCCATCCTATAAATTTTATTTTCATAAACCCAATTTTGGAATTATTTTGCTGAAAACCAAATGAAGTTGTCTAAATACGAGGTAACATCCTTAACCAAGAGTTTTCTGTTATTTTACCTCCCACTCATTTAAATATTATTTATAAATTCTGTATAATTTTCTATTCATCTTTAAAATATTGATATATTTTATGTTAAGGTAATGACCTACGACCGTCTCCTCCTCCCTCAAATTTGAGAAAAAACTCTTCATCATGGGTGTGATGAACTACAGCCGTAAAAATTCATATAATTCGTTTTCCATCACCACTTCTCATAGAAGTATATAGTTATGTATCAAATATTTTTATATTATATTTATCATATAATTATAATTAATCAATTATAACAATATATATACCTTCTAAATTTAGATTCCATAATGAATACAATAATGTCATTCATGTGGACCGTGTACTACCACATCGTGAAGCGATGTGAGTGGTTTTTTACATTTATTAATTTCATTTAAATAAATTTCTATTTATTTAATCCTTAAATATTATATATATGAAATATAAAAAAATTTACAAAATAAATATGTCAAATTCTATCTTACCTTATCATTTAATGAAAATATGATTATGTCGTTCATGTTTATAATAGACTGCCACCTCACAAAGATATGTGATTTTTTTATTAATGTATCACATGAATTGTATGTTTATGTGTAGGTAATGAAATAATATTATATTTAATATATAATTATCATCCTAGAAGTATAAAATAAATCTTAATATATTTCCATCATGATCTTTAAAAATCACAATTCTCTTCATGCATACGTAAGACCCATCATTTCCATGATTGAAACACTTATTTATGTTCCAAAAAATATACCATTAAATGTTTAAAAAATGTTAATTATATATATAAATGATAAATATGTCATTTCTAAATTTATTGGGACGATTCATTGAAATATCATTGACTCATGTCACCTTACCAATGATAATTTTGATATATGAAGATATTAATATTAAAATATCATATGCAAAATTAATTGGTCATATAATTTAATATAACATGGTAATAAATAAAATTAATGGTATAATAAGTTTATTAATTTTTTTATTCAATGATTTAAATAATGCATGCGATGAATCATGATCATGTAAAGAGGTACATCTTAAAAACCCATTTTCATTGGGTTATGACTATTCTCCCTTTAACTCACCTTCGCTCTCATTAATTTTATGGAAAACATATAAAGTATGTATATACATATCTCACATGTATATTTATGTTATTATACCTTCATTTTATGGAGAAAAAGAAGCCTTATGACCATTTATAAAATTTATTCTTTAAGTAATCTCTTTTCATTGCATACAGGACAAAATTTTACAACCCATTTCATTCCATGGGTAATTATTCTCTTTATAAGATATTATTCTTATAATTTTGTGGCATGAATATGCATGTATATGAAACCTATGTGATGGGTGGGAATAGAATTATATATCCCTAAAATTCATTGGTTAGCTCTTTTGTCTCATGACACATCATTTATGGGATTAGGGAGTGAAAATAATCAACTATGAGACATTGTACACCATGTGATCTAGTCATGGCAGATATAATTGACATATGTTTATGTCATGTTTTATGTCATTTCAACTCTTACACGTTTCAATGATGTCATGATTCAATTATCATAATGTTATTCTTGCACTTCATTACTCGAATACCTTTTCTTTTATGATGTCATGTTATAGATATGACTCAATTATTATACTTTATTGACATGTTTATTCTTTTACTAGGATATTGAGTTCACCCCATTCTTTCATTAATTACCCAATATATCACATATTGTTTTAGGATATCAAATGGATTTACAATCACATAATAGAAAATAAAAGATGGATTCCATGATTTAGTTTCCTTTGATGTATTAAAAACCTTTTATAAAAAAGATAATAGTCCATTATGTTCCCTAATTATTAATTATTGGATATCTGTTTTTTTGTAAATTTTAATAAAATGAGTAAAATGAAGGGGTCACTATATTTAGAATGAATTTAAATGTTTAATTAACCTTTATAAAGTAGGATGATAAAATTTTATTGAAACACTATGTATAGTTTCATGGATATTTATAATTATAATCCCATGTACTAGAAAATTAATTTGAATTTGGTTGATGTATAGAGAGTGTGGTTTCTGAGAAATTACATCCTTTTGTGGATTAAACAAAAGTACCTGGTTATGGCATAGATATACCTAGGTGAAATAACTTATAAAAAGGAACATCAAACGTCACACCATCATTACCTAGTACACAACAATGATCTTTACTGCACAACAAGTATTATACTCACGAGATATTTTATATAAAATAAAAAATGTTTTTATAAAAAATTGGGAAGGAATAAAAAATTTATATAATATTATATTTTATGAAATATTATATGGGTAACATATGTTGAAAATTATATATATATTCACATGTTAATAATATATGAGTTATTCCTTTAATAATAAAGGTTTCACATATTTTTTTTAATATTTTTAAAGTAATCATCAATAGTTCTCCTAATATTTCAGTATAATGGATCAAAAAACGGGGAATCCTTGTTAAAACCCATTATGAGGGGAATATGATTACTTTAAAAATGATATGAATATCCTTATGGATGAAATATTTTGGAACTTCATGAAAATATTTTTAATCTAACGAAATTATTATACCATAATGTGAATCATGATAAATTCATGAAACCTCTCATGAATCCAAATGATAAAATTGAGTCATTTATATGGAAAATCTCTCCAAAATTTAGTGAATCACCCAATCCCTTAAATGTGTTAATCTGTATCAAATCTATTGAAATGTTATTATATATCCTTTAAATCTAAGATAAAAGGAATATTGTTCTAGATTTATATCTTATGGTGGATGAAGCTGATCAATGGTGTAAGGTGGTCATCAATATAAATCTAATGGACGATTACATTGAGATAATGTAGAATGAATTCCAAAAAAAATTCAATAAATATTTTACTCACACTCTCTGACATAATAATGAGGTTGATTTCCTTATATTTTAGAAAAATGATGACAATTATTTTATGCGGTATGAAAAACACATCACAATACCTGTATAAAATGCCTCCAAATTTTTCGTTCCCTGAAAGTAAACATGACAAATAAATTAGTGGGAAAATTCCAAGTCTACTAAATGAATTGTAAATTCAATTAAACAACATCTATGATGAAATTTCCCAATGTTTCTTCATAGTTGACATCATGATAAGAAAAACCAATGTCACTCATAGTTATAATTATAGGGAAATGGAGTATAAAAATTATTGTATGATTGATAAATTCAATGATTGGGAAAAAAACGAACATCCATCTTGTTGAATATGTTGTGACAATCTTCATGTAAATTTTATAAAGGGGAATATGTAGTGATTCAAGTGTGGGAATGAAGGGAATAAATCCAGTGATTGATGATGACTGAAACCCTCAAATGTAATAGAATAAATCAATGTTCAATCTATCCATCATCTTATGTTCCATTATTACAAATTGAAGGACCAATGATACTACATAAAACAATGTATTTAGGAAAGGGTTTTTGGTGAAAATTAATGACAACAAGCTCTATGGAATAGACAGTAAGGGTGAGCTGACACCATCATAACATTAGTGCAATATTCTAAAAATGAAGTCCTGAATCATATGATATTTATTTTTTCATTAACATAAAAATTAATTTTTGATACAATTTCTACACGTTCCTTCATATCAAAAATGTTTTGCAGAACTATCTATGCACTACATAAAAACATGTATATTGTGCCATCATTAAATATTGATAATGGGTCAAATATTTTATACTAATAATAAAACTCATTAATTATCCATATTTGTGGGATAAACATCCAAGAAAACCTTGTGATACTTCATTTTGAAGAATTTGGTACAATTCTGAGCTTTAAATGTGTTTCTTTATATATATCCTACATAAAATTCCATGAGAAAGAAATCACCCAGAAAATTTTGAATCGCCCACCGACATTATATAATTGAAAGGGGGAGGGCGATTATCTTTTGGAATAATTACTTGAATCATCGATATATTTTCCTTTTATTAAATTGTACCTATCCAAAATTAATGGGACAATAGAAATTATTTTGATTAAAGAAATACCAATTGTGAGGGATTATAATGTTGTATTTTACATATAGTTTCATGTTTTTAATCCACATTTATATATGGAATTTTCAATTGATATTACACCTGTATCATTTCCTAGGTCAAAATATCCATATAGAATGGCCATTGTTAAAATTGAGGAACTGATTATCAAAATAAAAGGATAATCAATATAAAAGATTTAAAAGCCCATGTGATTCACCATGGGGTGCACCAATCATCATATTCATGAATAATGTTGGGTTAATACATCTAAATATCGATTTTCATGAAATCAAAAAACCATGATAATGAAAAAGTGTCCACTTATATATATATATGTCTTGTTCGACTGCCTACAAAGGGATTAGTGTTTCTCTATACTGGTTCTTCGTTATATATATCAATAATTGTGGGAGAAGATAGAAGATATTCCCAAAAAATCATTTTAAAATGTCATGAAAAATATGATTTTATAGTGATCCCTTTATTACTCACTATTTTAATAGAACATTTTCTAGACTAAATGATATTTTCTTTAGGGATTACATAAAAACTGGAATTATTAATATATGATATTCCAATATAGTTTTTAATGAATAGAAGAATGATAAAAATTATAATAATGTGATAACATTATTTAGAATAGAGAATATATATATGAATATTATAGTAAATGTGTTTTACTGGTGAACGAAGTATCATTATATTGTAATATCATCACCTATAATGTAATATTTGTGGACCCATTTAATAAAATATAAATTGAGTACAAGCCAAGACCAACATATACAAGGGAGATCCATAATTTCCCTGGATTATCTATGTATTAATGATGAACACTCAAAATAATATCATAAATACTAAACCCAAAAAACAAGCTAACATAGAAGGTAGTAATGTTTATCTAGGGCATTGAATTTTTCGAGTGATTTAATGTATTGAAAAAAGGCTTTTCACTACACCACAACATACAATCCCCCTAAGTGGGTAGATTTTTTGGTATACAATGACGATTTATATAATGGAACAAGTTTTTTTAATATTGTAGAATCATAATGTGATAGCCAAGGAAACAAGAAACATTATATTTCATGAGAAGATCAATGCCACAACATGCATGGATTTTGAAGTGTTGATCATTTATATTGAATATATTGTGACATAATCTATATAGGGATAATTTTGAAATATATTTAGATCTCAAGAGCATCAAATATATATTAAAATAAAAGGATCTTAAGATGATACATTGAAGATGAAAATGGATGATCAGTGACTATAGCTACTCAATTCAATGCCATCATTGAAAACAATAGAAAGTGGACATTACTATATTTTAGAATTATCTTATGATTTTATCAATGATGAAAGCTGATATGGTTGAAATCTATGTAGATTTAAAAAATATGGATATAGTAGTGGTAAGTGTATATTTATCCCACGTTTATCAAATAACTTATCAACCATCTATTTTTGAGATAAACAAGTATTCCCAAAAAATTGATGGGTGGCTACAAAAACCAATATTCAATATTCCAGAGATCAACCTTACTAATGATGGGGTTATAAGGTTTAAAACCTAGATATAGGTCCCTTAAAAACCATAGCTAATGTGATAGCTTCTCGGTGATTTTATTATATCATCATTCTCTATTCATATTGGAAGAACTAATATGTATATAGATCTAAATAATCTTCTTGTGGGATAACATAAAGATTTAGATTTTAAATTTTTTTATATCAATACCCAGTATTCATACAAGTCAATGATAGATGATGGATGTATAATTATATGGTACAACCATTACTAATACTATTACAGAAATTGGAAAACCATACCATCAATTTCATCATAGGTCTCCCAATGACACCTAATGGCCAAAATTCCATCTGAGTGGTAGTCAATCCTCTTAAAAAGATTGCATATTTCACTTATATCATGGATGATTTATCTTTCTAAAACTCACTATGATGTAAAAAATAGATGTGTTAATATTTCATGTACTTATACTCCCTGTTTTATTTAATTGATCTATGATACTCACCTCGAGGTTCTACATTATCATCATGTAATAGATTGATACAATACTCAGTTTCACTAGTGTTTATCACCCTCATTAAAATTTTCAATCTAAAAAAAGAAAGCAAAATATAGAAGATATACTTATGAATTTTTAAATGGATTTCCAATGTTTTTTGGATCAACAACATATACTAGTAGAGTTTTTATACGACCATAGTTTCCATTATAGAATTTAAATGGAACTTTATGAGTCTCTTCATGGGATGTAGTGTCAGACATAGACATGTTTGAATAAATTTGGTGAGTGGATTATGATAGGACCCAATAATTCCTAAGAGATGATATTGGATGTAAAAACAATTCAATGATACCAGAAATTTGTGAAAAGTTAGCGGGAAATCAATGTAAACCATAATCAATGTGAGGTAAATTTTTTTATCACAAGTAATATGTTCTTCGATATTTCATAGAGAAATCAATTCATTAGTTTTATAAAGGATGGGAAACATATTCCTAAATACATTGTACCCTTTGAGATCTTTGATCTCATTTGAACAGAGGCCTACCGACTCGCACTCCAACCTTAATTGTAACATGTAAATAATGTGTTTTGTGTATCCCTTTTGAGTAAGTCCATAATATATCCCTCACATTATTTTAATCTAGAGGTGGTTCCATTGGAGAATAAAATTTTATATTAGGTGTATCTAGTGAATATCTCATATCATAGAGTAATAGTTAAATGAAAAAAATATAGCCCACTTATTCAATGTGTTGTGGAGAATGCAAATGTTACAATTAACCAAAAGTCTGCTATCCTATTTTCATCATAGTATGTAATTTTTAATTTTTAGGTTGAATATTAGTGGGGGGATATAACAACCAAATATGATATTATGTATTTATTTGTTAATAAATTCAATATATTTGATATCTTTCAATGCACAAAACACATGGATTTAACGAAATAAGATACTCTATTATTTAAACATATCAATTATAACATAGACATTATGTTTGATAGTATGAATATGACACACTAAATTATGAAACCATATATTATTGAAATATTCATATATCATATTTCATGGTTTTTTACTAATTAGATTAAATAAGAAACATTTGAGTGAAAGTGATTTTTTAAAGTAGTATTTTCCTAAAATGAATTTTATTAATGCTTCGAACACATAATTTAATTTTAATTTTTTTAATAATTTTATAAAATTTAGTTTAGAAATTTAACATATTTCCAGAGTTCATCATGTTAAAATTATATTATATCCATTTTTTGGGTTTTTTCAAAAAAAATTCAATTTACATCGAATAATGAAAAATAATAATTTTTATTATGATCTTTTTTTAATTTTAAATATTTACATGCCCCATTTTATTTTAATGTTTCTATAAAACCTAAATTTTATAATTTATATAATAATATTTCTAAATTATATTAGTATAATAAATTTCTAATTTAAATGTTATACAACAACCTTCTCATATTTTGAATGTTTACGTTTTGAAAACTATTTTTTATAGGTCCAGTAGTTTAATATTAAATTGAATTCCCTGTATTATGTGGTTAAATTTGGAAAATTTATTCCATATTTAGAACAATAATAATTTATAATATATTATATGGAAAACATAAACTTTTTAAACAAAATTAATAGTGAAAACAGAAAAAAAAACATTTAACTTAGTTAAGGTAAATAGAGGTTTATCAGACCACTAAACATATTTGATAAGGATTAATAAAGAACCCAAACATGTATAATTCATTTTTATGGTTTTATTTTGAACTAAAATCTCCAATGATTCAAAAATGGTGATTTTTGGTTCACTAGGGAATGAGAAAAACAAATGTAGAATCACTTATTTTCCTAAATTCTATGTTAGTTCGCTCCTACAATTATAAATATCCACCACTCCCCTCTCTATTACACACTACCAAACCCCATTCTATTGGACCCATCCAACCAAAATAACTTTCATAATTAACTACCTGAATCCTATAATCCCTGATTATGATATAAATAAAACCTATGAAAGCTATTGTTGCAAACAATAATATTTTTTATGATGATGATGTAATGTATTTAACAGAGAAATTTTTTAATTCATCATCCACATCCATAAAAAAATTATTATAACCCAGAAATAGAATAAACAAAAAAAATCCATACGTGCATATTTCTTTTATGTTAAAAGAATTACATACAATAATATCCTCTCACTAAAATGGGAAACATAATTTTCGATCATGTGTACGCCCGACTACCACATTGTGAACAATCATATTTCTTTTTCCATAAACACTTATCATGGATGGATATAATTTAGTATCAAAAGTTTGTATATGATATTTATGATATTATAAGGTCTCCATAATTAATATTATAGATATGCATTCTTACTTTTTATTTCATTGAACAATATGATACCCTCAATCTTGTATACGACAGACAACTACCTCTTGGAGCGATGTGATCCATTTTTCACTTTCGATTTACAATATAGGTAAAATATGTTAATTCCATATATATTAATATATTAAATTAATGAAATATTTACCATTATTTTAAATAAATATATAATATAATGTATTATAGTATCCTTCATTAAATAAAAGACTATGTCCTTCATGTCTACGACTGACTACCACCCCTTAAAGTGATTTGAGTAATTTTTATTTCCATATTACATTAATAGTCTGAGTAGAGGTAATAAAAAAATATTTTGATATTTATGATAAAGTATCATAATTTAATTTAAAAATAATACATAACTAATTACCATTATGATCATTGAAAAATGAAAATATAATTAATGGGTACATATGACCTACCATCACCATGATTGTAACATAGTTTGTATTCATTCCTATCTTTCATGCATGCTTTAATGTGCATGATTTATTTATAAAAATAGTAATCATTTAATTTATTCCATTTGTAAAATTATTAATTATCAAAATATTTTACATTAATCAACTTACCAAAGTAACTTTGGACATATAAATTGTTTATCATTTCAATGTATAATGTGAAATTAATTAGTTACAAATTTAATATTACAAGGTAAGGAATAAAATAAGTGATATTTCAAACCCCAGTTTCTTCTGGTAATGACTGTTATATCTCTAACTCCATTTATATCTATTTAATATTGTGGAATTGTTCAAAATTTTATATATATTTTTCTCACATGAATATTTATATTATTCTAAACTATTTTTTGGAGTAATACATGACTTATAACCATTTATGAAATTATTTATTTGAGGAATATCATTTGATTATATCATTCTAAAATACTATTCTATCCATTTTATTCCATGGGTTATTCATATATTTATGACTTATCATTGATCACCATAAGTGGAAGTCATAATCATGTACATGAAACAAATTTTATTGGTGAGTCTAGAATTATATATCCCTCAAAATTATTTTGGAAATATTTTAGTCTCATGAGATTTCATGTATGGAATTTTGGAGTGAACCTATTCAATTATGGGAATCTATCAGTGATATCATGTTATCTTGGAAGACATACGAGACATATTTTTGCCTTTTTCAATTTATTGTGTTTTTTAGATATTCTGATACTGGGATCTTTATGTTATTCATCAAATTGAGTGCTCAAAGATCTTCTATATCATGATATCATTTTATACCTTTTAATCACATGTTATACTTCCTTATAATTTCAAATATCATTTTATGATTTTTTGCTCACCCATTTCATTCAAGTATTACTCATGTTATCACATGATGTTTTAGGAGCTCAAATGTATTTTGTATCTCAAATTAAAAAATAAAATAAGGAATCCATGTTTTAATTTACTTTTATGTATTATTAATTTTATCTGATAAATACACTAGGGATTTCTGATCCTTATGCAGCAATATTGGATATTGTTATTTTAGAATAATGTAATAAAATTTGTAAAAGTAATGTGTCAATATACCCACAATCATAGAAGAAATATTTCTTGGTTTCATTGGAGATTATTTTTTTAAAACTATATTATGATCATTTCCCTATAATCTCACCACATTAGATCCCCTTTTAGATAGATTCTAGGTTACCGTGTGTTCCATTAGGGTATGCAACCTAATTGTGTGATTTTAATGAGTCATGGTATATTAGATTAAAAGGTTTAATACTTTTTGTCTTGTTTCATAAAAAAATCTTTTATCTCTCAATCGTTATGTAATGTGTAAACATAAATAAAAACATGCCTAAGACATAATAATTTTATTTATTTCAACCATAACTAGGTTATTATAAGGATCATTAAAATGAAATGTTATAATATGTCAAATATATTACAGTGAAATAATTTTACTATGAACATATCCGACACATGGTCCCCACATGTTCTTCTAACAACCTATTTTGAAAATTCATATTTCCCTAAAACAATTTATGAACTATTATGTTAACAGTTATGCATTAATTTCAGGAATCAGTAATTTTTGGAAAATAATTTTTGTGTCATGTAGTTCTAAATTCAACCAATTTATGAATATAATTTTAAAATATTATTTTTTGGAAATTTTTTCTTTTTCATGCACTATTCAATTTCAAATATCCATTTAATTTTCTTTTTAACATTACAACTTTTTTTGAAATTGTAATTATCTATAAAAACTCACCTTATTTCAAATATCATCTAAAAATTGAATTATATTTTAATTTATTCAATAGAATATATTTATTTAATGAATTCTCATAGACATATATGAAGATCTATCGGTCTTATAAACACAAATTCTATTTCTACATGGAAATAATGTTTACGTAACAGTGACATTAAAATAGTATAATTATGTATGTATTATGAAACATCATATCATTGATATTTTTTGGCTTAGGAATACACAAATAGTGATGGGAGAGATTACGTTTTAGAATAACAAACAATATCCTTTCAATATATTGACTATTAATGTATGTTTTATGGTTCACTAAAAATTAATGATTTGATTTTTGAATTATCATAGGACTCAAAATTGTCATTGAAAATCCTTTTTTATTCATTGGATTTATGAAACTATATCTATGTTTAAAAAATATAGCAACATTTTTAAACTCAATGTATCAAGAAACTATATAAATATCATTAAATAAGTCAATTGAAAAATTTAGATGTGGCGGTATCCAATATTTTCTTTTGTGAAACATCCTGATACATGAAATCATGTTAATGAAACTTTTATATTTTTGATAAAATCCTTCCATTGGTTTGAAAATAACTTCATGCATCCTCTAAATCTAGAGCCCCAAAAAATTAAAAAGCACATTGAAATGTTACCACCTTATATGAACTACATTTTGTAAACCTTTCAGATATTCTATTCGATGATTCAAATATTATTGGATATTAAATTAATGTATCCTATTAAAGATACATTACGCTAATATATGTCTCCCCCATAATGGAACTCTATCAATATAATCTGTTAACAAGAAACCATTATATTCATTACTAGATTTTTTAACCATCGTTAATAACAAACATTTCTAACCTAAAAACAATAAAATGTCACTTTAAAATATTTCTAACAATAAGTTAGTCATTTCATTAAAACATATAGAATGGAAAAGGAAATAATTTGGTGATATCAAATTTTAGGGGATAAACTTATCAACAAGTCATTAAGGGTAGGATCATAATAATTTCATAAAACTAGAGTTTGAGAGAAATATCTAATTAAAATGAATATGAATTAATTAGACATGGTCATACAACATAGTAAGAGACATAAAATCTCACATGAAAAAACATATACTATAGAATAAGAGTTTAGAATCATGAGAAAAAGAACATGATCTGTGGATCATAACATAATAATAATAATACAAAAGATCTTAGAATATAAATAATGATATTAATCATATTTCGAGGATACAAACCAAGACATAAGTCATTTAGTAGGCTTCAGCTAACTAGAAAAATACCATATTAGTCGTGGGTTATGAAATGTATATCATTAATCATAGGACATTATATTATTTAGTACATATATTGGAAAACCTAAAATTATCCATTTTGATCACATGATATAAAAAAATTTACAATTCATTAGAAGGATTTAGGGGACCTGACCATTTACAAATAATAATCCATTTATATGTATTCATTAATAACCTAAAATAAGTCATATATCATTTAATGACTAATTAATTGGTTGATAAATAAATAGATTTCATGAAATAATATAGAAAAAATAATTATTGTGAGATTTATAGAAAACATTAATTTACTATATGATTATATGATAACCCAAATGATATAAATACATTATCAAATAATGTTGACATAATTGAAAAATACATTTACAAAAATGTTAAAAATATGAATTGAAAAAAATAAATTATTTATTTATTTTGGTAACTTTTGAAAACGAATTTTTTTGATAACAATGTGGATAAAATTATCATTGATATTCCATGAAAACGTTTCATGGAAACATTACAAAAACTATTCTACATGAATGCGGGAAAATAAATTAATACAATATTTTTACGAAAAAATAATATTTCCATATTTAAGAACAGAAAACTTCTTTTTAGGTATGGATCTTGATTTCTAGTGTTTTTGAGAAAAAGTGGATTTTTTAAAAATTTAAGGAGTACACGTCATGTACTTAGGAGTACACATCGTGTACCCAGTTTCAACAGGTCATTGTGTACTAGCCATGTAATGGCCAAGTACATTTCTCTATGGGGTGACCTAGAGACTACCTTATACGGGGCCCAGTAAAAGAATATTCACGACATGTATCATTAAAAAAAATTCTGTGTATTTTTATTTCTAATTGATAAATTGGACGGGGATTGCGTCTAATTGACATACCCTCCCTCTAGTGTCGTCTCTTCCAGGAGTGATTGAAAGTCAAATAGTTTTTTCTAAGCCCAAGATCAACCTCCTGTGCTCCAAATTGAACACTGTCAATTGCGTTGTAACTAAATTTGTTATTAGATCCTTCTTCTAGAGCTTTATCTTATGATTTCATCTCTTTCATGAGAAATCCTTGTATTAGCATTTTTTACGTTTTTGTAGAAATACCACATTAAAGGTTGATTCAAATGTTGAGGTTCAATTATATCAATCATACAACATTGAGTTAGGTGGTTTGTGCCTTTCCATAGTTTTTCTTTCAATTATATTGGAAAAATATTCCAATACCCTAGTTTAGGGTATTTTGTGTTTAGGGATCATATCCTTGTTAATGTCTTCTATGACATGTTTTCTTGATTATGGGTTATTTATTTTTAATAGGGATATTTAAATTGATATGGATTTTTTTCACCATGTTTGATTTGATATTGGCCATTAGGTCTAGAATCTCCGATTAGGATGCTATGTTTTCTATGATTAGTGTTGTTTGGCTGTAGTTATATTACATAACATGCTTATGTTATGATATTTAGATGTTTCTCCAAGTATTAATTTTGTTTTTCTTTGGGCTTTTAATATCATTTGTTCATGATTGATTTAGACAAGGCTGTGTGAACCTGATGTAGTGATACAATAGAGGTAATTGATGTTGAGATCTTCACAAGAGTGTTTGTTGTACATTTTACTTTGTGAGACCATATGAGGGATTGATGTTGATTGCTCCCTCATAGTGTCCATTGGTTTTTTAACGAGACCACATGGGCAATATAAATTGTGTGATTCCTTTGAGAGACATTATTTTATCATTAAAATAATATTGGGGGAATTGACGGTGAGTGCTTCCATAGAGTGTATTGGTTTCTATGAGACCAGGTGAGTAAAATTGTGTGAGCATACCCAGAGGGTCGTTATATCTTTTTTATAATTTCAACCATAGGAATTAGGCTATGAGAACATTATTATATGGTTTCTTGTTAATTATTGATTTAGTAATTGATAATGTAAATGAATTCAGGTGAAACTATAGGAATTTATCTTTTTAGTACTTTTTTATTTCTTTATTTTTAATTTTTTATTATTATATATATTCACTGACAAATAGGCACAAATCATTAGGTGTTTTCTTACTGGGATACATCTCATACCCTCTTTGGGTCATGCTTTGGGGCCCATATAGAGTATATTGTTGTTGGTATAGATAAGGGCAAGCACCCTTATACTTCAGGCACTTGTCTATTGTGGACATGGGGAGAATATGACCAAGATGAGGATTGTGATATTGTTCGAGTTTACTTTTCTTCCTTATAATTGGTATAGTAATATATTACATCATTTTTACTTGTTTGGTTACATTCCTAGATACTTGTTTCATGCATCATTATTTACATATATATGTTGTAGTTGTTTATTAACTTTTAGTCTTCCACTATTTACATATTGTATGGAATAACTAATTTCGTTAGTATTAAAAAAATTTTCCACTGTGTTACACTTCAATGAGGAAATAAATTCCCCAATATCACACCCAAGGCCCTCAATTCAAGTTGGCAGCCTCTTCCATTTTGGGAAATGTGTTTGAGGTCATGTGACCAACTGGGTATGGCTACTATTTGGTGGCCCCCAAATCTACGATGTTATAAAGTCGTATCCAAGGGGTTATATTCTTCTTGAATTCTTATTTGGAGTCTGTCGGGAGGAATTTTAAATAATAAGTAGTTTTTAATAAGTTGTTCCCAGGTGTAGCTAACCCGTCTAAAGGGAAAAATCTAATCTACCTCAATTATTAAAATCATTCTACATTTCCAATTATTACAATTAAATTGATTTTACTATTGGGTGGTTCACATGTTTTGTTCTCTTATCATTGATATTTTTGAGGTTCTATTTCTGTTACAACCTGATTATATTAGGTATGGACATCTCATGCATCATATAAGAACTCGATAGAGATTATATGTCATGCATTCTTTTCATGTCATTTTGGGTTCATTTCTGATTTCATGTTGTTGGGATCGATGTTCTGATAGATATTAATGATTTTTTAATAGATGATTTGATAGAATACAAGATATTCAATAGAGTATTGATGATATGAAATGTTTCTCTTGCTGAGTGCCAAACATTGGTCCCTAAGGAGATATGTCCCCCATTGGATTTGAATTTGTTTGATCATGTGATTGATTACATTTTTATACTATGTTATACATGAATATGATTCCATGATTAAATTTGTTGGGAGTATGGGACCCCACATATTGGAATTTTTACCTGTAATGTCTGTTTCAGTAATTTAAGGGGGTTTTAGAGTATTTTTTGACGCTTACTATGTAGGAAAACCCAGAATACATGGTGTGTAATGATGAATACACACCATGTATCATTCTATTTTGGAAGGAACACATTTTATTATATACATGACATGTACTATATGAACATGACATGTAGTCTGTAACCATGTGAATGGATCTATGGGTAGAGACATAGGGATGTGAAATGTTTGGTGGAACACACAGTGTACATAGAGTACATGCCCTGTTGAAATATTAGTGTATCCTGTCGTGTGACCAATGACATGGGTGGGTAAAACTGAGGTTGTATATTCCATGTTCCATTCAATCATTTCATGTTTTATTGACCATATCACTGATCGTGTGACTAATTAAATGAGTGGTAAAATTAAGGGGGTAAACGTTGTCTCCTTGATGAACACGCCATGTAGAGTTACCTAGGAAGGAACTATGTGTTTAGGTCAATGGAGGAACTAATGAAGGGGGTAAAATATTTATGTACACATCAAGTATCAAGGATAACATTCCATATCTATGGGGTGTTTACGACCAAGGATGGCAGATGTAGAGGCCCATGTAAAGGAATAAGGTAACATGCAGTGTATGGGTCATAAACATTGTGTATCCCTATTTTGAGAAACATGAATATTTTCTTTATCCTCTTCCTTTATAGAACTTCTAAGATTTAGTCCATTATAATCATAATATATGTTGTGTGATTGATCTTATAGAATAATTCCAATAAGATACCCGTTGTTTGTATGCCAAATACAGGGAAATGAACAGACACCATACAAGGTAGATCACGGACTAACGACAGATCCTTCCATCGTTCATGTATTTGCACTAGCCATCATTCTGGATACAATTTTCAATGCAATGTTACTAGAAAGATTAGGTAGGTTAATGTCGACCTTATTGGGGGGACCACATCCAACCCCATCTAAGGGAGTGTTGATGCTGATTATTCAGTAGCATCCTCCTACCTCTATCTTAGGGTATGTAGAACCTTATGATGTATATTCAAGCTGAAAATACACTCCATATATCTTAAAACATCTAGATATTTCTTTTGTAGATGAAGGTGTTACTCGCTATGTATTTGTTTTGAGATTCTACCAAGAGATGGCAGGACGTGATATCACCGGTGGGACGCCATCAGGTTATGGAATGGGATGAGTTCTAGTGTACCTTATACGACTACTACTACTTGATGACTTTGAGGGTTGATCTAGGCCAATAGATCATGAGTTTGGAGCAGGGTACTCTCTCTATCTCAGAGTATTCATCTCGCTTCACAGAGATGCAGAGCATCACACCCATTCTATGGGGTTAATAGTAATTCCTAGTGGGGAATAATAAGGATGGTCTTAGGAATGACATTTGATATCAGGTGAACATATTCTGTTTGATGACCATATCTTCCATAGTATACTAGGCACTGATCAAATTACGCAACCTGAGGGATTCGGGAGCTGTGGGCCTGGGCAGTTCAACATCAAGAGTTTCTTCTTCTCCAACTGATAGTAGGAAGTGTCGTAGTGAGTCTTCATGTGGATATCTGAGTAGGAGGGATACTCCTTCAGGAAGCTATGTGGTATAATATCTTTGTGGGAAGGGCGGGAATATGAGGCCACATTTCAAGAGAAACCCAATTTAGTGCCTATGTTGTGGAAATATGGGTAATCGTCAGCATTTCATTCTCACCAGAAGTTGGTTACCAAGGTTCTTCTATGAATCCTCATTCTGGACCTGAACCTCCGGTTTCTCATTAATCTTGGAACTGAGGTTCAGCCAATTGTTTAGGCTGAGGTCGAGTTCATGGTTGTGGTAACCAGTTTCCATTATTTTAGTGACAATAATATGGATATGCTAAGGCTGGTCAGGCAGGATCACAAGGTCACAGTATAGGTTAGACTTCATCAGTGGAGCAGACCCAATAGTAACCGGATCCCAAACTCTTTATAGTTAGAGGTAGCATTCTGGACACCACATTTTTAACTTCTTTTTTTTGATACATGGGATTCCTATAGTTTAATATATATTTTTGTTGTAGAGATCCTCAGGCTCTGTATAATTACTATTGCTGATATCTTGATGCTAGAAACTCTTTTTGTGACTATAATGGCTAGTGTATATCACTACATGGAGTTTCCTCTTGAGGATGGTAGATGTCACTTCTTATGGGACCTTTATGAATAAGAGATGTTGGGGTATGATGTTGTTCTCAGAATATACTGGTTAGTTCCCTTCTATGATGTTGTCGACTTCTATCACCACTGGGTGAGGTTCATGTCACCAGAGTATGGTTTGTTTCTAAATAAGGGAGAATGTGATGTCCTACCGAGAATAGAGGGATTTGATCATCATGGGTTTTGAGGACTTACAACCTAGATTTCTAGTCTATAAATATATGACAATGGGAATTCATAGATGGAAATTCCTTCTCTGGTGAATTTGTTCAGGTATATCTTTTAGAGGAATTTCTAGGTTTTTCCCCCAGAGAGAGAGGTAAACGTATCTCTTGAGTTTGTTCCAGGTGTGGAAACAGTTTTCATTCCTCTTTATAGTAAGGCTACACCTGAGTTATAGAAGCTCAAGAAGCATTCGGGGGAGTTGCAGTCAAAGGGTTTCATCTGATATTGTACATATCCTTAGTGTTCGCCTATCCTATTTGTGATGAAGGCAGATGGTATCCTCAGGCTTTGAATGGATTATCAGAAGATGAACTAGTTGACAGTCAAGAATCGATGTCCCTTTTCAAGGAATGATGATCTCATTGATCATCGTTGAGGATCTCCGGTGTTCTCGATGATTTAAATAAGATCTAGTTATCATCATTTGCACGTTAGATCATATGATATACCTTTTATATCCATTCGAAGATTGTATGTGTAACGACCCAAAGTTTCATTAATGGAAAATCCCTCTTGATCCAGTTAAATGTTTCTTTATGAAAAATGTTTTTATAATATGTCAACTTCTTTAGTTTTACGTTAAGATTTGTGACCGTTACTTTTTAGCCGTTGAGCAGTGATCAACTGAGTAATATAAATATAAGGCTTTAACGAACCCATTTATACTCAGACAAAGAAAGTGATGGCCTCATCCAGTAGAATTTCCCCTTACGAAACCCATTTGTCAGATCTCGGAAAAGAGGTGGTGTCTTTGGGCTTTGCCCTTGACCAAGCCCAAGCTGAGCTTCATCAAGTCAAGTTCGAACGTGATCGTTTACGGGAAAAGTGGAAGTTGATTGAAATTACCACTCGAGCGATGTTATCCGAGCCACCCCAAGAGTCTGTCACCATCGCACACCTTACCCTTAGGTCGTATGAGACTATTTTAAGGGGTTATGTAACAAATAAGTAGCACCATGTTCATGTACATTATTTTTTGTATATAATAATGAATATAATTTCTATTCATTTTTGATACATTGTAATTAATTTTTAAAGTACAAATGGTGTTTTTAGTTATTATTTAATTAAGAATTATATTTTATTAAATTAAAGAATTTTTTAATTAAATAATATTAAAATAAAATATTATTATTAATATTAAATTACTTTTTTATTAAGTATAAATGATCTTATAATTTTATGAATGCAATTAAAATTTTTATTAAGGTTTGAAAGCCATTTCTGTCAAAACCCGTGATTTTTTTTAAATGTCGGTTTTTATTTTAAAAGTGAAAATTCACATATTTAGAAAACTATTTAGATAAAATAAATATTATTTTTGGAATCAGGACGTCGAAATTATCCAACGGTGAATTTTTCATAATTTTCTGAGACAGTCAAATTTTTGGGTAAAAATAAAATACCATTTAAATATATAATGTGTTTTATGACAACATAATGACCCAATGGTGATGTAATAAAATACCATAATCCTTATGTTCGGCCAATATATGTTTTATCATTAAAATAATGAGGTTTTGGGTTTGTTTGACTTACTTTTCAAAGCATTGATGGAGCCCTCAAGACTTATTCAACACTTTGCCTTTTTAAATTAATTTCCATGGGAGTGTGACTCACCTCCACATAATCAACACTAATTTTTTAATAAGTTCTGACCTTGGACTTGTAAAATATTGTTTTCCTCTTTCCTTTTCCAGAAACCATGGGCAAATACCATGGGATGGTTTGTGGTTTGGATTATTTTAATATAAGGGGTCCCAAACCTAAATAATAAAGAATTCTCTCACCTTTCCTATATAAACCCACCCAAGCTCCCACTTCCTCCTCACTCAAAGCCCTAGAAGTTCGTCCAACCTCTGCCCTACTCTCTCTAGAATCCTCTAAAGGTGCCCAAGCTCCCAAGAAGCCTCTCACAAGCCTCTCTCTAGCCTTTGGAAGCACACTTCCATGTAAGGGGTTTTCTTCCTTTCTCATTTTTGTCAGTCTTCTTTAAGTTGTATTGACCTTTTAATTTCAATTATGAATATTGGGGTATGGTTTCTCACCTCTCCCATACTGACCTATTATTTTTTGAATGATGGGACACCCCTTTCTCTCTCATTAAATGCCTCCCTTGTACACCCGTTACTATACCGAAATTCCAAAAGAAACCTTTTTCTCTTCTTTTATATTCAAGCAATACTTTTGTATCATGAACCTAAATCCCTTTTCAATTGTTGGGACATGTATATATATGACCTCCGTACTGTCCATTACTTGTAAATATGATGAGGAACCCCTTTCTCTCTCATCAACCTTTTTTATGAATTCTTATGTCACGCCATTACGCTGCCGAAATCCCACCGATTTTCTAAGCCAATATCATTGTGTAGTGAATACCATGCCCATTTATGCATCAAGGGTATTCACCTTTATGCACATTTACTTATTGATTATAAAGTTTCATGTATGAATTCCATGTCCCTTTATCGTGGAATAAATTATTATGTTTTATGAATCCATGTTTTATGATCCATGTGGCACACTTATGCTTGAAATGAAATGTTTAAGAAGGGTGCGCCCTTTATAGCGCTCCAATGCATTGGGTAATGTATAGTATCATGATACGTCATGTGCAATGAGTGTTGAATCATGCTAATTAAAGTGCAACGAGGGTTTACTCGTGCTTCAAGTGCAATGAGGGTTTACTCATGCTCCATGTGTAATGAGCCTTGGCTCATGCTAATTCAATGTTAAGTGTTGTTGCCACATTTCCATGTTATGATTATCATGATTTTTCATGCCTTTATGTTCATGTTTCTCTTATGATCTATTGATATTCCTATTGCCTAACATGTATTGTACTCCTCATGTTATTCATTGTGTACTCCCTTACTGGGCTTTATAGCTCACCCTTTTCTTATGCATGTCCTCAGGTTATCCCATACAATGCTAAGTACGAAGGAATGTAGTGGTCATGTAATGGAAGTTTTCAATAAAGATGTTGTATTTCAAGTTTAAAGTTTTTATGTAATGATCCTAAGCCCCAAATACACTAAACCTCTTGATCTTCTTTGTTGTATCAAGTGAAGTTTTATGTAATAAAGCATGTTTAAGTTGTAATAAAAAGCAGAGTTGTCATAGTTGGTATCAAAGGATAGGTTCAGTTATTTTTGGGATTAGGAAAACCTAGTAAAGCCTTAGATACAAGACTAGTCATAATAAAAACATCCCTAAGTTTTTTTAAATACTAAGTAAGTGGTTTATCAAACAAATACAGCCCTGTATGGATACGAGCAGGGAGAGGCGGCTCTGGCACAGATGTATCCTAGGGGTAAAACCCGAAAACACCGCTTTGAGACTCGAACGGGAACTGGTGCACAACAACGGGCCTTTCTGTACTCTTGGTTATGACACTCCCAGGGGATATGTTTTGATAAATTCACAATCTTAGTATGAACCCTTATTAAGGGAAAAATGCCCCTAAGAATATATGTTAGAAGGAAGATCATGAAAAGCCTGGATTGAATCCTATAGACTCATGAGTTAAATAGAATAAAGTTTATTTATAAGTCATCAACATTTGTCTTTGGATTACCCTTTATGTGTAACCCCTAACTTTCCTTTTATTCCAGCCAATGTCCCGTAATAGGAGAACTCGGGCTAACAATCGTTGTGAAGATCAGTGTGATGATTGTACTTATGAGATGCCCAATCCAATGGGAGTGGGAATCTCGAACTTTGTCACACTTCTCTCACAGCTAACTCAAGTTTTGAATAGAAACACTGTTCAATAGGAATGTTCAACCACCCCTATGAAAGAACAAGTCGCTATTGAAAGCTTCATGAGACAAAGGCCTCCTAATTTTAGTGGATCATCTGATCCCATGATCACTTAACAATGGATCAACTCCATTGAAAAGATATTATCCATCCTCTAATGCTCTGAAAAAGAGAAGGTTCTCTTGGTGGCTTATAGTATGGAGGGTGAAGCTGATCAATGGTGGACGTTGATCAAAAATACGAAGCCTGAGGAGGAGATCGAGGCTTTGGAATGGATGGAATTCCGGAAGATGTTTTTCGATAAATATTTACCGCGCACCCTTCGTCTTAAGATGGAATGGGACTTCCTTTCCCTCAAGAAGAAAGATGAAGAATTTGTGGGAGCGTACGAGGAAAACTTCACAAGGCTTGCACGATACGCTTCCGGCTTTGTCTTTACCCCCGAATGCAAGGTTGACCGCTTCTTTGGTGGGCTGAATCCTAGCTTGCGGAAAGCATTAGCGATCCGTGACTTTGACAGCTATGAGGAAATTGTTCGATGTGCCCTCAAGGTTGAAATGGAGATCGGAGAATCACAGGGGTATCATGGGGACAAGAAGCGTAAGGTGGACTTCAATGCTGGTGGTCCGATGGATAAATCCAATGGTGCTAAGAAGTTCCAGCACCCCACTTGCCAAAAGTGTGGAAAGAAGCACCCTAGAAATTGCCTTAGGGGGACAAGAAAATGCTTCAAGTGTGGAAGAGAAGGGCACCTAGCTATTAACTGTCAGCAAGAAGGACTCGCGGCTACGACAGAGGAGAGGAACGCTCCGTTCGAACCTCAACGCATTGTTCAATGCTACAAATGCAATGAACCGGGTCATTTTTCAAATCAGTGCCCTAATCCAAGGGTTATCTGAGGCAACCAGCAACCTCCAAGACAGCAAGGAAGAAATTTTTCCATCACTTCTACCGAAGTGAACCCCGACAACGAAGTGGTGACAGGTACGCTAGTTATTCATTCAAGAATAGCAAACGTACTTTTTGATTCAGGTTCTACGCATTCCTTTATATCTCGAATGTTTAGTAGAACAATCCCAGCACCACCACAAATCCTGGAAGTAAAGATGTCGGTGAGTACGGAAAATGGGGCAATCATTGCATCCCATGAATATAAGTCCTCCCCTGTTATAATATGTGGATTGAATTTCCAGGCGAACCTTGTCATACTCCCTTTGGTGGAATTTTATGCAATTCTTGGCATGGATTGGCTTTCCTTATATAGAGCCAACATAAATTTTCGGGAGAGGGAAATCACACTCCATATGGATAATCGACCCTCGATTCTTTACAAGTGTCAGGAGGAAGATGAATCTCCTTTAGATCCATCATCTCTAGCATGGATATTACTGCCTTATGAGCACGCATATCTGGCTCAGATGATTGAGTCCAAGGAAGAAACCACCCTTGAAGAAATGCCTATTCTGAGGGAATTCACTGAAGTATTTCCCGAGGAACTTCCTGGTCTTCCTCCAAGAAGAGATGTTGAGTTCTCAATTGAACTTATACCTGGGGCACTACCAATATCCAAGACTCCATATAGAATGGCTGTTTTTGAGCTTGAAGAGCTGAAGAAACAACTATAGGAGAATCTGGATAAAGGGTTTATACGCCCAAGTGCATCACCATGGGGTGCACCAGTCCTTTTCGTCAAGAAGAAGGATGGGTCAATGCGTCTTTGCATCGATTATCGTGAACTTAACAAAATAACGATAAAGAACAAGTATCCTCTCCCAAGAATCGATGACTTGTTTGATCAGCTGCGTGGAGCACAATACTTCTCCAAGGTGGACTTGCGGTCGAGATATTCTCAAGTAAGGGTGAAGAAGGAAGATATCCCCAAGACTGCTTTTCGTACAAGGTACGGGCACTATGAATTCATAGTAATGCCTTTCGGACTCACCAATGCTCCAGCAATATTCATGGACTTGATGAATAGAGTCTTTAGAGATTACCTAGACAAATTTGTGGTAGTCTTTATAGATGATATTCTAATATACTCCAAAACCAAGAAGGACCATGAGGTGCATTTAAGAACTGTACTAGAGACTTTGTGCGAGGAGAAGATCTATGCCAAGTACAGAAAGTGTGAGTTCTAGTTGAATGAGGTCTCATTCTTGGGCCATATCATCACAAGCAATGGGATATCTGTGGACTCCTCCAAAATAGATGCAATTGAGGTATGGTTGAGGCCAACATCGGTAACTGATATCCGTAGCTTCTTGGGGTTAGCTGGATATTATCGAATATTTGTGAGAAATTTCTCACAATTGTCCAACCCTCTTACCAAGCTAACTCTAAAGGGAGTAAAGTTTTCATGGAGTGATGAATGCGAAGAAAGCTTCAAGGAGTTGAAAAGGAGGCTTATCACTGCACCCGTGCTCACTTTACCCACAAGTGGGGAGCTTTTTGTGGTATTCAGTGATGCTTCGAAGAAGGGATTAGGATGTGTGCTGATGCAGAATGATAAAGTGATATCCTATGCCTCAAGGCAGTTGAAAATCCATGAGCTAAACTATCCAACGCATGATCTGGAGTTGGCGGCGGTGATCTTTGCCTTGAAAATCTGGCGGCATTATCTCTATGGAGAGAAATGTGAGATATATACTGACCACAAGAGTCTTAAATATATATTCACATAGAAAGAGCTTAATATGCGCCATAGAAGATTGATAGAGCTCATCCTGGATTATGACTGTTCAATACATTACCACCCTGGGAAAGCGAACAAGGTGGCGGATTCCGTAAGTAGAAAGGATCTAGCGATTCTATCAATGATGAGAATTGATAAGGATCCAATCTTCTTAGACTTGATGAATATGGACGTGGGAATCATAAAGAATGGAACATCATCAATCCTTTCACAAATGATTGCTCAACCATCTCTTTTGGAAAGGTTAAAGGATGCTCAAAAGGATGATGTGAGAATCCACGAAAAAGTGGAAGCTATCAAAAAGGGAAAATCCTCAGAGTTTAATGTTAATGAAGAAGGAATTGTGCGGTTTGGGAAAAGACTATGTGTTCCATGAAGTTCGGAGCTGAAGAAGGAACTTTTGGATGATGCACATAGTTAAAATATCTCTATTCACCCAGGGAGCACAAAGATGTATCGAGATCTCTGAGAAGACCATTGGTGGGATAATATGAAGAAGGAGATCGCTGAATATATATCAAAGTGCCTGGTGTGTTAGCTAGTTAAGGCAGAGAGACAGAAGTCTAAGGGGATGATGCAACCATTGCCCATACCAAAATGGAAATGGGAGAACATCACCATGGACTTTGTCACCAGACTTACAAGGACATCCAAAGGCAACAATGCAATCTGGGTTGTTGTGGATTGTCTTACAAAGACTGCACACTTCATTGCTATTCGAGAGGATTTCTCTTTGGATCAACTGGCACGGATATATATCAGGGAAGTGGTATGGTTGCATGGAGTACCACTATCTATTGTGTCTGACCGAGATCCAAGATTTACCTCTATGTTTTGGAAGAGTCTTCAACATGCTTTGAATACGGAACTGAACTTCAGTACGGCCTATCATCCTCAAACTGATGGCCAATCGGAGCGGACTATCCAAACACTTGAGGATATGTTGAGAGCATGCTCAATGGACTTTAAAGGAGGATGGGATCAACATCTTCCTCTGGTTGAGTTCTCTTATAATAATAGTTTCCACTCAAGCATCCAAATGGCACCATATGAAGCCCTGTATGGGAAAAGGAGTAGAACACTGGCATGTTGGGATGAGGTCGGTGAACGTAAGCTCATTGGACCAGAAATGGTCGAAGAAATGGTGGAGAAGGCGAAAACCATTCAGCAGCATATCAAGGCAGCCCAAAGTCGACAGAAGAGTAATGCAGATAATCGTCGACGATACCTTGAGTTTAAAGTCAGAGACATGGTGTTTTTATGCATATCTCCATGGAAGAAGGTCATGAGGTTTGGAAAGAAAGGGAAGTTAAGTCCAAGGTACATCGGCTCCTTCGAGATTTTTGATCATGTTGGGGCTGTGGCCTATCGACTAACACTTCCACCTACTATGGCCAATGTGCATGATGTCTTTCATGTATCCCTCTTAAGGAAGTACATAACAGACCCTTCACATGTACTCTCTTCTGAGGTGGTACAATTGGAAGATGATCTTTCTTATGAGGAGCAACCAGTGAAGATCTTAGATCATAGAGAAAAAGTTCTACAAAATAAGACAATGCCCCTCGTCAAGGTGTTGTGGAGAAACCATAAGTTTGAAGAAGCAACTTGGGAGTCTGAGGATATGATGAAGCCAAGTTACCCACATTTGTTTTAGTGTGGGAAAAGGAAAATTTCGAGGGCGAAATTTCTTAAGGGGGGAATGTTGTAATGACCCAAAGTTTCATTAATGGAAAATCCCTCTTGATCCAGTTAAATGTTTTTTTATGAAAAATGTTTTTATAAGATGTCAAATTCTTTAGTTTTACGTTAAGATTTTTGACCGTTAGTTTTTAGCCGTTGAGCAGTGATCATCTGAGTAGTATAAATATAAGGCTTTAACGAACCCATTTCTACTCAGACAAAGAAAGCGATGGCCTCATCCACTAGAATTTCCCCTTACGAATCCCATTTTTCAGAGCTCGGAAAAGAGGTGGCGTCTTTGGGCTTTTCCCTTGACCAATCCTAAGCTGAGCTTCATCAAGTCAAGCTCGAACGTGATCGTTTATGGGAGAAGTGGAAGTTGATTGAAATTACCACTCGTGCGATGTTATCCGAGCCACCCCAAGAGTCTGTCACCATCGCACACCTTACCCTTAGGTCTTATGCGGCTATTTTAAGGGGTTATGTAACAAATAAGTAGCACCATGTTCATGTACATTATTTTTTGTATATAATAATGAATATCATTTCTAGTCATTTTTGATACATTGTAATTAGTTTTTAAAGTACAAATGGTGTTTTTAGTTATTATTTAATTAAGAATTATATTTTATTAAAATAAAGGATTTTTGAATTAAATAATATTTTAATAAAATATTATTATTAATATTAAATTAATTTTTTATTAAGTATAAATGATCATATAATTTTATGAATGCAATTAAAATATTTATTAAGGTTTGAAAGCCATTTCTGTCAAAACCCGTGATTTTTTTTATAAATGTCGGTTTTTATATTAAAAGTCAAAATTCACAAATTTAAAAAATTATTTAGATAAAATAAATATTATTTTTGGAATCAGGACGTCCAAATTATCCAACGGTGAATTTTTCATAATTTTCTGAGACAATCAAATTTTTGGGTAAAAATTAAATACCATTTAAATATATACTGTGTTTTATGACATCATAATGACCCAATGGTGATGTAATAAAATACCATAATCCTTATGTTCGGCCAATATATGTTTTATCATTAAAATAATTAGGTTTTGGGTTTGTTTGACTTACTTTTCAAAGCATTAATGGAGCCCTCAAGACTTATTCAACACTTTTCCTTTTTAAATTAATTTCCATGGGAGTGTGACTCACCTCCACATAAGCAACCCTAATTTTTTAATAATTTAGGACCTTGGACTTGTAAAATATTGTTTTCCTCTTTCCGTTTCCAGAAACCATGGGCAAATACCAGGGGATGGTTTGTGGTTTGGATTATTTTAATATAAGGGGTCCCAAACCTAAATAATAAATAATTCTCTCACCTTTCCTATATAAACCCACCCAAGCTCCAACTTCCTCCTCAGTCAAATCCCTTGAAGTTCGTCCAACCTCTGCCCTACTCTCTCTAGAATCCTCTCAAGGTTCCCCAAGCTCCCAAGAAGCCTCTCACAAGCCTCTCTCTAGCCTTTGGAAGCACACTTCCAAGTAAGGGGTTTTCTTCCTTTCTCATTTTTGTCAATCTTCTTTAAGTTGTATTGACCTTTTAATTTCATTTATGAATATTGGGGTATGGTTTCTCACCTCTCCCATACTGCCCTCTTATTGTTTGAATTATGGGAGACCCCTTTCTCTCTCATTAAATTCCTCCCTTGTACACCCGTTACTATGCCGAAATTCCGAAAGAAACCTTTTTCTCCTCTTTTATATTCAAGCAATACTTTTGTATCATGAACCTAAATCCCTTTTCAATTGTTGGGACATGTATCTATATGACCTCCTTACTGTCCATTACAAGTAAATATTATGAGGAACCCCTTTCTCTCTCATCAACCTTTTTTATTAATTCTTATGTCACGCCGTTACGCTGCCGAAATCACACCGATTTTCTAAGCCAATATCATTGTGTAGTGAATACCATGCCCATTTCTCCATCAAGGGTATTCACCTTTATGCACATTTACATATTGATTATAAAGTTTCATGTATGAATTCCACATCCCTTTATCATGGAATAAATGATTATGTTTTATGAATCCATGTTTTATGATCCATGTGGCACACTTATGCATGAAATGAAATGTTTAAGAAGGGTGCGCCCTTTATAGCGCTCCAATGCATTGGGTAAAGTATAGTATCATGATACATCATTTGCAATGAGTGTTGAATCATGATAATTCAAGTGCAAGGATGGTTTACTCGTGCTTCAAGTGCAATGAGGGTTTACTCATGCTACATGTGCAATGAGCCTTGGCTCATGCTAATTCAATGTTAAGTGTTGTTGCCACATTTCCATGTTATGATTATCATGCTTTATCATGCCTTTATGTTCATGTTTCTCTTATGATCTATTGATATGCCTATTGACTAACATGTATTCTACTCCACATGTTATTCATTTTGTACTCCCTTACAGGGCTTTATAGCTCACCCTTTTCTTATGCATGTCCTCAGGTTATACCATGCAATGTTAAGTACGAAGGAATGTAGTGGTCATGTAAAGGAAGTTTTCAATAAAGATGTTGTATTTCAAGTTTAAAGTTTTTATGTAATGATCCTAAGCCCCAAATACACTAAACCTCTCGATCTTCTTTGTTGTATCAAGTGAAGTTTTATGTAATAAAGCATGTTTAAGTTGTAATAAAAAGAAGGGTTGTCATAGTATGGCCTATAAGAGTATGTGGTTATACCGTTCGGTGTCATGAACAGGCCCACAGGTTTTATGGAACTGATGAATAGAGTGTTCCATCTATACATGGATTCAATCATGGTGGGTTTTGTGAATGATATATTGGTGTACTCTCAAAATTCAAACTACCATGCTACCCATATTTAGATCGTTTTGGGTACATTGAGAGAGAAACAGTTATATTCTAATATCTCAAAATTCTACATTTGGATGGACAAGATTCACTTATTGGGTCATGTTATCATAGAGAAAGGTGAATTTGTAGACCCATAGAAAGGGAGAGCAGTAATATCCTAGGAGATGCTGAAGAATGTCTTTGAGGTACATATTTTTCTAGTTATTTATGTTTACTATAGATGTTTTATACATGACTTTTCCCACTTATCATCTCCACTGATGGTCTTGAATATGAATGTGAAAAGTACCTTATGGACATATTCCTGTGATTTGTCCTTTCAGAAGCTAAAAAAGAGGTTTACTTCAGCATCGATACTAGTTTTTCTTAAGATATGAAAGATCTATATTGTTTATTGTGATGCTTTAGTTATCAGGATGGGAGAAGTTCTTATATAACGGTAAGTAGACATTGTGTGCAGGTCTTGGAAGTTGAGACTAGATGATAGGAATTACCCGACGCACGATCTTGAGTTGGAAGTAGTTTTTCATGCTTTACGTAGTTGTATACATTACAATTTCGGGAGGGCATTTTGTTGTATACACTGACCAAAAAAGTATCAACTATATCTTCATTCAACATAACATAATTTGAGACAATGAAGCTTGGTTTAGTACCACCAGTCCTTTAACATTGAGCATGCCTACATGCCTGGGAATGGCAACGTGGCAGACGATGTGTTGAGTTGGAGTACATAGATACATGTAGTTCAGGAGGCCATAAGCAAGTGGCAGCTTATGGATCTATTCTTTTAGATGAATTTGGATATGAATAATAGATAGGGATAGACATTTTTCACTTATTTAGTTTTTACCTATACACTAAATTATTGAGTATGAATGAGAAAAAAATAAGATTCTAAAGGCGATGTTCTATGGGAGAGTGTGAATGGAGTGGACCTATAATTGTATGGATTGTAGGAAAAAATGATATCATGCATTTTCATGGCCTAATATGGGTGTCAGGAGACATACACGAAGTGATTATACAAGATTTTAATTCCTCATTTTGGTCAATTCATCATTGTCTCCCCAATATGTATCATGATCTACACTGTCAGCATTGGTGGCCATGTATGAAGGGAGATGTCTCGGGTTTTTTCATGAGATGTTCCACCTGTCAGCAAGTGAAGGTGGGGCATTAGAAACCATCATGTATTTTACAATAGTTACCTATTCTGGAGTGGATGTGGAATGATATCACGATGGTTTTCATGACAGGGTTACTGGGATTTCCTCTAGGGAATGACGTTGTTTGGGTTATCACTGAAAGACACACAAAAGTTTCACACGTCATACTGATCATGGATACAATCAATGTATATGAGTTGGGAAGCTTTTACATATAGGATATTTTACATATACATGGGGTTCTTCACACAATAATTTCATAAAGGGTTACAAGTTTTACTTGTTGGTCCAGGAAGGGACTACATAGGCCTTTGTGTACACAAGTACTTCTGAGTAAAACATATCATCCCCAGACAGATGGTTAGTATGATTGTATGATTCATGTTATGGAGGACATGATTCAAGCATTTATCTTAGATTTTTTAGGTTCTAGGGAGATGCACATACCTCTGGTGGTGTTTTCCTACAATAATATTTTTCAGGTGACTATTCATGTGGCACCATATTAGGCTCTATATGGTAGGGAATTCCGATCACCCCTATATTGTCTTGCGCCAGGAGTGGTAGATATGTTGGGACCACATATTTTTATGGAATCCAAAAAGTAGATAGAGTTGATTTGGATGAGGATGCCTATTGTACAGTCATGAAAGAAGTCATAGGCTAATCATTAGAGATGACCTCGGGAGTTCACAGTTGGAGATCAGGTTTTCCTATGTGCCACACTGATGTTGGGACATAGGAGGATTAAGAGACATGATATGCTTTCACTGAGGTGCGTTGAGACATTTGAGGTTTTGGAGATAGTCAGGATGGTAGCCTATCTATTTCATTTACATTAGTGGTACCACACTATGCATGATACCTTCCATGTTTCTAAACTACAGTGTTATTTTTTAGACACGTCTCATGTTTTTAAATGTGAGGATGTTGACTTGGATGTGGATGCAAGATTCTAGGTGCATCCTATCCAAATATTTGATCGTAGCTTGAAGGTTCTCAATGGATAGTGTGTTCCACTGGTATGGGCTCTATGGAAGCACATGCGAGTACCTAACAAGACATTCGAGAGGGAGACTGATGTGCGATCGTAGTGGCCGGAGATGTTTGACAGTTCTTCTTCTTCTTTTCTACCTTGTTAGTGATATTTGGGTTTGAATTTCTCTACGGGAGATTTTTTTTAAGAAACCAAATCTTCATTTTTGGTATGGATCTAGATTTATGGAGTTTTGGGAAAAAGTGATGTTTCTGGAAATTTATAGAGTACACACTATATAACTGATTGTTGCGGGTAGCCGTGTACTGGCTAAGTACATTGTCGTGTGGTGTGACTTGGAGACCTCCTAAAGTGGGTACTTGTAAAGTCATATAGACACCATGTATCATTAAATAACACAGCCTGTGTTTTTACATTTAATTGACAAATCAGACCTGGGTTGCGTCTAATTGATAGAACCTCATTATTCTTGCTTCATCTCATCCAGGAGTGACCAAATATCTCAGATTCTTATCTGATCCCCCAATTGATTGTTAGTGCTCTGAATCGAACACTGTCAATTACGTTGGAATCACATCGAGAATTTATTCCGTCCTATAGGTCATGTTCTATTGATTTATTCTATTTCGTGATATATCCTTCTTTGATCATTGTATATTTTTTTGTAGATATAAAACATTCAAGGCTGATTCAATGGATGAGGTTCAACTATATTGATCATACATCATTGAGGTAGGTGGTTTGTGCCATTTTGTAGTTTTTTATTAAATTATATGTACAAAAACATTCCAACACCCAAGTATAGGGTATTGCTTTTTTTGATAATTTAACCAAGTTAATGTATGTTATATCTTGTTTTCGTGAGTATGGGTTACTGATCATGAATGGGGTTATTTAACTAGATATGGATGTGTTTTCTATAAAATGATATGATATTGGCCGTTGGGTCTTGAATCGCTTATTATGATACTCTATTTATCATTCCAAGGTTGTTAGGATGGAGTGATTCAATCTGACATGCTTTTTTATTCTTTTTAGATGTCTATCCAAGTTGTAATTGTGTTTTACATTGGATGTTATATATCTTTTGTGCAAAATTTCCATACACAGTTCTATGGGAACTTGATGTATTTAGTCCATAGTTGTAATTGAAGTTGATGGATTCCCTAAAGTGGAGGTTGTATATTTCAGCAGCGAGACTATATGGGGGATTGATGGTGTGAGCTCCAATAGAGTGTCTATAGTTATCATTACATGAGAATAGAGGGAATTGACGTTGAATTATTCCTCACAGAGTCTGTAGATTACCATTAAAAGACTATCGGTGGAATTGGTGGTGAGTTCTTCCTCAAAGAGTCATTGTTTGCACGATTCCAAAGGGGTTAGAATGTGTGATTTTACATAGAGGTTCATTATATCTTTTTTATAAGTTTAACCTAAGAGGTTGGGCTTTGAGAACCTTACCCGTGGGTTTCTTGTGAATTATTTTTTGAAAAGTTGATAATGTAAATGAATGTAGTCGAAACTGTAGGACTGCTACTTTTGAGTTCTTCCTTGTTTATTACATCGTTTTCCTTTTTGCATGTTATATATATTCACTGACCGATAGGCATAGATATTTGGGTGGTGGTCTGCTGAAATTCGTCTGAAACTATATTTGGGTCCTACTTTTGGTCCCAAACAGATTATAGAGTTGCAGGTATAGATATAGGAAAGTGACCTTCTTCTTCGAGAAATTTTCTATTGTACAGATGATGAGCATGTGACCCTGCTGAGGCTTATGATGCTGTAGAATTTTACTTGACTTAATTATACTTGTTTTTGTGCTGTATTCCATCATTGTGACTTGTTTGGATGTTTTCTGAGATACGTAGGACATGAATCATTATTTACAAATATATGATGTAGTTTTTTATTTACTTTTGGTCAACCATTGTTTACTTATTGTATGGAATTACATATTTTTCTGCTGTTATATGTTGGTTTCTATTGTGTTACTCTTTTAATAAGGGAATAGTTTCCCCAATATCACAGCCAAGGCCCTCGCTGCTAATTAGAATTCTCTGGCGTTCTAAGAAATGCTCTTGAGGCCATGTGACCAACCGGATACTGGGCACCATTGAGTGGCACCCAGTATCAGGACGTTACACTAGAGATCTGTAATGAAAGTCATATATGAGATTTAAAAAATAGGATTTAAAACATTAAATACAATAATTTATAGATAAATTAAAATGTACTCTAAAAATATTTTCTAAAAAATTCTTTCTATATAAAAAATAATATAATATAATTGTACAAAATGAGGATATTGAAGAGAACTATTTCGGATCAATAATGATAAATAATAGTTGTTTTATAAAAAACTTTACATCAGTATATTTGATTAAAATATAGAAGAAAATATAACTAATACATTGAAACCAAAAAAGTAACGAAATTGGATGAAATATATGGGTTTTAAGAGGGAAAGAACATATTGGTTTTCATAATAGAAATCGAATCATAAACCACCCTGATTAGAAGTGATATTATAACATAAACACATAAAATATGGAATTATTTGATTCAAAACCATATGAATAAGTGAAATAAATATATATATTTTTAAATAAAACTAATTTTCATGAAAAGGATCAAAATATAAATTCATGTAGAGTATGTATAGTATAAACAATAATTAAGGTGGTGAATATAGAACATATCTCAGTGAAGGGAAATAAAGATGAGAATATCATTTCCACATTGATATTTCTTGAATAGAAATACCATGATTTATAGACATGAGATGGATGTTAAATACCAAATATTTTAAGGAATTATTACAAAAACATCCATAGGGTGGTATATACACAACATAATATAATACATGTGGTGATTATGAAATATTTCTTATAAAAATAAATATTATTCAACAAACACATACAATATTTATAACAATTGTTTCAAAAAAAATTAAAATATAAAATTTATAAATAAAAATTAAATATCATTTATAATAAATTATTAATGACAAAATAATTCAAATTTTCCTCATATACACCATATAAATGAAAATTGCTGCATAATAAAAGACTATTATGAATCATGATAATTTGAGACAATACTCTTACATTACCTTTCATCATCCAATGTTTTTTTTAAAACTATGTAATGTAAATAAGAATATTGAAAGGAATTATTTTTTAATCATATTCCTATGGATATACCTTATGTATTCTTCCATTATGATCTTTTAATTCACACGTATTTTTTAGTTAAAGATTATTTTCGTCAAAATATATTTGTAATTTTGACTGTTTTTTGCATGTTTTGTAATGGGAATGTCAACCCTTGCTCATGGATATTGTTTTCATAATAACCAAAATTTTCAATGTATTATAATATATTTTTCATTATGATTTATAATTTTTAATTTCAATCTAGTTTTTTTATAGTTATAAATCATGATGTTGAAATTAGTGATGATATTATTTTCAAGTAACATGCCATTAATACCAAGATTGTTTATAATGATTATTAATTCAGTTTTATATCACTATTAAAACATTTTAACCAAATATATATTATAAATGAGGTATAAAAATCTTTTATTTGAGTGATGAAAAACTAATTACATCACTTCATGGTGGTGGAATTTCACACGAACACTGTAATGATACTTCCATTATTAATCATTGAAAAAATGGGTTTAAAAGCTAATGTGTATTTAGTGAATCATAATTAGATCTAATATATCATATAAATTCATTATATCCATGTGTATAAACATCATTTAAAGGTGTTAATATAATTGAATTTCATATATTCCTAGAGAGGGTGGACTTCACGAATTCTTGAGTGATGCTTCCAATTTCATTCATATGAAAAAGAGAAATAAAATAGATGTAACACTAACATAAAAAGAATAGGTATTGTACATATATATATATGTAATTAATATATATTGTTTAAAGAATTATTTTAGAGTGTTTTATGATGAAATAATCATTTTAAAACATTTTATGAATATATACATACTCAATGAATAATCTAATTTAAAAAACATCATAGGTATGTTTGGATGGTTATTATGGAATGAATACAAAATATAGGCTATGGGTAAGGGTTTTGGGAAGGTATTTTTGAATAATTTTATTTAATAAACACAATAACTATATTTGTATGGTATTATGGAAATAATACAAAATATATGCCATCGGTAAGGGTTTTGGGAAGGTATTTATAATATCTTATTTAATCTATGGTGGTAAATTGTTGTGATTTAGAGAGTGGTTGAGGTTCCCTTTTACGAGTGAGGAGATTGAAACTCTTTTAAATACCCATAAAATCAAAATTCCATAATTCATTTTTCATGGGATAATGTAATTAGAATAGTAAATAATGGAATATGTGATATTTTATTGTAGAAATCCACTCAACCAGTTATATTTATATATGTTTTTGTGATATTTAAAGCCATATCTATTAGGTTAACATTATTTAAATTTTTTCCCTTTCTCATGGGGAGAAATTTTTACAATTTAAACTCATTTACCTAATATAAAATAATTTTTATCATATTAAAAAATATTGATCATGATTGTTAAATATAGAGAATAAATTTTTAATGATTCAATATATAGCCATGGTTAAAAAATTAATATAATTATACACATTGAAATCATGTTTTAAATTATTTTTTTATATAGAAATAATATGACACCAAAATATAATTATATATATTTATCATGAAAAGTATTATCATATTAAAAAATATAGGATATTTATTTGACTTTATGTAAAATGAAGCTGAGTTTTACGTTTTAATTATAGGATTTAATAACGGGATCAAAAAATTATTTTATCAGAATAAAACATTACATAGTTTTAATAAATATCAAAAAAAGATTTATAATTTCAATATTATAATCTTAAATTGATGGTTTTACATAAAAATGGATTATTCAAACATATAGAAAGGTTTCATAAACATTAATTTTTTTATATCATGATAATGTCATAAATGTGATATTATTTAAAAAGTTTGTTTTATTCACTATTCATTAAAAATCAATCTTTTCAAAAAAAAAGTCTCAAAAATTCAATATATGATAATATTGATATTGGGAATTAAAAAATTAGTAATATATAATTAATATAAATTTAATTTTTTTAATTTAGCATTTAAATTATAATTTTAAATACAATGAAATGCATACTTTATATAACAACAGTCTATTTAAACGTTAAGTGTTTTTAATATTATTTTTTTAGATTTAAAATTTATTGACATTACATTTATATCAATATATTTAATTATTCTTATAATGATCACACAACGTGAAGCATAATTCATAAAAAATACCCCCTTTAGGATTGAATAATTTTAATTATATCACATTAATCGTTTTTATTTTAGTCATTAAATATATTAAGTTAATTTAAAATAATAAGATGTAAATAAAATAATTTTTTACTATATTTACATTTCTAATGATTTATTATAAATATGTTACATCTTTTTTATATTGGTGTTTTGGAAAATGTAAGCTAAAAACAATTAATTGTATAATATAGAATTGCATATTGAAATAACTCCTTATAACAAAAAGTCACTCAATTAAAAAGGTTTACCACTCATAATTAGAAGGAAAATCCTTAGTATGATACACACTCACATGGGACCATAAAATAAACTAAAATCACCACCATGGATACAATTAGTGGATAATATACCCTGAATGTGATACAATAATAATAAACCACATTGTATAGTTAAAAAATGGATTTAATATTTTTTGATAAATACAGTGATAATCATTCAATAAACGATCAGGATATCACACAAAAATATTACATCATATTTGAATAATTTTCATTACATTATATAGATTCATTTTGGTGGACTGTAATTGTTTAGTGTCATTGGAAACAAGGAAAAAAACAACATATCCATATGTTGAATAAATCATCTCCTAATAAGATCATTATAATAAGAAAACATTATAAACATATTGTATGTAATAGATTTCTTCATAAACTAGAGATTGGATGGAAAATTAAGGGTGAAGACATAGTCTCATTATGGGTTATAAATAGAGAATATAATATTGATTCCATGTTTTAGTTTCTTTTGACCTATTAAAAAACCTGTATTCAAAATATAATAGTCAATTATGAACCCTATTTATTAATTATTGGAAAAAAAATTATAAGTACATAAAAAAAATTGTTAAAGGAATGGGTCACTATATTATTAATCAAAGGAAATGTTAAATTAAACTTTATAAACTAGGATGATATAATGTTAGTGAAACCATGTGGATATTTCTATGGATTATTATAATTTTAATCCCATGTATTATAAAATATCATTGAATTTGGTTGATATATAGTGAGTGTGGTTTTTGAGAATTCACCTACATGTGTAGATAAAACAAATGGAATCGGTCTTAGAATTGAGATACATGGGTGTAATAACTCTGAAAAAGGAACATCGAGCCTCACACGATCTTTACCTAGTACACAACAATTATCATTACTACACAAATAGTATTACTCTCATGAGAAACATGTTTTTGAAATTCATAAATGATTTAAAAACCATTACAAGGAAAAAAATACCAATAATATTTTATTTTAAGAAATATATCATCTTTAACATATGTTGAATCTTATTTATATTCACATGATAAAGAATATGTGACTTATCCCTTTTGTAATCATAGTTTCCTAAATTATTGTTCTAATTATTTTAGCATACTCATATATAATTATCTTATTATTTTAGTAAAATTTATCAAAATAGAAGAAACTGAGTCAAAACCCATTTTTAAGAGAATATCATTACATCCGCAATGATATTCCTATCCCGATGGATGAAAAATTTGGGAACTTCATGAAAGTAATTATTAATCTTCCTCAATTATTGAACCATAAATTGAATCATGATGAATTATTGAAACCTCTCGAGATATATATAGTTTAAATTGAATATTTTATATAAAAAATCCCTCCAAAATTTAGTGGATCAACCAATCCTTTTAATTTTTAATAGATTACCAAATCATTTGAAATGATATTCTCTACCCTTTAAATCTCAGGGAAAGGGAAGTTTGTGGTAGCTATTACTTGTATGGAGGATGAAGATAATCAATGGAGGACTATTGAAAAAAATAATAATTCCTGAAGAATATATAAAAGAGAAAGAGTAAAATGAATACCCTATAATGATACTCAATATATATTTTCCTCACACTCTCTAACTTAATAATTAGTGTGATTTCCTTATGTTCATGGAAAATGATGTAAAATTTATTAGGGTGTATGAAGAACACAACACAATACATGAATGATATGCCTCCAAATTTCTCATTCCCTAAAAGTAAACTTTACCGCTACATTAGCTGGAAAATTCCAAATCTATTAAATTTCATGGAAATTCGGTACATCGACATGTATAAAGAAAATTTTAAATGTTTCCTCATATTCGATATGAATATTAGAAAACACCATATCACTCATAGTTATTTGAAGAGGGAAATTGAGTTTCAATCTAGTGTTATGATGGAGAAATATAATGGTGGAATTGAAATCCAACATCTCACTTGTTGAATATGTGGAGAGAAGCGCCATGGAAATTTTCTAAATGGGAACATGTAGTGATTTAGTTTTGGGGATGAAGGGAAACTATCTAGTGATTACCAAAAATGAAACCCAAAAATGTGATAGAATATATTAATGTTCCAACCTTCCCTCATCCACTGTTCCACTATTATAACTTGAAGGAACAATGACACTATGGAAAACAATGAATTTAGGCAAGCTATTTTGGTGAATGTTGATGATACCAAACTCTAAGGCCCAAATAGTAGGGAAAATCATACGCCATCACAACATCAGAAGAGTATCCCAAAAATAATTTGTTGAAAGGTATGATATTTATTTATTCAGAAAATAAAATACTTTATGATATTATTTATATACATTACATTATAGCACACATATTCAGTATAACTATTCAAGCACCAACTAAAAACATGAATTTGTTTCAATAATTAAAGATGAAAAATGGGTTAATAATTTCATCTAAATAATGTAAATCATCCATTATTTGTATTTATTGGATAAACATCCTATAAAACCATTTGATACTTCATTTTGAGGAATTTGATACAATTTTAAACTACAAATGGGATTCCTTATATAAATCCTACATAAAAATATAATAAAATGAAATCACCCTGTATATTGTAAATATCCTTATTACTCTATATAAGTGAAAGGGGAGGGGAATCTATATTTTAATAATGATATAAATAATTGATATTTATTCCTTATATTATATTGTTACTTTCCACAATTAATGATGCTACAAAAATGATTTTTCCTAATGAAATGATAATTTTTAGGGATTATGTTGTTGTATTTTTTAAATTGTTTTAGGGTATTACACCTATTTGATAGATGAGAGATTCAATTGAAATTATACTTACATAACTTCCAATCACTATACATCCATATAAAATGTCCATTGTTAAAATAGTGGAGCTGATGATGAAATAAAAGGATAATCTAGATAAATAGTTAAATAACCAAGTGCTTCAAAATTAACTGCACTACTCATTTTATTCAAGAAGAAGGATAGGTTATTACACCTCTATATTGTTTATAATTATATCAATAAATCAGGATAAAAAATTTTATCTACTTCCACATAGAGAGGACATGTTCGACCACCTACAAAAGGCATAGTGTTTCCCTATACATGTTCTTCTATATGGATATCCATAATTGTCAGAGAAGAAAGATGATATTCCCAAAAAAGACTTTTGAACATGGAATGGAAAATATGGGTTTACAGTGGTCCATTTATTTCTCATTAATTTAATAGAAAGATTCATGGACTAAATGAATACTGTCTTTTGGGATTACATAAAAAAATTGGATGTATTTACATATTATATAATAATTTACTCTTATATGAAGAAGAGCATGATAAACATTTGTATAAATTTATAATTGTATTGATAATATATAATATATATAAAAATTATAGTAAGTGTCTGTTATTTATTAAGTAAGTATCATTATTTTGGAATATTATAACCTACACAGTAAAAATAGTTGATCCATCTATTAATGCTGAAATTGTGTACTATCCTAGACCATGATCTTTATGGGCTCTTTATAGATTCCATAGAATTGTTTGGTATTACTGATGATTGGTTAAAATAATATGAAAATTATTTATCCAAAAAACAAATATAACATAGAAGGTAGTAATGTATTTCTAAACCATGGAATTTGAAGAATGATTTAATTTGTTGACAAAAGTGGTCTATAACTTCACCACAACATACACATCCCCTATGTGGGGAGGTTTTCATGGTATGAAATGAGCCTCCATATATGGGTATATATTGTTCACTAATATAGAATCATAATGTGGTATTCCATGTAGAATGAGACAGTATAGTTCATGAGAAGAAGTATCCCATGAATGACATGTATTTTGAAGTATTGATCTTTATATTGAATATATTTTGACATAGTCTCTATAAAAAGAATGGTGAAATATATATATATTTGAAGCGCCTCAAAGATGTTTAAAAACGGAAGAAACATAACATGATTGATGGATTGATGATGCTTAATGATGATCATAGAATATATCTAATCAATACCATTCTATCTTGGGAAAGAATACTAAGTGTAATTTTCATTAAATAAAAATGATTTGAAAATATTATCAATGATTAGAATTGAGAAGGATAAAATATTTTTAGATTTGAAAAAGATAGTTTTGGGAATTGTAAATGTATCTTTATCCTACCATTCTCAAATAACTTCTCAAACACCTATTTTTTAGAGAATATTGTTTTCCCAAAAAAATATGATGTACTAAACAATTTTAGTCAATATTCTAGAGATAGACCTTACTAATGACAGGGTTATAAGGTTTAAAACCTGGTTATATTTCCTTTAAAAACCTAATCTAATGTGGGAGATTCTTGATGAATAGATTATTTTTTCATTCTATATTCATCATGGATAAAATAATCTGTATATAGATCTAAATAGACACATACAGTGGGATAACATGAAGATTGAGAATATAATTTTTTCCCCAACACAATGTATTACAACATGTGGAGGCTTTATAATGGATACATAAGTATAATGTGCAACCATTACCGATACCATTATGGAAATTATAATAACTGACAATTAGTTTGATCATAGGAATCCCCATGAAACCAAATGGAAATAATTCTATCTGAGTGGCAGTTGATCATCTTAAAAAGTTGGCACAATTAATTTCTATCAGGGAATATTTATCTCTTGAAAAATCTCAATGATATACAAAATATATTTGGTAATATATCATGTACTTATACTCCATATTATATCTAACTGAATAATGAGGTTTACCTAGAGGTTCTACCAATTCCACAAGTATGATTTTGATACAAAACAGAGTTTCACTATTGCTTATTACCCTAAATCAAATGTTCAATCAGATAAAATCATCCAAACTCTAGAGTAAATATTGAGGTCTTGTTTAGTGGATTTCCAATGATTTATAGATCATCACCATCTACTAGTAGATTTATCATATGAATATAGTTCCATTACATAATTTATATGAATCTTTATGAATATTTTTATAGGATGTGGTGTTAGACTATGACATTTTGGGATGAATTTGGGGAGTGGAATATGATAGGATGAAATCATTACTATGATATGATATAGGATGTCCAAACCATTCAACAGTACATGAAATTAGTGAAATGTAATAAAAAATTTAATGTAGACAACAGTTGATGAGACATAGATTTTGATGTGATATGGAAGATGTTTCTCTATATTTCATAGAGGAATAAATTCATTAGTTTTATGAAGTATGGAAATATTATTCCTAAATATATTGGCCCCATTGTGATTGTTGATCTCATTTGAGTAGTGGAATACCCACTATAACTCTCACATAACATGTTCTATGTAAATTATGTGTTCAATTTATCCCTCTTGAAAAAGTCCATAAAATATCTCTCACATGTGTCAATTCAATAGGTGATACCATTAGAGAATGAAATTTCATATTTGGAGTATCTAGTAAATATATTGGATAATAATGTGAATGTTACATGAAATAATAAATATCTCATATTCAATGTGTTTTGGTGAATCCAAAAGATTTAGGAAGAAACATTGGAACCAAGAGTTGCGATGAACCAGAAGGACCCTTTCTTATTGTTATCATAGTATATAATTTTCAATTTTTAGGATGGAATTATTTGGGTGGGGGTATAACACCCCTATAAGTCATGATATTTTTTATTACATTTAATATACTCAATAGCTTGAAATTCATGCCACACTAGGATTAAAGGAAACTTGATATGCTATTATTTAAATATGACCATTAAAATAAAGAAATTATATTTGATGATATGAATATGACTCAAAATGTTAAAAAAATTGTATTATTTAAAAATTTATAAATTATTTTATATGGTTTTATAATGATTTGAAAAAATAAGAACCAGTTTAGTGAACTAGAAATGCTTTCTTATAGTAGAATTTATCTAAAATAATGTTTATTAATGCTTTAAACAAATAATTTAAATTTATTTTTTTACTAATTTTAGAAAATGTATTTTTGAAATTTAAAATATTTTTTTATTCAGATCATCTTGTGAAAAATATCTTTGTGAATATTTTTCTTAGTTTTATAAAAAAAATCATTTTTTAACGAATAGTAAAAAATACTTATTTTTATGAAGATAATTATTTAATTTAAATTATTTACACACCATGTTATATTTTAATGATAATATAAAACTAAAATTAGTTGATTAATATATTATTTAACAGAAATTAAGTTACTAGAATAAATTTATATTTGAAATGTTATATAAAAACCATTTCATAATTTGAATGTTTTTTTAGAAAAATATTTTTATTGGTCTACATGTTTAATTTTAAATTAAATTTTCCTCTTATGTGTATTAAATTTTGAAAATTTATTCCATATTTGGATAAATATAAATTTATATTATCTTATATGGTTAACATAAATATTTTCACATAATAAATAGTTAAAATAGTAAAAAAAATTACCTCAGTTACCATAAATATTTGTTTATCGGACCAGTAATCATAACATATAAGGATAGAAAATATAAAAAAGTATATTTAATATTTTATTGTAATAATTAGAATTAAAATATATAATTTTAGGAAAATAGTCCATTTTGGTTCATTTTGGAAGGAGAATAACATATTTGGACTTCATTCATTTCCAAAATTTCATGTCAGTCCACACCCACACTTATAAATTTCCTCCACTCCCCTGTGAATTAAACAAAAACAAAATCCTTTTTATTTGAACCAAAAAATCAAAATAACATATATAATTAACTAAAATAATCCTATAATCCTTGTTTTGGATTGAAATCTATCCAATAAAAGTTTTGGTAAAATCCAAAAGAAGTTCTCTGAAGAAGAGTTAACTACATTAACAGAGAACGTTTTTAATTCATCATCCACATCAAAAAATAATAATATTATACCATAGAGATAAAAAAACCAAAAATATTCCATAAATGGAGATTTATTTTTTTAATAGAATTACCTACAACTATATCCTCTAACTAAACTGGGAAACGAAACTGTCGATCATGTCTTAATCGGGCTAGCGCATAGCAAATAATCATAATTCATTTTCAATTATCACTTATGGATGGATATAATGAGGTATCACAATTTTATATATGATATTTATGATATAATAATGTATATAAAATTATTATTTCAGATATAAATTCTTTCATTCTATTTCATATGAGAATATGATAATGCCAATCTTGTGTACGACGGAGAACCACCACGTGCAGAGATGTGATTAATTTTTCACTTATGATTTACATTCGATGTAATATGTAATAATTTCATATATAAAAATATAGGTTATAAATGAAAAAATTTCCATTATTTAAAATAAATATATCATTCAATTTCTCACCATATCCATCATTAAAAAATAACAATGTCCTTCGTGTGTACTGTTGTCCACTGCCCCCTAAAAAGATGTGACTAGTTTTTATTTCTATATAACATTAATGGTTTGTGTGGGGGTAATTAAAAAGTAATGTGATATTTATAATACCATTATCATCATGGAATTTGGAAATAAGACATACATAATTTCCATTATGATCAATGAAAAATGGAAACATTATTAATGTGTACATTTGACCTACAATCACGATGAATAAGACATAGTTAATTTTCATTACCATATATCCTGGATAGATTAATGTGCATCATTTATTTATAAACTCATAATTTTATTTTTTACATTAATTTATTGATTAGTCCTTAATATATTTTACTTTAATCAATTTACCAAATTAATTTTGTACATATAAATTTTTTGTAATTAAAATGTAAGACGTGAAATTAGATAGATAATAATTTAATGTTACATTGTAATGAATAAAATAAAAGGAATAACAATCTTTTTAATGTTATATAAATAAGTAACATAGTTATATATTTTTTGGGATAAATAAAAAACAAGAAAAATCTATCTCAATGTAAGGGATATTTGAATCCACATTTACATCATGTTATTACTTTTATATATCTTACTCAATTTTTATCTATTTAATATTATAGAATGATTCTAAATTATATATACATTTCTCACATGAATACCTAGATTATTCTATATTAATTTCTTGGAGTAATACATTACATATAACCATTTATCAAAATTAATTCTCTGAGAAATATCATTTGATTATGTCATGGGACATGACAATTCAACCCATTTCATTCCATGGGTAATTCATATATTTATGCCTTATCATTGATCACCATATGTGGAACACATATTCATGTACATGAAACTAATATTATTAATGGGACCAGAATTATAAATCCCTATAATTTAATTTGTTAATATTTTAGTCTTGTTATATTTTTTGTGTCGAATTTCGGGGTGATCCTGATCAATTTTGAGACTCTATCCATGACGTCATGTTGTCATGGAAGAAAGGAAAGACATAATTTTTTGTAATACTTTATGTATTTTTCAATTCATGTGTTTATGAGACATTCTAATACCATGATCTTTATGTTATGCTTCTAATTGAGTACTCATCCACCTTCTATTTTATGATATCATGTTATACCTTTGAATCACATGTTATAATTCCTTATCATTTCAATTATATTTCTAATATTTTTTGTTCATCCATATATTTCATATATTCCTAATGTTATCACATGTAATTTTAGGAGATCAAAAGTATTTACGATCTCACATTAAAAAATAAAATATGTATTCCATGTTTTAATTTCCTTTTATTTATTATGAACCATATCCTCTAAATACATTATGGATCTATAATCCTTGTCTAGAAATTATTTGATATTTTTATATTAGAATAATTTATTAAAATGTGTACATGGAAAGGGTCATGATACCCAGAATAATAGAAGCATAATTTCTTTGCTTCTTTGGTGAATATTTTTTTAAAAATATATTATGATCATTTCCCTATAATGTCACCTCATTATATACACTTCATGATATATTCCATGTTATTATCACTTCCATTAGGTAATGTACCCGAAAACTGTGATTTTATTATGTTGTTTTATTTTATATTATAAAATATCCTACTTTGGATTTTGTTTCAATAAAAAAACATTTATCACTCATTCCTGAATAAATGTATAAACATAATAAAACATGCTTTAGAAAAAATAATTTTAACTGGTTCACCCATAAATAGGTTAATATAAGGATCATTAAAAAGAAAATTTCTAATATTCCAAATCTTTTATAGTGATATATTTTTATAATGTACATATCAGAAACACTTTCCCGACATGTTTATTAGAAAACCTGTTTTTTAAAACTCATTGTTTTCTGTACTGATGTTTAAGAACTATTACATTATCTAATATGAATTAATTTCATGAGTCAATAATGTATATAACATAATTTTTCTCTCTTGAAGCTCTAAATTTAGCCAATTTATGAATTCTATTTCAATAAATAATTTATAGGATATTTATTATTTTTAATGCAACATTCAGTTTCACAAACCCATTTAAAATTATTTTTAAAACAATACAACTATTTTGAAATATTAATTAAATATAACAACTACTTAACTTTCATATATCTTCTCAAAATTTAATAATATTTTAATTTTTTCATTAGAAACTGTTTATTTCATGAAACCTCATAGACATATATGAATCTCTCTTTGTCATACAAGCACATGTTCTATTTCTACATGAAACTAATTTTTACATAATAGCATCATGTAAGAATTAACATTATTTATCTTTTAGGAAAAATTATATCTTGTATATTTTCTAGGGATTGGACTACAAACATTGGGATGTGAGATACTACTTTAAAGAATTATGAACACTTTAACAACTTCATTTCTCTATACCGAATCTTCATGTTTGTTTTATAGTTCTCTATAAATAAATGATTTTTTGTATAAATTATCACACAACTCAAATAATAATGGAAAATCCTTTTTTATTCACCATACTCATGAAAATATATATACTTTTCAAAAATATAGCTACATTTTTAAACTCTAACTATCATGAAACTATATAACTATTTATAAACAAAATCAATTACTAAATTTACATGTGGTGGTATCCAATCTTTTGTTTTTTGAAACATCAAGATACTTATACTAATGTTCTTGAAATGTTTATCTTTGTGCTACAATACATGAATTGGTTTAAAAATAACGTTCTGCATCCTCTAAATCATATACCCAAAAAAATTAGAAAGCACATAGAAATGCAACCACCATTATTGAAAAATATTTGTAACACATTTTAGATCTTCCATTCTATGATTGTCATATTGATGGATATCCTATACATATATCCCATAATAGAGACTTTACACCCATATATATCTCCCCATCCTAGAACTCTTTCAATATAATATATTAAAAATTACACTAGAAATTATTTAATATAATTTTTCACCATATTTATAAACAAACATTACCAACCAAAATAAATTATAATGTAACATTTAGATATTTTTATCAAATGATTCTACTTTTCATCAAAACATAGTGAATGGAAAAGAAAATAATGGGGTTATATCAAATTGTAATTAAGGAAAAAATGTATCAACAAGTCATTATAGATAGGATCCTAATAATTTTATAAAACATGAGTGTGATAGAATCATCTAATTAAAACGAATATGAAATAATATGACATGGTCTTAAGGCATAGTGTGGGTCATATAATCTAAAATTTACAAACATATACTATAGAATATGATTTTATAAATATGATAAACTAGACATGAGACATGTTACATAACATAAGAACAAAAATACAACATTAGTGTTTATAATAAACATAATTATATTAGTCAAATTTCAAAGATACACATCAAGACATAAGTCATGTAGTGTGCTTTGATAACTAGACACATACCTTCTTAATCTTGGGTTATGACATGTATATCCTTAAGCATAATAAAACCTATAATTTACCATAGGTAGTTGGATAATCTATAATTAACCATTTTGATCTCATGATATGAAAATAGTTCCAATTTATTGGTGGAATTTTGGGGACCCAAACATTAACAAACAATAAAAAATTTATATATATTACATAATAACCTAAAATCAATCATATTTCCTTTAATGATTAATATAATCATTGAAAATAAATTGTTTTTAAGAAATCATCCTAAAAACATAATTATCATGATCCTTATAGAGAAATATAATTCATTATATAATTAGATTATAACCCAAATGAAGTAAACCCATTATTAAATGATGTTGACATAAAATAAAAATACATTTATGAAAATGTTACAAGTAATCATTGAAATACATAAATCATATTTTTTTATTGTTATCATTTGAAAATAAAATTTATGATAACCATTTGAATATTATTATTGTAGAAATTCCATGAAATATTTTAATATGAAACATACAAAACTATTCATCTTTAATGTTTTAAAATACATTAATAATATATATATTGGAAAAATTTGTCTTTCTAGATATCTGTAATGAATGTCATATATGAGTTTTACAAAAAAAAATAATTATTATAATAATTTATAAAAAGAAATAAATGGTAGTATAAAAGGATTTCAAAAAAATATCTTTATATGAAAAATACAATAAAAATTTTAATGAATGAGGAAATTGAAGATAATTATTTTTTAAAAAAATTTATGTATTTTTGGTTTGCTGAAATACATTACATGGTAATATTTGAGAAAAAAAGAGAGGAAAATATAACAAATACATTGAAACTGTACAATTTACCAAATTTGATGAAAATAGTTTGGTTCAATGTGGGAATGAACATAATGATTACCATAAAATAAATTTATTTGTAATGAATCTGGATTAGAATTGAGATTATAACCCAATCACATAAAAATATGGAATTATTTGAATAAAAACATCATGAATGAGTGAAAAATATATTTATTTTTAATCACCATAATTTACATGGAAATATTAATAATATAAATTCATGGATTTAATGTAATGTACAACAATAGTGAAGGTGGTGAATATAGAACATATCTCAACAAAAGGAAATAAAGATGGGGATAACCTCGCCACATTGATATCTCTTGAATCGAAATACCATTACTTATTGAAATGAGATGAATTTTAAAAACCATAGATCATAAAAAATTATTACATATATATCCATCAGGTAGTTTATACACCAAATAATATAAGACATGTGGTGAATATGACACATGTCATAAAAAATAAATATGTGTCGACAAACACTTACAAGTTTAGGAACATTTGGTTTAAAAACAATTTTAATGATAAAATTTCTAATGAAACATTAAATACCGTTAATAATTAATTACTAATAATAAAATAATTTGAATTTTCCTCATATAATCCCAATAATACAATATAGGTGAATAATACTGAAATTATATGAAATATGGGAATTTGAGATGATACCCTTACTTTACCTTTCATATTCCACAATATCATTAAAATAATGTATAATATATATAAATATTGAAATGATTTAATTTTTTAAATATTAATATGTAATAGCTTATATATTCTTCAATTATGATCATTTAGTACACATGATTTTTTTAGTTAATTGTTATTTTCGTCATTTTATGTTAGTAATTTTGATTGATTCTAGTGTGTTTTGTAACAGAAATGTCAAACCATGATCTTGGATATAGTTTTCATAATACGGAAATTTTTTATGGTACTATTATATATTTAACATTATAATTTCTTATTTTTAATTTCAATCCATGTTCTCATATTTATAATTCATGAAGATGAAATCAGTGATGATCTCATTTTTAAGTAACTTAGAAATGTTAACCAGATACTTTTTAATGAATATAAATTCGGCTTTATATCATTGAATATTTCTAAAAGATTAGTATTTATTATAATTGAAATATATTTAAAAAATATATTTTTAGAACAAATCATTTGTTTCAGTTATGAAAAAATTAATTATATCAATTTATGGTGGTGGTAGTCTACACACACACCCTGATGATACATCTATTTTTAATTAGGGAAAAAATGGATGTAAAAGATAATTTGTATATAAAGAATCGAAATTAGAACCCAAATATCACATAATTTAATTAAATACATATTTATAACCATCCTTTATAGGTGGTAATGAAAACTAATTACATCTCTTCCAAGGGGAGGTGGACTACAAGAATGATTAATCAATGCTTTTAATTTCATTCAATTGAAAGTTAGATATAAAATGGATTTCAAATTAACATAAAAATATTGGTATTCTAAATATAAATATTTAATTAATATAAATTGGATAATGAATGATTATATGTAATTTTATAATGAAATAATCATTGAAAACGTTGTAAGAACATATACATCCTCTTTGAATAATCTAATTCAAAAATCCCATCTGGTTTTTTATATGGGTAATATAGTGTGAATATAAAATATAGGCCACAGGTAAGGGTTCGAGGAAGATATTTTTCAATTCATAGTTAATCTATGGTGGTCAAGTGGCATGGTGTAGTGAAATGAGGAGGTTGCCTTTTATTAGTGAGGGGATAAAAACTCTTGTAAATGCTCATAACATTAAAATATCATAATTCCATTTTCATGGGATAATGTCATATGAATAGTAAATAATTAAATATATGATATTTTTAAGTTTAAATCAACTCAAAATATTATATTTAGATATGTTTTGTGATATTTTAATTCATATCTGTTAGGTCATCCATTTTTATACATTTTTACCCTTCCTCATAGTGACAAATTTTTACCATAGAAACTCATTAATCTCACATAAAATTATTATTAATGTATCAAATATGATTTATCATGAGTGTTAAAAATAGGAAATACATATTAAATGAATCAATATATAGTTTTGGTAAAACATAATTTTTTCACAATTAATCACAATGATATCATTTTTTAAATAATATTTTAAAAAATAATATTTTTACACCAAAATATATTTTCTAATTTATTGTCCTTAAAAATAGTATCATATTATAAAATATGTTATATTTATTTGAATTTAAGAAAAATGATACCGAAAATTTACCTTTTAACGACAATATTCAATAATGGAATCAAAAACTTATTTTATTATAATAAATCATTAAATAGATTTCCAAAATATCCATTAATGACTTATAATATCAATTTTATATTTTTAAATTAATGATTTTATATCATAAACATCTATTGAAACATATATAATGATTTGATAATAATTAATTTCTTTATTATATCTCGATAATGTCACAGAATTGATATTAATTAAAAAGTAATTATTGTTAACATTTCATCAAAAATCAATATTTTTAAAAGAATCCCTATTATTCAACCTAAGATAATTATGATACTATGAATTCAAAAATTAATATTATTTAATTAACGTAAATGTATATATATTTTAATTTACCGATTGAATGAAAATTTTAAATATAATGAAAACATAATTTATATAATGATGGTATTTTTAAACTCTAAGTGCTTTTAAAATTATTTCGTTAAATTTTAAATTAATTTATTGAAAATTTTTAGGTAAGGTATAGAAGTATTTTAAAAATGATCACCAAACATGAAAAAATTATTAAAAAATACCCCCTTTATTGATGAATAATTTTAATTACATCACACTAATCATGTATATTTTATTTATTAAATACATTTATTTAATGTAAAATAATATAGTGTAAATTCAATAATTGATTACTATATTTACATTTTCTAATGATATATATTAATTTTGACATAACTTTTTTATATTAGTGTTTAGTGAAATTTCTGTTATCCAACATATAATAATATAATGGAGAATTTATTATTGATATACCCCTTTGTAAAAAAAATACACTCAATTATCAAGCTTCACCACTCAAAAGGAGAAGGCTAATCATTTATTTTGATCCACACTCACTCGAGACCATGAAATAAACTAGAATCCCCATCATGGATAAAATGAGAAGAGAATATACCATTAATGTCATACAATAATAATTAACACCATTGTATAAAGAAAAATTGAATGTCATGTCATATGTTAAAGGGATTGATAATCATTATATAGTCAACCATATTTTCACACACACATATGACATCATATTTTATGAATATTAAAAATATTACATAGACATATTCATGAGGACCAAATTATATTATTATCACTAGAAATTCATTGGAACAAAGTGAGAGGAAAATTAAGTTCAAAATTTAATCTCATGACATAAACATAAGATTATAATATTAATCTATTTATTGAATTATTGATCACAATATTTCATATAATAATAATAATAATAAATAATCATGAAAATGATGATATTGTAACAAATCATCCTTATCACTTTGGTAAAATTGTTTCATAATCCTGATGAATGAATAAAATTAAATGAATATTATAATATTAAATGAATATATAAATTCCTAATATTCAATATTAAATTGGTGTTATATAATCTTTATAAAATAAATTAGTTCCATAACATGACAAATGTTAGAAAGAAGGTGACATTATACATAAATACCTTACCACTTTGGTAATATTTTGATTTTTAATACCCAATAATGAATAACATAAAACAAAAAATTTAAATATAATTAATATAAATATTTTTGTGATATTACATTCCAATGGTTTAGTATATAAACCACACATATAAAACGAGTGGTGAATGTGTATATAGAATCTAGAAAAAAAGACATGAAATCCATTACCTTTAGTATTTATTTCTATATTTCCAATTCAAATATAATTTATAATAAATATTATTTTGATATTAGTCTATTAGAGAATTTTATTTTTATGTATATATTACCATATATTATTTTCATATGAACTTTTATTACTTTTTAATAACAAATCTATGTTAATGCTTTGTTTTGGTTAATATCCATTTTAATTTTCATATATATTTTCTTATGTTTTCTTGGACAGCATAAATTAATCATGATTTCATAATATCCATATTTTTAAACCTGATATTAATACATAATATATTCATTTTATATGTATTTAAAGTAGTCAAAATGAGATAGTGAAAAATGATGATATACGCCGTTCATTTAGTTGGTTGGATATACATACACATGAACATCATTTCAATTTTCATTTCATATTGAGTGAAATAAAGGAAGACAATATAAAATCATTATAGAAATTTATGTATGCCCAAAATATTACATTTATTCATTAAAAAAATCATCAGAACCTTTAATATGATGCGAGAATGAACAACACCACCAAGTGAGGTAGTAGTCTGCTATACAAACGAGGTGGTTTCACATTATATGTGATCAAATAACCATATAAGTATAAAAATTTCATTAATATAATATATTAAAATTTAATCTATCTTTAATTAATTCATTTATAAGGGGTAATGAAAAAACGAATGATAGTAGTATGTTAGGTGGTATTCTATTACACACACAAATGATGATATTGTAACTCGTTCGATGAGTGTTCAGATGGATATTGGTTTTGAAAATAACATAAAAACATCATAGTATACGTAATATTATGAGGTCATTATTTCAGAATTTTATTAAAATAATTTAATTATTTGGATTATGAAATAAAAAAATGATCGATGATAAACAAGATCTCTTCTTCAGGTATCATCCATCGGTTTGAATCAAAATACATCCTTGGATGGATTTATGTGAAAAATAAGGCTTTAATAATGAGGGGGATATTGGGATGTGATTTGGGTATCTTTTTTATAATCCTAAACTGATGGCGAGATGGGAGGCGAACCGAGCGACGACAGGAAGAGATAGTACCTGCTAGGGTTTTCTACCGAAATGGTGCTTCCTCACTTACTTGGATTTAATCGCCTCAACATGCGACAGAAGGGAAAGGATATAGTTTCGGGGGGTATATCTTCTACGTGGAGTTTCATTTTTGGAAAGCTGATGATTTCCTCTGCTGATTTTCTCGCGTTGGCCGGTGGTGTTGTCTCCCCTGGTGAGCGATAGTCTTCTGGGAAGGATGCGGATCCGAGCGGCTTGATAAACCAGGATGCTTCCTCTGCTGATATCGCAGCGGGTGGCGATGTGAAGGTCTTCTCCAGTGAAACTGTTCTGCTGATATCGGAGGATGGTGCGGTAAGGGTGGACTGGTTGAACACCGCCGCTGCGAAACATCCGCCCTGAAAATCCCTTAACATGTGTGCTCGAGATTCTTCTGGGTTCATGGTAAAGGATGTTTTGAAGATTGCATCTTCCAATGTCAATATTGGCCATTTGTAGGAATCAGCGAGGTTTCCTACTAGTGTTGCATCATGTAGTCAGTGTTCCTTTGTTGATGTGATGAAGGATGCTTTATCGGATCAGAAAAAGATTGAGGATTCCTACCATAGAAGGATTCTCAAAAAGGGATCTTTGGCTCACGTTCCGGCGAACCATGGTGTGATTACGGAAAGGTTGGCATTTGGTTAGAACACATTGATTGCTCACATTTTTCTTCCTAATGGTGCGCAACCCTAGAAATTTGAAGATTTATTCCCTTGAATTTCGATGTTTTGGGGCTATGCTAGCTGGAAATGTGTCTCCATTGGGCGAGGATTCTTTCACTGTTTATTTCCATTGGCAGATCTCAAGCTTAGGGCATGGATTTCTAGTTCCATGTTTCTAAATCCGGGGTGGATTCATCTGCATGAATGGTCACTTTAATTTAATGTCTTGAATGCAATAAATGTCTTCTCTCAGGTATGGGTGCATCTTCATGGGATTAATTAGGTTATTTGGAATCTAGAGATCCTGTATGATATTGGAACAACAATTGGAACTCCCATACGACTAGATAATGAAACGACAGATGTCATATCTGGGAACTTTTCTAGAATGCTGGTGGAATTTGATCTCAGATCCACTCTCATTGATACGGTAACATTTTCTATTCCATCAGATCAAATTCTGATTGATGTTGAATGTAAAAAGAAATCTATTTTCTGCACTAAATGCATGATTGTGGGGCACTCTTTGGAGTTGTGTCGTAAAAACATCACTTATGGAGTGTAGAATGTGAGTACACCCCTCTAATCTATGTCGAAAAAAGGATAACTTTAAAGAATTTTCCTCACCAAAGCATGTCATCATGGACAACGACCCTCCTATGAAGGCAACCCCGGATGTGCTGACTCCTACGAAGGGCAAATATTTTATTATTGATTCTAATTCGACAAGATCTTATAGTGGTCCTTATAGAGCTAACGAGGTTATCACTTCTGATATTCTGAGTCCTGCATCAGTATTGGTGGTGAACGAATCTTCACTGCTGAATATTCAGAATCAATCTTCTGTGGAACGGAGGAATAACTATGATGATGGGAAGGAAGGGGCCGAGGTCTCCACTCCGGGAAATGGAGTTTCCATCCCCTAAAAAATGGGGGGACAGTCAAGAGGACGATGAGGAATGTGATAGTAATATGATTAAAACCTCATATAGTGATATTGTTCGAGGGGAAAGGATCAGAATCTCTAACAGTGAGGGTGATTTGCCTACCCCAGTTAAAAGGAAACCAAGGAAAGATTACTCTGCAGCTCCGAGGATGGTGACCACTAGGTCATCCTCCATGAAGGATAAGAAGAAGCTATCTATGGAGCAATTGGAGAAAAGGAAAGAGTTTCTCAAACAATATGATCCCCAATCAGACTGGGAATCAGCCAATTCGGATGATATAACCAGTTATAAATGTGATGCCTATGACTATTCCGACATGTAATCTCTTCCTTTTTCTCTTGTTTGTCTCTTCACCTTTCTTTTTATTAATAAATTTTCAGTCCAAGCGTGCTTGGATCTGACTTCGGGTTATAATCCTAAACCGATATAATATGTGATAATGAGAAGAGAGTTAGTATTATTTTATAAGTGAGTTCAATGCACACTTGTAATTTTTCGAAAGAATGAAATATACCCAAATTATTTTCATTTTACAAGGAAAAAATAATAGACCAATCTATAGAATATAAGATATATGTTAATGATATTTCCATAATATATGTTTTTAACATGTTTAATATTATTTTTAACCATTATCTTTTTTTTATTTTACCCACGGGAAACCCATTTTTATGTTAACCACAATATATAATTTTCACAATGCTTATTATTCATTCAGGTCAAAATTTTATTTGAAATTATTATATAATATATATATATATTTTTCAAATTCTAATAATGTAGTTAATTTTTCAAAATATAATTCCCATTAAGAAAAAAAATTTAATTTAATATTAATATCACACACATGATGAGAAAAATTTCTTTATAAAGGAAATATTTAAAAGCATACATTGTTTATATATATAAATTAAATAATAAATTGATTCTATTTTCTGAAATTGTAATAATGGAAGAAAAATAGACAATATTTTTGTTTAAAATAAATTAGAAATATAAAATGTTTTACTAAAACAATTAATGAAACTGATAGATTTGAATTAAAAAATATTTGTACTATTCACCCAAACAACAATCCATTCAGAAAAGTAACAAAAATTCATCCTATGCTAGTTTTTACCTTATGATTTTAAAAAATAACTTTATGTTATCAAATCAATTTTTTAAAATAGTAAAAAATGAAATTTATTATTTTTATAAGAAAAAATATTTTTTCTGGGAAAATAATATTTCTCAATCATATAATGGATTTTTAAAAAATTAGTACTTTTTTATAAATATTACTTCTATTTTGTAAAAGAATTAAATTTAATATTTAATATGTTTTTATTAATAATATTTTTACTACATTATATGACTACGTTTTAATAGTTACATTTAAATAGATATGTTATTAATATATCATGTTTTGTTAAGACTCAGTGACTTGTGTACCACAAGATTAACTTGGTGAAGTGTGTAACACAAGACATAAAATTTTATTCTCATTTTATATAAAAATAATTATTAACAATAACAAGAAGTATTATATTTAAAACACCTTTAAATGAATTTTCCATTGAAATTCTCCATTTTGATACAATAAAATGTGGATACTTCTACTGTATTGTATCCTCAAGTTCTCACATAGCTTCTTTGAACTAGTGGTTTCTTCAGCAATTTTTTTCTAGGAGAGTATTATTGAATTTTAGAACATTAACTATAAAATATAGATTCTATAACACGTTTTCCATAGAAGAACAATATTTCCCCCATAGTATGACCTCTGGTTTCAATATATTTTATGTGTTAGGTACGTACTTCCTAACGATAGATAAAAGGATCACATCATGGACATGAGAGTGATTTGGTGGAAGTTCAAGTAAATATGCCAAATTCCCGATATGGTAATGAATTTTAAAGGTAAAGAAATACCTATGGATTAGTTTACCATTCTTCTTGAATATCATATTCTTCTTCCTTGGGTTAGTTAATAAAATCAACATGTCACCAACTTCAAAATTTAGATCTCATTAGAGATTATCAGTATAACTTTTATTCTGAATATGATCTTATTTTATGTTATTCTTAATGGATCTAACCATCCATTAAATTTATTTATCTATCTCATGTATAAATATCTTTCTTTCTCCCACTTCATTCTAGGGAATTGCATAACTACATTTATTCCCATAGAAAAACATTTTTTATATTATACCAATAAAATCACTTTATTAACAAGTGATAACCGAACAAGAAAAATAGATGTGGTAGCATGACCAAGTGTATAAAACATTTCAGGGATGAACAATCCAATGTTGAGGTAAAATAGGAAAACCACATCAAAATCAATTTATGGTGAACTAAGAACCATACATTAACACACAGAACAAGATTAAAGTGTGCCCAAAGGGATCCACCCTTTGAATCACAAACAATTCAAAACAATAGAAAACCAAACCAAAATCACTTTATGACTAAGTGAGAACCCCAGAACAACAAACCAAATAAGCATGAACAAAATTATGATAGTCACAACTAACTAGAATCAAATAAGTATAAGAGAGGACTATGAAGTAAAGAAGAGGGGAATCTAGTAGTTAAATCCTGAGGAGTGTTCATTATTGGCATCAATGACACTAAGGGTTCATGTATCTTCCTATATAGGGATTCATAAAGAATCATCTAAGAGCTTCAGTGATATCCATTTTCGAAATTAAACACCTCTAGAGGAACATGTAGATCTAAATAACCTCTTAAATCCAAAGTAAATTTTATCAACATATCATACAACACCCCAATATTTTAAAATATTATCCATTTAAAATAAATTTTAATTTTTTTTCTATATTTTAATGAACACAACACCGAGTTGTATCAAATCAAAATTTAGTCATGACTTTCATAATTAAATTAAAATTAAAATTTAAAACATTTAAAAATTATATTTTAAAAAATATGAATTAATTTTCAAGTTTTTATTTCAAAATGATGTTTGGGTGAATTTATGGGAATTTTTAAAAGATTCATTCTATTATTTTTATTAAAAAATAAGGATTTTTAACTAAAAATTGAGTTTCTGTCAAAATAATTTATAATGTTATATAATATTTTTAGTATTTATAAAGTTAAAATAGTTCATAATAATGATATAATAATCAAAATTAGTTCATTTTATTAGTTTTCATATTGATTTTATAATTAAAAACATTATGATTTTTTGAATGTTTTACCTTTAGAAACCCACGTTTATATCTCATAGACATGATAATTTTAAATTGAATTTTTCTATGTCATAAATTTAATTTATAAAAAAAATATTAAAATTTTCAAACCATAATGAATGATTATGTTTAATTAGGTAAGGATAAATTTTTAAAAAAAAATTTGAGTGTAATCCATAAAAATTATATGCAATGATTATGGATAAAATGAGATTACCAAGTGGTAAAACATGAAATATAATGTTTGAAAATGAACCAAAACATTGATAAAACACATTTAATGGACTTATTTAAATATTATATATTCTATTATAAGGAAGTGACTGTTATTTGGGGATAGTGAAATGAGAAAACTTGGGTGGATTTCACTCTGTCAAAAAATTTCAATTCTGCCGCTCACCACAATTATAAAAGGCCACCCACCCTCCTCCCCTCTTCAATCATTCTGACCAATTCTTTTAGAAATTAAAAACCAAAATAACTTCCCAAATTTCATACCATAATCTTATATGACATATCATGGTCTAAAATATAACTTTTTAATTCATCGGTGAAAACCTAAAGTGGAAACCTAATGAGAGGTAATGTTTTTCTAAAGAAGTTTTTTATTTAACATTTGTCTACAACACCTTCAATTCTTATTATACAATGGTAATATAATAACATCACTATAATAAATGTAATGATAGTTTTTATATTAATTTTATTATAAAATCCCAAATACATATATCATATGGGTTAGCAAATCATCATTCATGTGTACTACCGACTACCCTCTCAAAAAGTAATGTCGTTATTTTTCCCATTACAACCTTTCATGGTATGGTATAATGATGGATTTATTGTTTATATAATATACTCATAATATTTATGATTTTAATATGATTTATTTAATAATTATATCACACAGAATTTCATTCAATCAATTTTGAGGGAATATGATGTGGTCACTTTTGTGTACGATGGAATTCCTCCTCACGAAGTAATGTCATTCATTCACGCATTACATGGAACATATTAATTTTGGTTTTAATAAAAATATGTGACATATATGAAATAAAAAATGATTATATAATGATTATATATATATATATATATATATTTTATTTACATTTCATTATTTAAATATGAAAATAAACTGGAAATAATGTTTTTGTGTATGTACGGTCTACGATATACATGGACAATTTTTTTCATTCCCTAAAACAAAATTTTGTTGATAATTATAAATATATGTGTATATAATATATATTATATTTAAATAATTTTATAAATTTATAATATGATTAAATCATGATCTATGTTAGTGGAACAACAAACAACAATTCAATACATAAGAAAAAATAAAGCAATTAACACAGAAAACAATGAAAATAAAGAATGGTTTTTAAAAAAGGGTAATAAGATGTTATAAAAGGATTTCATTGTTGGATCATAAGTTTTTTCGATGTCTATTAGATGGTTTGGGAAAATTTTACTTAATTTTTTATTTCAATAAACATAATTCAATTCATCTTAATTAAAAATGATCGGGCTCAGATGTTGTACGATGAGGAGTGTATTTGAATCAAAATCAGAGACTATTTGATTATATCATCGATTGATTATCAATATCATAAACACAAAGATTAAATAGTATTTTATAATTATATGAATAAAAACTGACATTCTATAAAACATTCACACGAGAAATTTTTAATTATTAAAAATACATAAATAAGATTCTAATAGTAAGAATGAAATAAATGATTAAATAAAAGAATTTAATCTTTAAAATTATGAGTTATGGTTGTCAAGAAATCAGGACTAAATGTATCCATAGTTATATACCTACTATAAGGTTTATCATTCCTTACGTGTCAATCACATTATATGAAGATTGAACTCATTCCTTAAAACCAATAGAATCCTATGATATGTCGATTAGTCTCAATCTTTAAAACTATGAAATACGTCGATAAGATGGATCAAATTCAATATCATCCAATATTTAGAAGCAATTAAGATGTACCATGATTGGATAATTAATAAAAAATAAAACTTCATTATTTAATTAATATCCTCATATGTATTCTTAAGACATAATCACTCTTTGGAATTACAGTGAATATTAACGAGAAGTTCATGTAGAGTAATCATCAGATGGTTAGAGTTATGAATTAAATCATCTTCCAACTCTTCAAATGAACTACTCTCTATAGGTGAGGCTACAACTACCATATTTCAGAGTTATTTAAAATGGACATAGAACATTTTCATATTAAATATGATGATGGTCTGGATTTGGATCTTGAAATAAATACATTAATAGAATTTCTGACATCACGTAGTATATAACAATTATAATTCTTTTCTATATCTTGTCTAATATAAAAATATTAATATACACTATGTATAAACAATAGATAATTTCACGAACATTCTTATCAATATTCTATCCAAAAAACTAATTAAGGGCTAGTCCAATGTATTAGTACCAATGTCAGTATGATTGTCTAAACATTATTCTAAAAAATGGACACGACAAAAGTCTATCCACTAGTATTAACATATGGTTGCCTAATGTACCATGAACATCTTTAATTTGATGGATTAGAGTAGTAATAGAAGTTTATATTGATATTATAATAGATATATTTCATAATTTAGTATAAAATATTCTTTTCTAGAAATATTGAAAAACATTTCGAAACTAAAAATTCTAGTATACATAGTGTAAAAAAATTATTAGTGATTTCCCAAAGTAATGAAAAAAATTTAAGAAAGTATCTCTTGACTGAATAATATCTCCCTATTAAGAAATAAAAAACACATCACTTATAAGAAATATAATATAATTTTAAATCATACAACACTTTTTCCATTTTTGAATATTGGTGACATATATCTCTTTTAGATCTCTCCCCATTGTATATTTCTTCCCCTTTAAACATAACCAAACAAAACACCCCTTTATTAATTTCTACCCTTGTTGAATTTAATATATAATAGGTATTGTATATAACCTTAACTGTTATAATGATATACCATATGAAAAAATATTATTTTAATTAACTAGTCATTTATTAAATTATAACAAGAACATACATCAAAATATAATTGTCAGACATTCATGTGGAAAGTAATTAGATGAGGAAAAATTTAAATTTTAATATTTCAAAAAAGAAAAAAATATTCATATTAACGTTCAATAGAAAAATATGCATTCCATATTCTTCATCTTCTAAATAGTCACCATAATTTTATTGATCTCATCATGATCCATTTGTGATTATAAGACTAATTGCTAACGCTTTGTGATTTATCCCTCAATCAATATCATTTTCTGATCTTATGAATTTAATCTCCAATATTCCTCAATAATATTTTTTGTTTTCTACATCACAATGAAATGATCATCCTCACACATATTGAGTGTGGTAATCTATAACTACAAATTGTGAAAATTTTCATTAAAACCAATCACATCATTATTACATTGATTAGTCTTGTAATTTATTTCTTAAAAAACATATAACTGTAAGAAACACATATTTCTAAATTTTCAAAATATTTATCAAATTATATTTAATGTGTATTAACATCTAAACCATATTCATGATAATCTATATGATCTCTACCAATATGGTTTAAACACTTAACAATATTATTGTATGACCTATTTTTTCACATTGGAAATTTAATTGATCAATTTTATGTTTTCCCCAATTTTTAAAAATTATTTGGTCAAGACATTTAAATTCTCTAATTTTTTATAAATTATACTCTAAATTAATTTTAACCTCTTAAATATGTTTGGTATATAATGAATTAAATAAAATAAGTTGACCATTGTTTGGAAGATGTAATCAAAACATTTTTGGGCAATTATAGCTTTTGAATCTGATGATACTGATACTTCCTAATAATAATTTAATTTGTAAAACATGATATCTGGTTTTTTTCTCCTTTACATTTAAATTTCCTTAATGAAAATAATTTTATTCTATTGATACTAATATATTTTTCACGTTTTTATCTATTTCATATTGAGTAGAAATTTTAATATTGGATTGTTGATATTGTTCATATTCCATTGAAGATGACTTTCCATCATGTTTTTTAGATAATGTTTCTTCATTTGATCCTTCAAGGTCAGGATCATTATTTAAATTATAAGGTATCTGAGTTCATGATGATGATGACATCGATGATTTATTCTCCCTTTTTCTCTTTTAATGAGGTAATTTTTTATTCATCATTTTCTTACTCTTAATATTAATATTCCTATTTATATTTTTTAGCTCAAATTATTATTCCTTCTCATATTCCTATATTATTTGTTTCTTGAACTACCTTAGAGTTCTGAGAACTTATTTTCAATGTTTCATAGGAACTGATTAATTTTCATCTTGAAATTTCTTATGATTTGTTATGGAATGAGAACTATATCTTCTACAACAACTTATATAACATTTCTGTCATCAGGGACTAATGGAACTACTGATTGAATATTTTTTATTTCATGAACTATAAGTCTAAAATCATGAATGATCGGATCGAAACGGGTTGGATGTACAACTAAACGTGGTGAAATATAGGTAATTTTATTCTCAAAAATTCATTCCACATTATCCATCAAGATTTGAGAAATTCTTATCTGAAATAATTTATTCCTCAAGTTATTTATCTTTTAATATTCCTGTAACATATATTCCTTCCAAAATATCCAAGCTTTAGCTTCATCCACCTCACGACCGGTTTATGGTTCCATTATTTTATTTTTTTTCTTTTAATGAATATTTTTCTTAAATTATTTACAAGATATTTTACATTCTTAGTTATGAATAATTATATAATAAGAAACCTCCTTCATTTTATTCTAAAAATTTATTCATTATTTGATGGTTAAGCATTAGAAAATACCTCTACAATTTCAAAAAACATTTTCATCCTTGTATCAAAGAGAAATATCATTCTTGGCATTGTTTTTTCATCGATCAAAGAAATAGTTTCTGTAATTATATATATATTATTCACAACAATGAATGAATACATAAAATTAAATAGATATTTATTAATAAAACATGTGTACATTAGAATCTTATATTATATACATGGATTTTTAATATATTAAATCATAATGAAAACAAACATTATATGTTTAATTTTCCTCATGTTTGTAAAAAAATAAATCAACAAATATAGTTGATACTTTTAGGTTGTATTAGTCAACTTTTCATGGAGTAAAGTATCAACAAATCAATAAAGTAACAACATCATAATCTATTGTTTTGTGTGATAGATTCATGATTTTTTCATTATATGGGAATAAATAATCATAAGCTTTGACATCAAAACAAAACAAATATTATCATGTTATTTATGATGTTGTAGATATTTTTCAACTTAATTTGAAAAACAATCTAATTATGAAAAATATTTTTATGAATTATTATAAATTTTATTAAGAAGTGAAAAATAAACATCTTTCATATCTATGTATATATGTGATTCAATTGATGCATATAATTTATGGACTATTTCATGATAATTAATGTCAGAATATTTATATGGTTTATCCAAAAAAATAAACTCCAAACCATAAAAGATATAATATTTTACCAATAGAATAATACATATCAATGAAATTTATTTCCACTTGTAATTATATTATGAATTATATCAGCATTTACATTTATCCTACAATGAATTTTTCTAGTATATCTAATAAATTACATACATGGGATAAGCCCTAAAAGGATCTACAGGAGTCGATGTGGGAAAAGGTGAGAATTGATGTGGTATAGTAGGTGACACTAAATTATAATAGAAAGCAGAAAAAATGGTCCAAATTTGGTATAATTAAATAGTTTATATAATTAGTACTTATTTGATCCAATTTTCAATATTTAATTGAAGAAATTATTTATTAATAATTTCGAAGTCTTATTGTTTTTAAGAAACATCTTCATTAGAGTGAGCAACAATTCAAATAGAAATATTAATATTCGAAAAAAATTCATTTTATTTAAAGGAAAAATAATAAGTAAAACCGAATTATGTATTTACTACTGTAATGGATTTTTTCCAAAATTATAATAATTGATGATTAACTATTGAGTATAAAATTTTCAGCGTTATGAATAACCTCTTTGTATTTGATTTTTTTACAAATAAAACTTATGAATATTTGATAGAAAAAATTTATTATGATAGTTTTATAAAATTAAATTATTATTCTTGTTTTATAAAAATATATTATGATATAATGATAATAAATTACAATTATGATAGATTTATTAAAAACGATAACATTATTCTACACAAACTTTATCTAAAATAATTTATAAATATATTGATTTTTGAAATTTTGTCAATATGAAGAACGTTAAAATATATTTTGACATAGTTATATTTATTTAAAATTTTATTTCTAGATATTTTTTAATATAATTTTTTCAAACAAAAGATCATAGAAATCTAATTTTTTATAATTCACTTGTTTTATAAAACAATTTTTTATAAAACTAAATGAACATAAATACTCCCCCGGTGGTAACTGCTTCATTAATGTATTGATATTGGTAGGATAGAAGTAGATATGACTGATCATTTGATATTTAAAATTCCTATATTCTATGAAATATATTCAAATCTATCAGAACAATGTCAAATTTTTGAAAATATTAACAAATATTTTATGTGTTTGGATGAATTATAAAATTATATATCCATTTTTGTGTATGATTAAAATGTAAATTTTGTTTTATGTATATTTTTATAGCACGCGATTGATGTGATGTGTTTCCAATTATAGTAATGAATCATTCATTTCAAATTATTTGAGTTTTAGCGAAACTCATGCCATAAATAGTGAGTCTGTGTTGCATCCACATCAATTGAGCACAACAACTTCCAAATTCCATATATTCAACTTTAATAGTGGATGTTTATACTAAATTTTGTTTCATAAAAGGACAAGAATTTAAAGAGTCTCATAATAAGTAAAAATTTATTATTTAACTTTTCCCATACATTTTACATACACCAAAATCAGCACCCCAAAAAAATTTAAATTCAAAATTATTTACATAATAATTGAATATGTCTAAATCCATTGTTTTTTTATTGTAATTAAAAATTAGTTTAACAACATTAAGATGTGATTATTTTGGATTGAATTAATATATGGGACATAAGAATACTGAAAACATTAAATCCAAATGATTAACTATTACATAATGTAAAATTACAGTCATTCCTCTAAAAGTAGTTTGATCAAAAGGTTTCAAACATTCCTCATGATATAAGGTATTTGAGGTTTTTATATTTATACTAACACATTTAATATTTTCATACACAAATTACAGATGTATATATTTTATATAGTTATATTAAGATATAAATGTTTGTTATGGGTTTTCTAAAATTTGAAAACCTATAATTCTGTTAATTTACGAATCATACTAATTGAAAACACATATACAATAGTTTCCACTAAACATTATTTAATGTATTTTTGAGTTGAAAAAAATGTAATAGAATCAATGTAAATTTAAAAAATCATAATATTTTTGATTACTTGTTCTATAAAAACTGTTTGATCTTACACTCACTTAACAAAATTATATTATGAAAAATTATAGTTAACATACCAAGAAAAGTTCTTGGGGTTGTTTAAGGTAATAACATGCATGGGTATTTTTATAAACATGTTCTATATGTTCTTTATTTTCATAACCAGGTCGGTTCTCTACATAAAATCCTCATAAACATATCAATTGTGGAATGAACAATTCACATCAATTTTAAATATTTAGAAATGTACGGATGATGCATTAGATAGATTTATATAAATGGGTTTAAGTACAGTTATCAGAGAATAGGTTTATTCAATGTCTATCCCTTTATTCTATTTAGAACTCTAAGGAACAAGTATAAATCTAGTCTTACATTTATGCTATATTTCGTCACATTAGTTCCAAAAACTAATTTTACACCAACTTTAGAGTTATGTTTATGGCGTTTAACTAAAGTACATATTTGGTTCCTTTCAAACTCATTGATTTCATACTTCATTTCCATTATCCAATCCTCATCAAATAAGAATCACTATGATTCATTGGATTGAATTCAGATAATGATGATAGGTGTTCAATTTCATTTATCAAATAACTTCTATTAATAACTGCTTCATCCACATCATCAATGATTTTATCACTATAATTATTCCTAAGAAACAACACATTTCAAATATTTTCAAAAAAAATGCTCTTAATTTTATTTAAATTCATCATAAGGAATAATTAAATAAACATATTATTGTGTTTTTTTGTTATGATTATTATTTTATACTATAGGTGGAAAATATGTTTTAGAAATTAAAAATTATGATGTATGTTTCGGTTGTTTGAATTAAAATAGTTTTGTTTCATCAAATATAACACAAACTATTTCCTAAGTAGTATTTTTTTAATAAAAAACTATACAATACTTATTATTTGAGGAATAAAATTACAATATGCCTCCTTTAGACTTTAGATACGATTTTATTAAATTATATTTTGTATAATAAATCAATACATTCCATACGAAAACATTTTAGTAAGAAATTTATATTTTCGTCGTATCCATAACTAATAATTATTTTTATTAATAAAATTTCTAATTGAAACATGATTTATACTATAATATTATGTACTTATAGTATCAGTCCAAAAATGTTTATCAACTAAATATTCCCTCATCATAGTTCTAGTAATCTCTACATGAAATCATATTTTTATTTCAACTATACAATTATTATATGAATTTATCTTTGCTGATAAGTTATATATAATACCTTTTATATGAAAAAAATCAGAATCAAAATTTTCAAATTATGTACATGGATCATTATTAATATATATCATGGAGATGGATTTTCCTTTTTTACTCTAGATAAAATTGAATAAAAAAACTAAATGCTTCATTATTTATTGTTAGAAAATAGGGTAATATACATCGACTGTAATCATAAACCATGAAATAGACATTTTATTTTCCACTAATATTTTTTTATTATGTATGTGTGAATAATTATTTTTTCACTAAAAAGAAATAATCAAAATTATATACAACAACAATAGATTAAAAAAATCTTATGTTTATTACCATATTGAAAAGGACCAGAATCATTAGAAGATTAAAAAATAAATTCCTATAGATATGTTCAAATTCCATTGTTAGTCAACCAATAAAAAGATACATGTCTTCAATGTCGTAACCTTTTATTAATTTAGCATGACTGATCTTCCATTGAAATATGTTAATGAATGTATTGGCTCCTTAGGTATTGTATTTTTAGAGGGTAATCATTGTAATTATAATTAGAAGAATGAATAAAATAATCATTATAAAATTTATAGTACATTTTTCATTCCTAAATATAATAAGATATCCCTAATAACACAGTTTTCATAATATTATATGATTTATTTATATTCTATGGCAAACAACACATTTGAAATTATGTCTTTTCGAAGAAGAACAATGTTACCAAAACCATTAATCTATCAAAGAGAATTATCATCAATGGAAACATTTACACGTTTTATATACATAATATTCATAAATATATATTTTTTATAGTCATAGTTTTGGAGAAATAACTATACATATACCAAAATATATAATATTTCTTACTTTTCTTCCAAACCTAAAAAAATTATTATTTTTTTAGAACCCAATATTTCTTTGGTATAGTTTCCTCAGAAACTATGATATTATGTTACTAAATTTTTCAACATTAATATGTTGAGAATGTTTTGATTCCATATAAAAATTTTGTTTATAAAAACATAATGATTCATATATATTTAAGGAACAATTTTTCATCCGATGTTCACCAGATTGAAATTTTTTACCAAATGAATCACTTTTATGAAGAAAGTAATTTTTATTGAAAAAATACTTTTAATTACTAATAACCATTCCGAAAATATCAAATTGATTTCAACTTTTTTACATTTTATCAATGTTTATAGGTCTATCGGTAATAATATACAGAAGATTCATCAAACTAGATATTTATTAATTTAGTTTGAAATCTTTGTTATTATCATGATTAGGAATATTAATGGATCTTTAATGTCTTGGATTTTTCGATGTATTATTTTTTAATATTATATGAGAATTATTTCGAGACCATTCTTCAAGATGGCTTGGAGTTTTGAGGCCTGGTGAGCCCAGAAAAATTGATTGAACTAAATAAATAATATAATTTACCCGCGCGAGGGGTTTTCTTGAAGAAGCAGAATAACTACTAAACGGGTGCTCAAATCGAATATACGAGGTCACCATTTCATTAAAATATATATTTTCCCTTAGGCGAGGCCTTACATCAGCCGGCATAGGTGGGAGGTGAAATCTTGTTTTTGGACGTAACTGTAATAAAATATTTAATAAAAATATTTTATTAAATCCTTACTGTAGGGAAATATTTTATCTTTTAAATAGATCTTTTGAAGGGGATTAGTGTTACAATTCCCATATCCCTGAATTTGACCGGGAGGCTCTCGAAATCTCTGGAGAAAACCTCCCAACACAGAGATGATGTTCTTGATGAGCTTCGCCGGCGACGAAGACGCGACGACCGAATATTCGCAAATGAACGATGTGTATCCAGGTAGGACGTTCAATATCATTGTGATTTCTTTACCATTCATGATTCCTGTGATGAACAAGGAATAATCCATGAACAGATTAGCCTACAGATCTATCGTATTTGTGGGATGGGACTTTACATGGATTTTGAGATTTGATTATTGGTGTAGATTGGTTTTGTTCATCATTCTAATGTTGGTGAACCAAGATCGACACGAACATCGATCGAGGTTCATCCCTCTCGATTGTTGTGATTTTCTTCCCCAGTTTCTACATGTTCTTCACGTGCATTCTATACGTTCTTGGAGGTAATCGATCATTGCACATTCTTTTTTTGGCACAATGATCCGATATTGTAGATACAACCTCGAGAGGATGGTCTGGAGCTGCGACGACGATTTAGAGCGGATCAAGAGAAATGGATTTTGGGGCATTTTTCATTGGAAGATCATATGTTGTTCGTTGAGCTGATTAAAGGTCTAAAGCACCTATATTTGGTGTTAGGATGATGAAACGAACCAATGCCTTGATTTTTGCGGCAAACAGATGACAGAATCATGATCTGGAAGATTAGCCGATGCGTGAGGAGGAAGACGACGTTTTTAGAAAAACATCGACTATACAGCATGTAGTATGGGCTAAATGGTGTGTGTTCGTCAGCAGACCACCTGGTGTGTAATCCAGAGTACACGAACATGGGTTGGGTACACGAACAAGGACACAACATGTATACCCTTCCCCGGCCACACACAACCAGATACACAGGATACCCCGTGTACTAGTACACGGGTAGGCGACACAGACAAACAACGTGTACAGGCATTTTCCAAGGGTACATGGGTGTTTCCCAGTTGACTGGACACATCATGTGCTTTGACTTACACACCTTGTATTTGATTTCCTACATGCCATCGATTCCAGACATGGGCCGTTTACACAGGCAGTACCCATAGTTAAGGAACACGATGTGTGATCATTTTACACGTCGTGTAGTTGAGTTTTACACAACTTGAACGGATGACACAGGCCATTACACGGGCAGTACCCGGGGTCACGGAACACGACGTGTAACCATACTACACACTGTGTAACCTGTTTCACATGGCTTGATCCAGTTTCCTTTTGTTACTTGGACTAGTTTCCGTAGGGTTCATCCACTTGGTCTTTCTCCTGATGGTTTCCAGTATCATTTCCAACATATAGGATTATGATCCCTTCAGTAGGACTTCCTGAATAGATTTGTTGGAATCTCCTCTGTGAGACTTGGATCCAGATCCTCTATTCATTTCTGGTACCCTTTGTAGAGTTCTTGGTATCGACATGAACAACTTTACCTGGTCGTTGATCCTCTACTTTGCGGATTAGTTCAGACTCAGTTGTTGGATTCACCCCATGACTATTGGTTATGATCCTCATCTGGCCATCATGTTATCAGGTATTTTGAAGTGTGTTATCTCGGAATGAGTACTTTGTGTGTCTCTCTTCAGACCTAGGAGTGTGTTCTCCTTGTTTCACGCTTAGTGGAATCTTCGAGATGGATCATAGTGGTGGTTTCGTGATAGTCGATCATGTTTGAGTATATCTAGATATTCTTGTTATATGTTTTCTAGACATATACTTTGTGGAGATGACTGTATCATTCCTTTGTGCTATTTCCCTTTTTGTGTTTCCTTTGTGGTTTCGGGGTGTCTTACTGGGTATTGTTAAACTCACTGCTGCATGGGCTTTTCCCGCACGGGTCGTGTCTTGTGTAGACGAGCGAGCATTTGATAGGATTCAAGGTGGACCAAGACCGGATGGTGCTCAGTGAGATCAGGTGGTCTGAGGTGTGTTCCAACTATAAGGCCCCGACCTTTAACATTACATATTCTTGAGTTCTTTCAAGAGTACACATTGAGGATCTTTTCAGGTGTATTGTTTTAGAGAATTAGATCATAAATCATGCATTACAGTCCACATTTAAACAAGGTGGTTACATAAAAGACAATGTTCAATTTTCCATCAAAGGATACATATTTAAAATAAAACATGGATTCTTTCTTGACACATCTATGACACTATCATCACATCATGTACTTTTCTATTGACCTGTGATAAACATTTCAAAAACACGGGACGAGCATAAAGATCTCAGTAAGGGATATAATAGTACGAAATGAAAACATTAGTTCATGTATGAAATCATAATTTACTCATAAAACATAAGCACTTTAACATACCTCATAAAATCATGAATAAATCATATAAATCATAAGACATAATGTTAACTTGAGGCATTCATAACATTCTTACTCAGGGAGTAACCCTCATGGTAACGTTTGGAATACCCATCATATTATATTCCCTAAATATCTTCGGAGAAACCTTAACGTTTAACCCATTCACGTTACCCAATGCATTGGAGATCTATATAGGGCTCACCCACCCTTAGTTTATCACGGAACCACCCGTCATCATAAACAATTCCCAAGAACCATAACATAATCTTATCACATAAAACATGCATAAAGGAAACATAAAATTTCCACATTTAAATCAAAAGATAACAATACAACACATTGATATAATAAAAACATTATCAAAACCATTTTCAATACAATAAAAAAATTAATGTAAAACATGGTATTTATTTTTTATTTTTAATAAAAGTTATGGATTTTAGAGCAAGCCGAAACGCAAAAAATGGTCACGGTGGCAGAGAAGTCATTGTCGCCGAATACGTACGACAAAAAAATATTCCTTTTGTTGTTTAGTAAAAATTTTCTTATAAAAAAAGATTCCTTTTGACTAGACATAAAAGTCAAATGTTTTTATACACCATATAAAAGAGAGTTGTGTATAGAACAAAATATGCCTCAATGAAATGAGATTGAGACGAAGTCCCTTACCTCGGGTCCAACTTGACTCGATCGTTCTTTAAACTCCTGAATAATAAAATTGAGTTAATTTTTATTTTCATAAAAACCTTTTTGACGTTCATTATTTCTTTTATATCACTTATTACCATGATATGAACACTATGTAATTAATTAAGTTAATAATGGTCGTTTTTTCGATCATTGGTACTTGAGTGAAAAATTAACTCTTTATAATTACAAGTTGATCATGTATCCATTATATCCAGAATTATATTCATTATTTAGATATCATATATATCATATATATCCAGTATATACATTCCTTTATAATATTACATAACATTTAGAGGTAAGAAATGAAATGCACCGTTCATGGAGACGGTAAGCCATACGTACGCATGAACGCTAATTTCATTTCTATTTCGAATTTAATGGAATGAATTCATAATGATATAATGTTATATTATAATTCCAGTGTATTATCATATATAATATCAATAACTACATCCTTTATATGTTCCACATATGGCATTAACGAATCAAATCACTTTAAGGGGGCGGTAGTCCGCACTTCCTAAAATGAAGATATCGTGTTTACCCATAATGGAAACCATAAAGGTATAGAAAAAATGAAAAATACAGTAGATTTTGGAAAACATAACATATTATATATCATATATTAATATAGTGTCATCTTAGTGGCCACCTTTGAAGGTGTTAGAAGAATATTGAACAATCATCGTTTCGTGAGGCAGAAATTCACCATCCATGGAAACAGTATGCTCTTTAACCATTAGATGAAGGTGTGTGTAAGTGTAGCGCGAATCCATCTCATAACAACATCCTAGTATATTTAAGAAACTGCTGTTGTTACAAAATAAAGGAATAAAAAGAGTTTAGGGGGTTGGAGAAGAAAAATAAAACAAAAGAACATTAGAGAAGTCTTTACCATTAAATCGTGTAACTCCTCTTGGTTTGAACCAAAAGGGTTTCTTGAAGAGCTTTCTGCCTAAGGTAAGGCTTCTACGATGACGAGAGGTATGAGGAGAGAGAAAATTAGTAGATCTTGGCCGAGCCAATGGCTTGGGAGGTGTGTGTAAAGAGGTAGAGGTGGGGGCCTTTTATAAGAGGAGAGGTGGGGCACTCTTGGAAAGCCATAAAATGTTACTTTATATTAAAATGAGTATCAGAATTTAAAGGTCCCACATTGATAAATATTGTAACACCCCAGGTAAATAAAGTGTATAAAATTTTCACATTTATCCATATTTGTGAATAAAATATTAATATTACTTTAAAGGGGACGCTATGCTCGATGGCATACCCAATAAGCAATAATGAGTTTCTTGGTAATCTTACGTTGCACTCTAATAACAAAATAATATTATTTTAAATGGTAGTTAACACCTAGCTGTTGTGATGGAGGGAAAGAATATAACTAACTACAAAATGATTATATATGTTTGTCAAATATTTTAACTTTTTACAATAAATGTTAGAGGATTAAAAATGAGAATGAATCTAAATTTAAGCGTAAACATTCTAATACGCTTTAGAAGGTCGATTAACCGCCTTTTGATGGAGAACCTCTTTTAAATCCACTTTTTGACAATTTTATGTGTTAAATTTAACAAAATAAAATTCTTCTTTAGAATTGGGACATCAAAATTTACTTTGTGTGAATTTTTGGTATTTTTCCGATAAAGTTCATTTTTAATGAATAGTGAAAAATGTTGTATTTTAATTCAAAAACTCTTTTTAATCTAATTTATTTATGTGATTAGATTATCTTTTGAATTGGTTTTAATGTGAAATTAGAATATATTTTTACCATTTAATCCAATGGTTTTCATTGGAATCAATTTCACTTTGAAATTGGACTTAAACTAGTGTCAATCTTTTGATATTTGTTGTTTCATAAAAACACGCTATTTGTCATGACATCGGGAATTAATTATTAAATTAATTAATGTGGCATATATGATTTGAATTTTGTAAAATAGACATCATTTTTGAATTCAGAATATAAAATATAGCTTAGGGTGATGTTTTGGTATTTTTCTGAAAAACATCAATTTTTGAGGAATAGTGAAACCACTATGTGGTAGTTAAAGAAACTGATTTTTCGTTTAAATGAAACATTGCCACTTTTGTGATTTGATTTTAAAAAATCCGACATACATGGTTGTTATTAATAAGTAAAATGTGGTTCAATGGGATTAAAATAATTTTTTCGTGAATAGTAACTTATTAAGTTTTTAATCGCGATTAGAGGTAATTAGTGTAGTTTAAGGTAAAAATAATGTTTTAATAATATGATATAAGCTTGACACGTGTCCTAACATCATTGTATGTGTCATGGACAACCAAGACAATCCATCAGTCAACTTGGGGACCTCATGGAGCCACTTTGGGTGGGAAATGACATAAATAACTTTTTATTTAATATTAAAGTAAAAATGACACAAACATGAGATGTTTTACTAAAACAATTTTTACATGGGGTTATACAAGTCAGATTTTTTATTATAAATAGTCATTGGAAATCTAAAAATATCTCCGACATCATAGTATTTGTTTTATAATTTTTATACATTAAATAAATTAAATTATTTATGACATCATGATGATGCAGCGATGACCTCATTATTTAACGATTTAAATAAAATAGAAAGATAATGTAAAATATAAGACCTACACATGTCCAAAACCTATTGGATGGGTGGATTTCAAACCCTTATCACCTTATCCTAGAAACAAATCAATGTGGGACTATTATAATCCGAAACTCATTTGAAAATAAAGTTACATTTTATACCTTTCCAAAAGTGCCCCTCCTCTCCTCTAATAAAGGCCCCCACCCCTACCTCCTTACCCACACTTCCAAAGCCTTTGACTCAGACAAACCATGCCCATTTTGTCTCTCCACATCCTTATCTAACTCCTTGAAGCCTAACTGTGGGAAGAAGACTTCCCAAGGGAGCCTTTTAGCTCAAACCAAAGGGAGTTACCCGATTTTTAGGTAATGTCTTCACTTGAGTCCTTTTGTTTTATTTTGCTTCTCCAACCCCTAAACTCTTTTAATTCATTTATTTTGTAACAAATCACATATCTTCAATATACTAGGATGTTTTTATAAGAATTATTAGAGATACACTTACACACACCTACATCTAATGCTTAAAGAACATACTGTTTCTGTGGATGGCAATTTTCTACCTCACGAAACGATGATTGTTCAACATTCTTCTAACACCTTAAAAGGTGGCCATTAAGATGACACTGTATTTATATATGACATATAATATGTTTATGTTTTACTTAAGCTTATGAATTTTTCATTTATGGCATACCTTTATGGCTTCCATTATGGGTATACGCGATATCTTCATTTTAGGAAGTGCGGACTACCGCCCCCTCAAAGTGATTTGATTCGTTAATACCATATGTGGTACGTATAAAGGATATAATTAATGATATTATATATGATACCATACTGGAATTAAAATACTATTATGTATCATTATGTTTTAATTCCATTAAATATGAAATATAAATGGAAGTAGCGTTCATGCGTACGTACGGCTTACCGTCTCCATGAACGGTACATTTCATTTCATATCTCAAAATGTTATGTACTATTATAAGTACACATATATAATGGATATATATGTAATATATTACATATAAATTATGGATATTATTCTGGAATTATAATATATATATATCTCTCTCACTGTGTTTTAATTCCATTAATATGAAAAACAATGAAAGTAGCGTTCATGCGTACGTAGGGCCTACCGTCTCCATGAATGGTGCTTTTAATTTTTTATCTCCAAATGATATGGAATAGTATAAAATGAATATATACTGGATATATATGATATTTAAACATCAATACAATTTTGGATATGATGTACCTATGACTACATGGAAAATTATTTTCAAAGAAGTTCAATTTTTGACTCATGTACCAAACATCGACAAAGACGTCTGATATGAACTCATATTATTAACCAATTATTATAACATTAAAACATTTTATATTAACTGAATAATAATCTTTATAGGAGGTAATTAAGCAATTATAAATTGACCAAAGTTTATTATTCAGGAATATAAATAAACGAAGAAGAAAAGTTGGACTTGAGGTAAGGGATCCTACCTCTCTCTTTCTTTACAAGTACTCTCTTTTATGTCATTTATTTTATGCTCCATGTTCTTATGTTGGAGTATGTTCTTTTATGTTCCTCTTTCTGTAATTTTTATGTGATGAGAGACCCTATTTGATCTCATCAATCCATTTTTGGAAGTTTTATGTGGCGCCGTTAGGCTGCCGAATTTTCATAAGGGTATTTCCATCTCACTTTTTGTTCCCGTGAGTTCCATGCTACATTGGCCACTATTTCCTTTTTGTGTGGTTTAAGTACTGCCCATTATTTTATTATTAGAATAATATAATCTCATTTATGGGTAGTTACATCTTCATTGTATGACCCTTCTTTCATGGGGTGTAAGTTTTGAAAGTTTCCCAAATCGGTAAGGGAACCTTTCACCCTCCTCTTTTTAAAAGACATCTCTTGTTATGTCTTTTAATTTACATCTTTTTTATGTTGGGATATGTTCTTTTATATCCTTATTGATTTAAATTTTATGTCCCAGTGATGATATTCCCTTTTTATCTCCCATCAACTCATTTTCTGAATTTTGAAGTGATGTCGTTAGGCTGTCGAATTTTACCAAGGGAACTTTTTAACCAAATTTCGATTTCATTGGATTCAACATGTAGTTATTGAATATGTCATCTTTTGAATATGTGTGAATGAACTTTTATTGTTTTACACATAATATCCACTTATATTGGGTGTATTTATATTTTTCACACATTATTTTTGATATTGAATTATCCTTAATTTAAGGATACCTTCTTTATAAGGGAATTCATCACATTTGACATTTCAATTGAGACTTAATTATTGTTATGCACCAATTCACTCTTATATGGTGTATATACTTTCATTTGGAATATTATATCATGAATCCATTTATTCTCATGATATTATAAATTTCTGACTAAATTTTATTCCTCAATTATTGTATTCAAGTGTCTCCAATTTTGGTAGAACCCCTTTAACCAAAATATCGCTTTAAATGTTTTAATTATTTGTTCTTATTAATATCCATGTTTTTAAAATTGTTTTAAGGATTTATTTATATGGATATTAATGGTTTAAAATTTTAAAATCTTCAAGGTGGTTTGGGACACTTTGATTCAAAAATCTCTATATTAAATGTTTTAAATGGTTTTGGAAATGGTTTATTTTGGAATGGATTCATTATTTCAATATACTAAAATGTTATATTGTGATTGAAATGTGGAAATTCTATGTTTCCTTTATGCATGTTTTATGAGATACGTTTATGTTATGGTTCTTCGGCATTGTTATGAAAACGGGTGGTTCCGTGATAAACTAAGGGCGGGTGAGCCCGATATAGCTCTCCAATGCATTGGGTAATGTGAAGGAGTGAAACATTAAGGTTTCTCCGAAGATATTTAGGGAATATACTGTGGTGGGTATTCCAAACATAACCAAGATGGTTACTCCCTATGTAAGAATGTTATGAATGCCTCAAGTTACATTTTATGTCTTATGATTTCTATGATTTATTCATGATTTGATGAGGTATGTTAAAGTGCCTATGTTTTATGGGTAAAGTATGATTTCATTATTATGTATATATTAACTCATGTTTCCTTTCCATATTTTTTATAACCCTTACTGAGATTTTTATCCTCATCCCAAGTTTTTTTGAAAATTTTTTCACAGGTCAAGGGAAAGGTACATGATATGATGATAGTGTCAAGGAAGTGTCAAGAAAGAATCCATGTTTTATATTAAAAATGTTTCCGTTGATGGGAAAAAAAATGAATGCTATCTTTATGTAACCACTTTGTCTAAATGTGGAATGTAATGCATGTTTTATGATCTAATTCTATAAAACTCTAAACTTGAAAAGATCCTAAATTTCTAATCCTGTATTAACTCAAGATTAAGTAAGGTTTAAGGCTGGGGCCTTATAGTTGGTAGCAGAGGTCAATTTAGATAACTTTATAGGTTAGGGTATTCTCTAAGCATAAGTGACATTACCATAATGGTTAGTATTTTAGAAAGAGTCCCAGTTTTAGATAAAGTGTATGAGTAAGTATATCTTAGTGTTTACCTTCTTCATTAGTATATGATGGTTTTGTTGATATACTCACACTGACTTTTCTGTTTTTAGTGAATGGATGGATCTATCAGGCACCAAAGAGACAATAGGTTTGAAGGAAACTGTGGTGGTTCTCTGATTAAGATACTGGATAAAATGGTGGATTCAATGAGGAAACTAGTGGTTGTTCTAAACAAACTATCAAGGTGTCATGATAAACCACTTGAACCTTGGTATATTCTGTAATGCATCATATACGAGATGACCAATAGATGTGGAATTTCAGGTAATAATTATAAAGGTAACCATTAGAGTTTATATGATCCTTACTTTTGAGGTAATTATGGGTTATTATATGTTATGATGGAAAATGAAAGGAATGAGATAAACTTGAGGTTAATATATGTTATGATTATTTTTTAAGATTTTATCTCATTTTGGGGAATGTTTTAAGAATTATATAGTTTTGGAAAAAGTACAACACGCAGATAGTGCGACAACCCGTCGTGTCGGACAAAGATGCGGGAATCGAACCCACAACCAAAGTGCGACTGGTATTTATCCCCTACCACTGGACTACGTGAAGTCCCTGGTTAGTTTGACTGATTCTTTTTAGTTAGATGATTTTATGAATTAATAGTAAGTTTGTTTTGGGTTATCTATGGAAGTTATTAACCTATCATGGAGGATATGTGATTAGGTTAATTACTTTTCAATATGAGAATTTAAAATCAGCTGATGTTGTTTGAAGATAAATGTTACGGTTTAACTTGGAAGACTATGTGACTAAATCCTTCAAATAATTGGGTTTCAATCTTAGTTTGGTTTACTTTGATGAATTTTATGGAAACATTGTTTATTGAATGGTCCTCGTTGAACTTTGGGTTTTGTTGGACAAATTTTGGATATTAAGAATATATTTTCTTCTTTATAAAGGGTTATCCTTTTCTGGATTATCTGATCTTGTACTAACCTTTTTGGTTTTGGATTTTGTCTAAAGACATGGGAAATATATAGTTCTATTTTGTAGATTAGGTAATTTTCAAGAAGTTGATTATAGTACTCTTAATGCAAAAAAGTCTTCCTAAATACTCGTCTTTTGGATAAAATATGATTTTGATTAAGAAATCTAATAAAAGTTGAAAGTCAACATGATAAGTGATTATGTTTCCTTATGAATAAATTCCCCAATAAAAAGAAACTTAAAACAAAAATGTTTTCTATTAACTTTTCCTACTGGGAATCGAATATTGTTTAACCCATCACAAGTTTGTGATTTTCTTGTGGTTAACTTTTTCCTAAACATGTTTTCTATCATTCTACATCAGAACATAACCCTTTGTTTTCTACTCCATGTCCATGTTTTCCTACGTGGAATCCTAGTATGGGTTAACTCGGGTGACCTTTGTACTTATCTTTCTTTATTTTAATGTGATTGTTTTACTGACTCTTGTTCCGATGTGGGATTTTCAATAAAGATTCCAAGCCCAATTTTAAAATTGTGAGGACGTAATTCCCAAAAGGGGGGAAGGATGTAACACCCCAGGTAAATAAAGTGTATGATATTTTCACATTTATCCATATGTGTGAATAAAATATTAATATTACTTTAAAGGGGATGCTATGCTCGATGGCGTACCCAATACGCAACAACGAGTTTTTTGGGAATCTTACGTTGCACTCTAATAATAAAATAGTATTATTTTAAATGGTAGTTAATGCCTAGCTGTTGTGATGGCGGGAATGAATAGAACTAACTACAAAATGATTATATATGTTTGTAAAATATTTTTACTTTTTACAATATATGTTAGAGGATTAAAAATTCGAATGAATCTAATTTTAAGCGTAAACATTCTAATACACTTTAGAATGTCGATTAACCGCCTTTTGATGGCGAACCTCTTTTAAATCCACTTTTTGAAAATTTTATGTGTTATATTTGATGAAATAAAATTCTTCATTAGAATTTGGACATCAAATTTTACTTTGTGTGAATTGTTGGTATTTTTCTAATAAAGTACATTTTTTAATGAATAGTGAAAACTGTTATATTTTAATTCAAAACCTCTTTTTAATATAATTTATTTATGTTATTAGATTATCTTTTGAATTGGTTTTATAGTGAAATTAGAATATATTTTTACCATTTAATCCAATGGTGCTCATTGGAATCAATTTCACTTTGAAATTGGACTTAAACTAGTGTCAATCTTTTGATACTTATTGTTTCATAAAAACACACTATTTGTCATGACAACGGGAATTAATTATTAAATTAATTAATGTAGCATATATGATATGAATTTTTAAAAATAGAAATCATTTTTGAATTCAGAATATCAAATATATTTTAGGGTGATGTTTTGGTATTTTTCTGAAAAACATCAATTTTTGATGAATAGTGAAACCACTAAGTGGTAGTTAAAGAAACCAATTTTTCGTTTAAATGAAACTTTGCCACTTTTGTGATTTGATTTTCAAAAATCCGACATACATGGTTGTAATTAAGAAGTAAAATGTGGTTCAATGGGATTGAAATAATTTTTTGGTGAATAGTGACTTATTAAGTTTTTAATCGCGATTAGAGGTAATTAGTGTAGTTTAAGGGAAAAATAATGTTTTAATAATATGAGATGAGCTTGACACAGGTCCTACCCTCATTGGATGTGTCATGGACGACCAAGAAAATCCATGGGTCAACTTGGGGACCTCATGGAGCCACTATGGGTGGGAAATGACATAAATAACTTTTTACTTAATGTTAAAATAAAAATGACACAAACATGAGATGTTTTACTAAAACAATTTTTACATGGGGTTATACAAGTCAGATTTTTGATTATAAATAGTCATTGGAAAGATAAAAAGATCTCCTACATCATATTACTTGTTTTATAATTTTTAGACATTATATAAATTAAATTATTTATGACATCATGATGATGCAGCGATGACCTCATTATATAACGATTTAAATAAAATGGAAAGATAATGTAAAATCTAAGACCTACACAAGTCGAAAACCTATTGGATCGGTGGATTTCAAACCCTTAACACCTTATCCTTGAACAAAATCAATGTGTGACCATTAAAATCCGAAACTCATTTGAAAATAAAGTTACATTTTATACCATTCCAAAAGTGCCCCTCCTCTCCTCTTATAAAAGGCCCCCACCTCTACCTCTTTACCCACACTTCCAAAGCCTTTGGATCAGCCAAAACCTACGCATATTGTCTCTCCACATCCTTATCTAACTCATTTAAGCCTAACTTTGGGCAGAAGTCTTCCCAAGGAAGCCTTTTAACTCAAACCAAAGGGAGTTACCCGATTATAAGGTAATGTCTTCACATGAGTCCTTTTGTTTTATTTTGCTTCTCCAACCCCCTAAACTTTTTTATTTGTTTATTTTGTAACAAATCCAGTATCTTAAATATAATAGGATGTTTTTATAAGAATTATTAGAGATAAACTTACACACACCTACATTTAATGGTTAAAGAACACACTGTTTCTGTGGATGGTGATTTTCTGCCTCACGAAACTATGATTGTTCAACATTCTTCTAACACTTTAAACGGTAGCCATTAAGATGACACTGTATTTATATATGACATATAATATGTTTATGTTTTACTTAAGCTTATGTATTTTTATTTTATGTCATACCTTTATGGCTTCCATTATGGGTATACGCGATATCTTCATATTAGGAAGTGCAGACTACCTCCCACTCAAAGTGATTTGATTCGTTAATACCATATGTGGTACGTATAAGGGATATAATTAATGATATTATATATGATACCATACTGTAATTAAAATACTATTATTTATCATTATTTTTTAATTCCATTAAAAATGAAATAGAAATGGAAGTAGCGTTCATGCGTACGTACGGCTTACCGTCTCCATGAACGGTACATTTCATTTCATATCTCAAAATGTTATGTACAATTATAAGTACACATATATAATGGATATATATATAATATATTACATATAAATTATGGATATCATTCTGGAATTATAACATATATATATATATCTCTCATTTTGTTTTAATTCCATTAATATGACAAAAAATGAAAGTAGCGTTCATGCGTTCGTACGGCCTACCGTCTCCATGAACGGTGCTTTTAATTTTTTATCGCCAAATGATATGGAATAGTATGAAATGAATATATACTGGATATATATGATATTTAAAACATCAATACTATTCTGGTTATGATTTACCTATAACTACATGGAAAATTATTTTCCAACAAGTTCAATTTTTGACTCATGTACCAAACATCGACAAAGACGTCTGACGTGAACTCATATTATTAACCAATTATTATAACATTAAAATATGTGATATGAACTGCATAATAATCTTTATAGGAGGTCCTTAAGCAATTATAAATTGAACAAATTTTATTATTTAGGAATATAATGAAACGAACAAGACAAGTTGGACTTGAGGTAAGGGATCCTACCTCTCTCTTTCTTTACAAGTACTCTCTTTTATGTCATTTATTTTATGCTCCATGTTCTTATGTTGGAGGATGTTCTTTTATATTCCTCTTTCTGTAATTTTTATGTGATGAGAGACCCTATTTTATCTCATCAATCCATTTTTGGAAGTTTTATGTGGCGACGTTAGGCTGCCGAATTTTCATAAGGGGATTTTCATCTCACTTTTTGTTCCCGTGAGATCCATGCTACGTTGGACACTATTTCCTTTTTGTGTGGTTTAAGTACTGCTCATTAATTTACTATTAGTATAATATACTCTCATTTATGGGTAGTTTCATCTTCATTGTATGACCCTTGTTTCATGGGGTGTACATTTTGAAAGTTTCCCAAATCGGTAAGGGAACCTTTCACCCTCCTCTTTTTAAAAGACATCTCTTGTTATGTATTTTTATTTTCATATTTTTATGTTGGGATATGTTCTTTTATATCCTCATTGATGTAAATTTTATGTCCAAGTGATGAGATTCCCTTTTTATCTCTCATGAACTCATTTTCTGAATTTTGAAGTGATGTCGTTAGGTTGTCGAATTTTACCAAGGGAACTTTTTAACCCAATTTCGATTTCTTTGGGTTCAACATGTAGTTATTGAATATGTCATCTTTTGAATATGTGTGAATGAACTTTTATTTTTTTACACTTTATATCCACTTCTATTGGGTTTATTTATATTTTTCACACATAATTTTGAGATTGAATTATCCTTAATTTAAGGATACCTTCTTTATAAGGGAATTCATCACATTTGACATTTCAATTGAGACTTCATTGTTGTTATGAACCAATTCACTTTTATATGGTGTATATACTGTCCTTTGGAATATTATATCATGAATCCATTTATTCTCATGATATTATAAATTTCTGACTAAATGTTGTTCCTCAATTATTGTATTCAAGTGTCTCCAATTTTGGTGGAACCCCTTTAACCAAAATATCACTTTAAATGTTTTAATTATTTGTTCTTATTAATATCCATGTTTTTAAAATGGTTTTAAGGATTTATTTATATGGATATTAATGGTTTAAAATTTTAAATCCTTCTAGGTGGTTTGGGACACTTTGATTCAAAAATCTCTGTATTAAATGTTTTAAATGGTTTTAGAAATGGTTTCTTTTTGAATGGATTCATTATTTCAATATACTAAAATGTTATATTGTGATTGAAAAGTGGAAATGTTATGTTTCCTTTATGCATGTTTTATGAGATACGTTTATGTTATGGTTCTTCGACATTGTTATGAAAACGGGTGGTTCCGTGATAAACTAAGGGTGGGTGAGCCCGATATAGCTCTCCAATACATTGGGTAACGTGAAGGAGTGAAACGTTAAGGTTTCTCCGAAGCGATTTAGGGAATATACTGTGGTGGGTATTCCAAACGTAACCAAGAGGGTTACTCCCTATGTAAGAATGTTATGAATGCCTCAAGATACCTTTTATGTCTTATGATTTCTATGATTTATTCATGATTTGATGAGGTATGTTAAAGTGCCTATGTTTTATGTGTAAAGTATGATTTCATTCTTATGTATATATTAACTCATGTTTCCTTTCCATATTTTTTATAACCCATACTGTGCTTTTTATGCTCATCCCAAGTTTTTTTGAAATTTTTTTCACAGGTCAAGGGAAAGTTACATGATATGATGATAGTGTCAAGGAAGTGTCAAGAAAGAATCCATGTTTTATTTTAAAAATGTGTCCATTGATGGGAAAAATGAATGCTATCTTCATGTAACCACTTTGTCTAAATTTGGAATGTAATGAATGTTTTATGATCTAATTCTCTAAAACTCTAAACCTGAAAAGATCCTCAATGTGTAATCTTGTATTAACTCAATATTAAGTAATGTTTAAGGCTGGGGCCTTATAGTTGGTATCAGAGGTCGGTTTAGATAACTTTAGAGGTTAGGGTATTCTCTAAGCATAAGTGAAATTACCATAATGGTTAGGATTTCAGAAAGAGTCCAAGTTTTAGATAAAGTGAATGAGTAAGTATATCTTAGTATTTACCTTCCTCATTAGTACATGATGGTTTTGTTGATAAACTCACACTGACATTTCTATTTTTAGTGAATGGATGGATCTAACAGGAACTAAAGAGACAATAGGTTTGAAGGAAACTGTGGTGGTTCTCTGATTAAGATACTAGATAAAATGGGGGATTCAATGAGGAAACTCGTGGTTGTTCTAAACCAACTATCAAGGTGTCATTATAAACCACTTGAACCTTGGTATATTCTGTAATGCATCATGTACGAGATGACCAATCGATGTGGAAGTTCAGGTAATAATTATAAAGGTAACCATTAGAGTTTATATGATCCTTACTTTTGAGGTAATTTTTGGTAATTATATGAAAAGATGGAAAATGAAAGGCATGAGATAAAATTGAGGTTAAAATATGTTATGATTATTTTTGAAGATTTTATCTCATTTTGGGGAATGTTTTAAGAATTATATAGTTTTGGAAAAAGGACAACACGCAGTCCGTGTGACAACCCGTCACGTCGGACAAAGCTGCGGGAATCGAACCCACAACCAATGTGCGACTGGTATTTATCGCCTACCACTGGACTACGTGAAGTCCCTGGTTAGTTTGACTGATTATTTTTAGTTATATGATTTTATGAATTAAGAGTAAGTTTATTTTGGTTTATCTATGGAAATTATTAACCTATCATGGAGTATATGTGATTAGGTTAATTACTTTTCAATATGAGAATTTAAGAGCAACTGATGCTATTTGGAGATAAATGTTACGATTTAACTTGGAAGACTATCTAACTAAATCCTTTAAATAATTGGGTTTCAATCTTTGTTTGGTTTACATTGAAGAATTTTATGGAAAAATTGTTTATTGAATGGTCCTCGTTGAACTTTGGGTTTTGTTGGACAAATTTTGGATATTAAGAATAGATTTTCTTTTTTATAAAGGGTTATCCTTTTCTGGATTATCTGATCTTGTAATAACCTTTTTGGTTTTGGATTTTGTCTAAAGACATGGGAAATATATAGTTCTCTTTTGTGGATTAGGTGATTCTCAAGAAGTTTGTTATAGTACTCTTAATGCAGAAAAGTCTTCCTAAATACTCGTCTTTTGGAGAAAATATTATTTTGATTAAGAAATCTAAATAAAGTTGAAAGTCAACATGATAAGTGATTATGTTTCCTTATGAATAAATCCCCCAATAAAAAGAAACTTAAAACAAAAATGTTGTCTATTAACTTTTCCTACTGGGAATCGAATACTGTTTAACCCATCACAAGTTTGTGATTTTCTTGTGGTTAACTTTCTCCTAAACATGTTTCCTATCACTCTCCATCAAAACATGACCCTATGTTTTCTCCTCCATGTCCATGTTTTCCTACATGGAATCCTAGTATTTGTTAACTCGGGTGACCTTTGTACTTATCTTTCTTTATTTTAAAGTGATTGTTTTACTCACTCTTGTTTCGATGTGGGATTTTCAATAAAGTTTCCAAGCCCAATTTTAAAATTGCGAGGACGAAATTCCCAAAAGGGGGGAAGGATGTAACACCCCAGGTAAATAAAGTGTATTACATTTTCACATTTATCCATATTTGTGAATAAAATATTAATATTCCTTTAAAGGGGACGCTATGCTCGATGGCGTACCCAATACGCAACAACGAGTTTCTTGGGAAACTTATGTTGCACTCTAATAATAAAATAGTATTATTTTACATGGTAGTTAGCGCCTAGCTGTTGTGATGGAAGGAATGAATAGAACTAACTAAAAAATGATTATATATGTTTGTCAAATATTTTTACTTTTTACAATAAATGTTAGAGGATTAAAAATGCGAATGAATCCAATTTTAAGCGTAAACATTCTAATACTCTTTAGAAGGTCGATTAACCGCCTTTTGATGGAGAACCTCTTTTAAATCCACTTTTTGACAATTTTATGTGTTATATTTGGAAAAATAAAATTCTTCTTTAGAATTGGGACATCAAAATTTACTTTGTGTGAATTTTTGGTATTTTTCCGATAAAGTTCATTTTTTAATGAATAGTGAAAAATGTTGTATTTTAATTCAAAACCTCTTTTTAATCTAATTTATTTTTGTGATTAGATTACCTTTTTAATTGGTTTTAAAGTGAAATTGGAATGTATTTTAACCATTTAATCCAATGGTGGTCATTGGAATCAATTTCATTTTGAAATTGGACTTAAACTATTGTCAATCTTTTGATACTTATTGTTCCATAAAAACACGCTATTTGTCATGACAGCGGGAATTAATTATTAAATTAATTAATGTAGCATATATTATTTGAATTTTGTAAAATAGACATAATTTTTGAATTCAGAATATCAAATATAGCTTAGGTTGAAGTTTTGGTATTTTTCTGAAAAACATCAATTTTTGATGAATAGTGAAACCACTAAGTGGTAGTTAAAGAAACCGATTTTTTGTTTAAATGAAACTTTGCCACTTTTGTGATTTGATTTTAAAAAATCCGACATACATGGTTGTAATTAAGAAGTAAAATGTTGTTCAATGGGATTAAAATAATTTGTTGGTGAATAGTAACTTATTATGTTTTTAATCGCGATTAGAGGTAATTAGTGTAATTTAAGGTAAAAATAATGTTTTAATAATATGAGATGAGTTTGACACATCTCCTACCCTCATTTTATGTGTCATGGAAGACCAATACAATCCATGGGTCAACTTGGGGACCCCATAGAGCCACTTTGGGTGGGAAATGACATAAATAACTTTTTATTTAATGTTAAAGTAAAAATGACACAAACATGAGATGTTTTACTAAAACAATTTTTACATGGGGTTATACAAGTCCGATTTTAGATTATAAATAGTCATTGGAAATATAAAAAGATATCCTACATCATAGTATTTGTTTTATAATTTTTAGACATTAAATAAATTAAATTATTTATGACATCATGATGATGCAGCGATGACCTCATTATTTAACAATTTAAATAAAATGGAAAGATAACGTAAAATATAAGACCTAAACATGTCCAAAACCTATTGGATGGGTGGATTTAAAACCCATATCACATTATACTAGAAAAAAAATCAATTTTGGAACATTAAAATCCTAAACTCATTTGAAATTAAAGTTACATTTTATACCTTTCCAAAAGTGTCCATCCCCTCCTCTTATAAAAGGCCCCCACCCCTACCTCGTTACCCAAACTTCAAAAGCCTTTGGCTCGGCCAACCCCTGCCCATTTTGTCTCTCCAAATCCTTATATAACTCCTTGAAGCCTAACTGTGGGCAGAAGTCTTCCCAAGGAATCCTTTTATCTCAAACCAAAGGGAGTTACCCGATTTTAAGGTAATGTTTTCACTTGAGTCCTTTTGTTTTATTTTGCTTCTCCAACACCCTAAACACTTTTTATTCATTTATTTTGTAAAAAATACAGTATCTTAAATATACTAGTATGTTTTTATAAGAATTATTATAGATACACTTACACACACCTACATCTAATGGTTAAAAAACATACTATTTCTGTGGATGACGATTTTCTGCCTCACGAAACGATGATTGTTCAACATTCTTCTAACACCTTAAAAGGTGGCCATTAAGATGAAACTATATTTATATATAACATATAATATGTTTATGTTTTACGTAAGTGCTTGTATTTTTCATTTATGGAATACCTTTATGGCTTCCATTATGGGTATATGCGATATCTTCATTTTAGGAAGTGCAGACTACCGCCCCCTCAAAGTGATTTGATTCGTTAATACCATATGTGGTACGTAGAAAGGATATAATAAATGATATTATATATGACACCATACTGGAATTAAAATAATATTTTTTATCATTATGTTTTAATTCCATTAAATATGAAATAGAAATGGAAGTAGCGTTCATGCGTACGTACGGCTTACCGTCTCCATGAATGGTACATTTCATTTCATTTCTCAAAATGTTATGTACTATTATAAGTACACATATATAATGGATATATATTTAATATATTACATATAAATTATGGATATCATTCTTGAATTATAACATATATATATCTCATTTTGTTTTAATTCCATTAATATGACAAAAAATGAATGTAGCGTTCATGTGCACGTATGGCCTACCATCTCCATGAACGGTGCTTTTAATTTTTTATCTCCAAATACTATGGAATACTATAAAATGAATATATACTGGATATATATGATATTTAAAACATCAATACTATTCTGGATATGATGTACCTATAACTACATGGAAAATTATTTTCCAACAAGTTCAATTTTTGACTCATGTACCAAACATTGACAAAGACGTCTGATATGAACTAATATTATTACCCAATTATTATAACATTAAAATATGTGATATGAACTGCATAATAATCTTTATAGGAGGTCCTTAAGCAATTATATATTGAACAATGTTTATTATTCAGGAATATAAAGAAACGAACAAGACAAGTTGGACTTGAGGTAAGGGATCCTACCTCTCTCTTTCTTTACAAGTACTCTCTTTTATGTCATTTCTTTTATGATCCATGTTCTTATGTTGGAGGATGTTCTTTTATGTTCCTATTTCTGTAATTTTTATGTGATGAGAGACCCTATATTATCTCATCAATCCATTTTTGGAAGTTTTATGTGGCGCCGTTAGGCTGCCGAATTTTCATAAGGGGATTGTCATCTCACTTTTTGTTCCCAAGAGATTCATGCTACATTGGCCACTATTTCCTTTTTGTGTGGTGTAATACTGCCAATTATTTTACTATTAGTATAATATACTCTCATTTATGGGTAGTTAATTTTTCATTGTATGACCCTTCTTTCATGGGGTGTACGTTTTGAAAGTTGCCCAAATCGGTAAGGGAATCTTTCACCCTCCTATTTTTAAAAGACATCTCTTATTATGTCTTTTAATTTACATCTTTTTATGTTGGGATATGTTTTTTTATATCCTTATTGATGTAAATTTTATGTACAAGTGATTGGATTCCCTTTTTATCTCTCATCAACTCATTTTCTGAATTTTGAAGTGATGTCGTTAGGCTGTCGAATTTTACCAAGGGAAATTTTTAACCCAATTTCGATTTCTTTGGATTCAACATGTAGTTATTGAATATGTAATCTTTTGAATATGTGTGAATGAACTTTTATTGTTTTAAAATTAATATCCACTTATATTGGGTGTATTTATATTTTTCACACATAATTTTGAGATTGAATTATCCTTAATTTAAGGATACCTTCTTTATAATGGAATTCATCACATTTCACATTTCAATTGAGACTTCATTGTTGTTATGCACCAATTAACTCTTATATGGTGTATATACTATCCTTTGGAATATTATATCATGAATCCATTTATTCTCATGATATTATAAAGTTCTGATTAAATGTTATTCCTCAATTATTGTATTCAAGTGTCTCCAATTTTTGTAGAAGCCTTTTAACCAAAATATCGCTTTAAATGTTTTAATTATTTGTTCTTATTAATATCCACGTTTTCAAAATCGTTTTAAAGATTTATTTATATGGATATTAATGGTTTAAAATTTTAAAATATTCAAGGTGGTATGGGACACTTTGATTCAAAAATCTCTGTATTAAATGTTTTAAATGGTTTTGGAAATGGTTTCTTTTTGAATGGATTCATTATTTCAATATACTAAAATGTTATATTGTTATTAAAATGTGGAAATGTTATGTTTCCTTTATGCGTGTTATATGAGATACATTTATGTTATGGATCTTGGTAATTGTTATGAAAACGGGTGGTTCCGTGATAAACTAAGGGCGGGTGAGCCCGATATAGCTCTCCAATACATTGGGTAACGTGAAGGAGTGAAACGTTAAGGTTTATCCGAAGAGATTTAGGGAATATATTGTGGTGGGTATTCCAAACGTAACCAAGAGGGTTACTCCCTATGTAAGAATGTTATGAATGCCTTAAGTTACCTTTTATGTCTTATGATTTCTTTGATTCATTCATGATTTGATGAGGTATGTTAAAGTGACTATGTTTTATGGGTAAAGTATGATTTCATTCTTATGTATATATTATCTCATGTTTCCTTTCCATATTATTTATAACCCTTACTGAGCTTTTTATGCTTATCCTATGTTTTTTTGAAATGTTTTTCACAGGTCAAGGGAAAGGTACATGATATGATGATAGTCTCAAGGAAGTGTCAAGAAATAATCCATGTTTTATTTTAAATATGTTTCTATTTTTGGGAAAAAAATGAAAGCTATATTTATGTAACCACTTTGTCTAAATGTGGAATGTAATGCAAGTTTTATGATCTAATTCTCTAAAACTCTAAACTTGAAAAGATCCTCAATGTGTAATCTTGTATTAACTCAAGATTAAGTAAGGTTTAAGGCTGGGGCCTTATATATATCAAGGATAAGGTGATAAGGGTTTTAAATATACACATAGAATAGGTCTTTGTCGAGTTTAAGTCTTATATTTTACATTATCTTTTCATTTTTTTTAAATCATTATTTAATGAGGTAATCACTACATCATCATGATGTCATAACTAATTTAATTTATTTTTATGTCTAAAAATTATAAAAAAAATATGATGTAGGAGATCGTTTTATATTTCCAATGACTATTTATAGTCCAAGATTTCGTTTATGTAGACAAAATAAAAAATGTTTTACTCGAGTGATACATTCTTTAGTGATATTCTCCTTTCATTATAAATAAAATGATAAAGTGTCACATTCACCCAAAAGTGATTACATGGGGACCCTAAGTTTCGAAAAAAGGCATCCCATGGCCATCTATGACACAACCAGTTGTATTAGGACACATTTTGGAGTCATTTTCTATTATGATGATTTTATTTTATTATCCTTAACTACCCGATTACTAATTAATCATGATAATTAAAGATACTTACCGTCGTTACTATTCATAATGTCCAAAAACAAGAGTCTTAATTATATAATTTCGAACATTGGATTCCAAATATGTAATCAATTTTACCATATTACAAACATATAAATTGCAATAACTAATTTAAAAATAATTATCGTTGTCAAAACAACTAGCGGGTGTTTTAGAAACAATGTCTATGAAAAGATTCGCACTTGTTTAGGCCCAATTCCAAATCAAAATTAATTATAATGAATACAATTTGATTAAATGGTAAAAATATATTATAATTACACCTTAAGACCAATTAAAAAGATAATATAACCATATAATCAAATTAGAAGAAAAAGCAGTTTTGATGTGAAATGAAGTATTTTTCACTATTCATTAAAAAATGAACATCGTCAGAAAAATACAAATAATTAATCCAAAGTAAATTTCAATGTCCCAATCAAAAATAATATGTTTATTTTGAAAAATAAAGCTTATAAAATTGTCACAAGTTTGATTTAAAATTGTTTTTCCATCAAAGGCATTAAAACAATCTTTTAAAAAATATTAGTGTATTACATGCTTAAGATTGGATATATTCTCATTTTAATCCTTTAAAACACTATCTAATTCATAATTAGACATAGATAAGAAAATATGTTATTAATTACTTACTTGGTATGTTACATCCTTCCCCCCTTTAGAAAATTTCATCCCCTTAGTTTATTTACATATCGAATAAGTGGGGGTATTTATCCCTCATTGAATTTTCAGATTCCCATGTTGCCTCTTCAGTCATGTGGTTTTTTCAAAAAACCATTACTTGATAAATCACCTTATTCTGCAACACTTTCTCCCTGTGGTCAATAATCTGGACTGGTTGTTCCTCATAAGATAGATTCTCTTCCACCTGGACAACCTCTGGACTCAAAACAAGAGATGGATCTGGCATGTACTTCCTTAACATTGAAACATGAAAAAAATTGTGTTTCTGAGATAAAATCGGAGGTAAAGCCACTCGTTATGAAACTAATTCAACTCTCTCCATAATTTCATATGGTCCAATGAAACTTGGAATCAGCTTTCCTTTCTTACAAAATCGCTTCACCCTTTTCCATGGTGAAACATTGAGGAAGACATGATCACCTACTTCAAAAGAGAGGTCCTTCCTCCACTTGTCCACATAACCTTTCCGCCTACTCTAAGCTGTTCTCATGTGTTTCTGTATCATCTGAACATTTTCTGCCAATGTTTTTACCAATTCTAGTCCCATCAACTTCCTTTCACCCACTTCATCCCAAAAATTTGGAATTCGACATCGCTTCCCATATAATGCCTCAAATGGTGTCATCTGTATACTGGAATGAAAACTGTTATCATAAGAAAACTCAACCAATGAAATATGTTGGTCCCAACATACCTGATAATACATCGAACAAGCATGTAGCATATCCTCCAAAGTCCGAATTGTTCATTCTGACTGCCCATATGATTGATGATGAAAAGCTATACAAAAATTATATTTAGTACCCAATGACTTCTGAAGGCCTTTCCAAAAGTTAGAAGTAAACCTAGGATCATGATCAGATACAATGGAGAGGGGAACTCCATGTCACCTGACTATCTTATTAAGATACAAATGAGAAAGATGATATAGGGAAAAAGTATATCGTGTAGAAATTAAATGAGCAGATTTAGTCAAGCGATCAAAAATAACACAGATTTCATTATTACCTCGAGGTTCCTTCGGAAATTTAATAACAAAGTCCATGGATATATTTTCCCATTTCCACCATAGCACTGGTAAAGGCTGAAGAATCCCTTTCTGTAACTTCTACTCTGCTTTAAACTATTGACAAGTCAAACACTTCACAGTAAAATCCTCAATATCTCTTTTCATTCCATCCCTCCAGTAATACTCCTGAAGATCTTTATACATCTTAGTACTACCTGGATGAACTGAAAACGGAGAACTATGAGCATCACATAACAACTCTCTCTTCAATTGTGAATCACATGGTACACACAAACTCTTCTAAAATCTCAAAACACAATCATTATCAATGTTTAATTCAGGAAACTTACCCTTCTGAACCAGCCCTACCTTTTTCTGCAACTCACTGTCTTGCTTCTGTGATTACTTAATTATGCCTAATAGAAGAGATTTCACTGATACCTCAAACAAAATAGAAGAACATCCTGCTCCAACAACTTATATTCCAAAGTTCATCAAATCCATAACCAAAGGATCACATTCCAAACACAACATTGTTAATGAAGCATTACTTTTTCAACTCAAAGCATCCGCCGCTTTATTTACTAATCCTAGATGGTAATGAATTGTACAATAATAATCCTTGATTAATTTTATCTATCTCCTCTGTCTCATGTTCAATTATTTCTGAGTGAATATATACTTTAAAATTTTATGATCGGTATATATTTCACACTTTACTCCATTCAAATGATGCCTCCAAATTTTTAAAGCGAAAACAACAACAGCTAATTCCAAATCATGTGTAGGGTAATTTACATCATGATTTTTCAGCAAACGTAAAGCATAAGCAATTACCTAATCATTATTCATTAGGATGCAACCATTTCCTTTCAATGAAGCATCACTGTAGATAAAAAACTCCCCATTCTTGGAAGGTAGTTACAAAACTAAATCATTCACCAATCATCTTTTCAATTCCTAAAAACAATCATCACATTCTTTTTTCTAGATAAAACTAACACCCTTCCAAGTTAGCTTAGTCATTGGACTAGATAACCATGAAAACTTTATAACAAAACTTCAGTAATAGCCGGGAAAACCAAGGAAACTACGAATATCAGTTAAATTTGTGGGTTTTGTCCATTATTCAACAACCTTTGTTTTTGCAGGATCAACAGTTATCCCATGTTTAGAAACAATGTGACCAAGGAAAGAAATTTGTTGCAACCAAAAATCACACTTTCTGAATTTCCCATTCAATTTATTTTCTTTTTAGGTTTTCAAAATAACCCTTAAATGAATTTCATGGTCCTCTTTACTTATAGAAAACACCAAAATATTATCAATGAAAACAACCACAAACTTATCCAAGAACTCATGGAAAATTCTATTCATAAGGTCCAAGAATACAGCAGGTGAATTGGTTATCCCAAAAGGCATAACTACAAATTCATAATGTCCATATCTTGTACGAAACATGGTATTCAGAATATCTTCTTCCTTTTCCTTCAACTGATGGTACCCCGATCTCAGATCAATCTTGGAAAAATACAGAGCTCCCGGGAGCTAATCAAACAAATCATCGATATGTGGCAAAGGATATTTGTTCTTAACAGTGATGTTATTCAAGGCTATATAATCAATGCAAAGTCTCATTTAACCATCTTTCTTTTTAACAAATAAAATAGGAGCACCCCATGGTGATGTGCTAGGTCTAATGAAACCATTCTCTAATAAATATTGCAATAGCTCCTTCAACTCTAAAAGTTAAATTCGATCCACTTGAGAAGGGGGTTTTGAAATTGGCTTAGCATCAGGAACTAAGTCAACAGTAACTTCAACATCCTGATCTGGTATTATTCCAGGAAACTAATCATGAAAAAAATCAGGATACTCATTTACCACTGGCACATCATTAATCTAAAGAGTTCTTTTGTTTTCAACAATATGTGCAAGGTAACATTCATTTCCATCTATTACAAGTTTCTCAGCCTCTTGATATGTTATCAAAAGTAAGGGTTCAATCTTTTACACAAACTGAAAGTCTTTCTAAAAAGAAAATTCTTTTGCTCTATAGTTAATCTTAGCATGGTAAACACAGAGCCAATCCATACCCAGGATAACATCAAACTCTACTATAGATAAAAAATAAGGTTTTCTAGTAGGTTCTTTCCACGGATAAAGATAGGAAGATTCTTATAAATTATTTTTCCCTCAACATTTCCCCCAGGTGTTTTTACCACAAGTTCAGGAGTCATTTATAGAGATGGAATTCCCAATTTACTGGAAAATATTTCAGATATAAAAGAATGTGTAGACCCCGAATCAAACAACAAACAAGCATAATCTAAAAAAACAAACAAAGTACCTGATACCACTTCATTTGATGGTCCAACACTTGCCGAAGTATTTGAAAAGGATTTCACAACACCTTTCTGCTTGTAGTCTGACATCTTACCATTATTTGAGATCTTTTTCGGACATTAATTTCCATAGTGACACATCTCAATGCACTTAAGACATTTCACTAACTGTAAATCTAAT